>JAGFNQ010003310.1:1390059-1893885 GCA_024364735.1 Boesenbergia rotunda
ATCAAAATCTAAACAAGTCAAATCTTGATCAAGAAGACAATGAACTACCAATTGAACCATTAATTGAACCGTTAAATGAACTATCAATTGAACCAACTACTGAGGTATCAACTGAACCAATAACTGAGCCTACCCAAGTAGTTGAACCAAACACTGAACCGAACCGTCCAGCCGGACCTGAGGCTGAACCTAGTTCTAGAAGAACAAAGAAACCCAGACTCAATCATCCATCTAATCAAATCATGGGTGATCCAACCCTAGGAGTCAGAACTAGGTCTTCTTATAGAAATCTTAGTCAAATCACACTTATTTCAAAAATTAAACCTAAGATTATAGAAGAAGCCCTACCTGACCCAGATTGGATCATAGCAATGCAAGATGAGCTAGCCTCAATTTGAGAGAACGTAGTCTTGGAACTTAGTACCTAACCTAGGGAAATCAATATATGACACAAAATGGGTTTTAGAGAACAAACTTGAATGATAAGGGGAAGGTTGTGAGAAATAAAGCTTTAGGTATGACTAGAGGTTTTATCAAGTCAAAGGATTAGGATTATGATGAAACTATGCCCCGTAGCCGTTGAGATCATATTAGGATGTATTTGCATTTGCCCCATAGAGGGTTTAAGTTTACAAATGGATGTCAAATCTGCGCATTTTTAAATGGGTTCATATAAAGAAGAAGTTATATGTGACAACCTCCCAGGGATTTGAGAGACTTTAGACAATGAATACATGTATCAAGCTTAGAGAAAGCATTTATGGGTCTAAAACAAGCACCTACGGCTTGGATGAAAATTTCTACTATATTTCTTAGTGTAATTTACTCATAGGTGAAATTGACTCCACTTATTTTTAAAGACTTAGAAGAAGATATATTCTTGCACCAAGTTATGTGATGAATAATATTTATGATCTACAATACTAGACTTCTTAAAATGAATTTCAAAATCCATGGAAAGGAATTTGAAATGAGCTTGTAGGTGAGTCTAACTTTTTCTTGGTCTACAAATTAAACAAACTAAAGATGGTATTAGTTATACTCATCCAAATATGCTAAAGAGAACTGATATAAGAAATTTGAATGGAAATGTCAAAAGAAGTACTACCTATGGCACTAATTCACAATAGAAATGACCTTGAGGTAAACCTAGTTGACCTAAAATGTATCAGTATGCCATTGGTAGTCCTTATTGTACACTGGCTAGTAGACCCGAATCATTGTTCTCCGTGGTATGTGTGCAAGATCAAGTGCCGACACACTATGTGCATCAACGAATTCCTTAGCGCCCTATAAAGATCAGGACTTAAGGGGATGAGGTATTGTGGTATCCCTAGGAACTTCGAACTTTATCTTCTAGGATATTCGATTCGGATTATACCGGTATGTAAATTGGATCGGAAAAGTACTAGTGAAGTTGGATGCAATTTTTGGGCAGTCTATCACGGTGAGTGGTCAGTAGAAACAACATTGTGTAGCACTTCCACAACTGAAGAACCGAATATGTTAGCTAGGGAATGTGTGCACAATTTATGGATGATGCACACTCTTAAGGATTTCCAGCTTGACTATACCCAAACTAAAGATTTTATTGACAACATTAGTTCAATAAATTTGACTAAGAATCCAATTCAACACTCCCGAACTAAACATATTGAAGTCAAACATTATTTTGTAAGGAATCATGTAGCCAAGGGCGAAATAGTACTTATGCATGTGGACTCAAAATCTAATTTAGCTAACATCTTTACCAAACCCTTACCTGAATCTGAATTTAGCTCATTAAGAAGACAGTTAGGGTTATGCTTAGTAGAATAGGACTGTTCTAAAAGTTTTTTTCTTTTATCTTATTCACATTTTTCGAAAATAAGTCTTTAATATTTCTTTTACTAAGTCTTGAAATTTGAAACTGTTTTCTGACTTAGAATTTTTCAAAAACTTACCCCCTTCAAAACTAGGGTTTTTACGCAAATGGACTTAGCCTAGGCTTTAACCCTAGAATTACATGCACCTATAGATCTAGCAGCCAACATCTCACAAGCACCTTAGGGTACTTTGTTTGATAACCTAGACTGGGTTGAGATGCTTAGGTCTATGCCTTGATTCAAGATGCTTTAAGTAAGTGCATCTACAGCAATTGGAGCAATAAATGTTGAGGATCGGTAGAGCTAGAGGGGAGGTGAATAGCTCGCTTTAGTTGATTCTTTTTCTTCCAAGCAGAAATCAAAGTCTACCCACCACCAAATCCAATGCTAACACTTGTATTTACTTGGTCTCCACCTCCTTGAGGCGACTAATCCAAGGGTCCACACCAGCGATCGCAGATTTCACTATCAAACCTCCTTCTTGGAACAACCCCGAGGGTGGAGAAACCCTTTTACAACACCCTTGAAAACTTTCACAAAGAACAACACAAGGAAGAAGAAGAGAAAGAAGTATTACACAATAGGCTTGCTTCTCCTTCCTTTGATTGCTTGATGAAGGTGTTGGAAACTTGAGTTTGAACAAAGAGCTTGAAGCACCAAAACCCTAGCTCAATTCGTAATGAAACAGTGTTACCGTTTGAGCTTGATTTTCCGCTTATAACGGTCTTCTTTTGCTTCCTGAATCGATTGGTGAGAAGCCCCAATCGATTACCAAGTAACCGTTGAGCAGTACGGATGTTGGATGAACGGCTGAGATTACGCCATTTGAACTTGAATCGATTGGCTGATCGATTAGAATCCTGAATCGATTAACTGATCGATTACCGAGCGTTCTGTCGCGCACAGAACAGCTTGTAATCGATTCACCAATCGATTACAGGGTTTCTGAATCGATTGAGTGATCGATTACCGAGCGTTCTGTCTGCGGACAGAACAGCTTGTAATCGATTGACCAATCGATTACAGGGTTTCTGAATCGATTGAGTGATCGATTACCGAGCGTTCTGTCTGCGGACAGAACCGCTTGTAATCGATTCAGTAATCGATTACAGAACCTCCTGTTTCCACACAGAGTCAGTCTGAATCGATTCACCAATCGATTAGTCATCTTTCAATCGATTGGTGAATCGATTGATACGCCTAACTCTGGACTTCAAGCCTGCAGTTCACAGCTGGGTTGATTGAATACCTTCCAATGGATTCAATTACCTTGTGCCAACAAAACCTCTCGTTTCCTGGACTTCACGCCTGGAGCCTCCCAGCTCCGGGTCTTCATGCCAAGAGTTCCGTCCCCGACCATCCCTTGGACTTCCTGCCTGGAGCTTCCTCAACTCCGGGTCTTCATGCCAAGAACTCGGTCCCCGACCATTCCTTGGACTTCTTACATTACTGCACACTAAATCTCAATGTTAGATCCAATGTATTAGCTTAAACTTAAATAACCGTCAATCATCGAAACCTCTAATTTAGGGCATGATTGCATCTACAATCTCCCCCTTTTTGATGTTTGACAATCTATTTAAGTTTAAGCTAGCTTTCAACATAATATCAGCGATATCAATCCAATAAGCATATAGTAAAGTTGTTTAGAGCATAATCATGAACATAAACTTTAAATATCTGCAAGTCTCCCCCTTTGCCAAATATCAAAAATGACACATAACCATAAAAGAGCTCCCCCTCAACGGAAGCACCATACAAGATAGAAAATCACAACTCGCAACATGCAAACAAACCAGTAGCATATAAGGCAGAAAATGTGAACATAGCATACAAGCATCAAGAGTCAACAATATCCATAGACAGAGTACAGAATACCACCAACAAAAAAACAACCACCGAAACAGGACTACATAAATCAAGGCTCAAAAAAGAACTCCTCGAGGGCAGCAGCAGGATCAGCGGTCGGGGTCTCCGCAACATCGGGAAGACCAGAACCTCCCGAAGTGGCGCCAACCTCTGACGATGGAGCATCAGTAGACGGTGGAGGAAGAGGAGGCTGGCCGAGCATCCGGGAGCGACACATATCGCGCACCTCCAGCAGGGTGCGCTCAATGGCTGTGAGGCGTGACTACGTCTCGAAGTGACGCATGTCACTCTCCAACCGCATCTCCTCAAAGCGAGTGTCGACGGTCTCCTCAAACGTCCGGACCCTATCCAGAATATCCTCCTCCTCGTCATCATCCGGAGCAGCTGCAACAGCGGGTCCATGTCCAGGGCGTGCTCGCGGTCCCTCCCCAACCTACCGACCATCCATCCATCGAATGACGCCAAACTCGCCTGTCATCCCGGATTTGGACAAGGAACGTGCTGAAATCCGGGAGTATTTGACGGTCATGGGCTCCACCTTCCCTCGAGAGATGTCAATCCCCATAGTGGCAAGCCAGTCTGTAATAATATGCCCAAAAGGCATATGAACGGTACCGTGCACAGGCTGAGTGAAATGGATAATGGAATGAAATATGTTCAGAGGGATGTTAACATCAAGACCTCGGTGAAGAGCATAGGTCAGGAAAAGCTGAGAGGGTCGGACGGTCGCTAAGGCGCGAGACACAATAGGCAAAAGACAGTTGATTACGACCTTATAAAGGGCATAATCAATAGCGGAGAGCTCAAGAGCAGGAAACGTGGTCAGATTGGCATAAGGGCCATCTGGACGTGGACGCCGAAAGAAATGCTGATACATCGAGTCAATGGAGATATCCTCAAATGGCGGAGGTAGAAGCTCAGGAAGTGTAGGAAAGAAAACAAAGCTATTTGTAGAGGGACGACACTGGAGGAAATCCGAAAGAGTCGTATAGCTAAAATCCAAACTTTGTTTGGCTACCCGAGTTTTATAATTTACACCTTCCATGGTGTGTAGGTTGTTGTAGAACTCGGAAACCAACCCTATGTTGACCCCTCGCTCACAATAGATAATAGACTCAAGTTTATAGGTTTCAAGGATTTGAAACACGGAGAAACAATGATCATGAAAGTATTGGCGGTCTAGTGATCTAGGGGCAATCAATTTAAATACATGTTGACCAAATGCCTTTTGAAGGGCGGCATTCGGAAAACGGGCATCCGTAGGGGGTTTAGGGCGAGAAGGCCCGGCACCCGTCTCATCCGCCCGTTGTTTCTTCCTATGATGACCAACCAAAGATGACCAAGAAAGGAAGACAATGTGAGGACACACAAACAAGCAAATTGGAGTTTGAGATTAAGGTAAGGGTCGTGAGTTTTAGGGTTAGGAAAAATGATGCAAGGTTGAAATGAGAAAGGCAATGCAACACAGACAAAAATGGATTAGCCAAAAACCAAGATAAATGAGTAAGGAAATGAAGATGAAGGAAGGTTAGGGTTTACTTTGGCGCCATTGGTGAATGAAAATGCTGGAACAGGTGAAGAAGTAGCGCTCAAAAGCTCCCAGCAGCTGCGCGTCGCGTGAAGGAGGAGACCTGACTGTGAGTTGCGGGAGGTGAAGGAGTGGCGCACAAGAGCTCCAGCGGCGTCTGCGAGTCGCGTGAAGGAGGAGGCGCCTGATCGAGCGTCGAGAGAAGAGGTGGGCAGCGAAGGAGGAAGGAGAGAAACCCTAGGGCTTGAGGTTTTGGGAGCACGCGGGAGAGGGTCTGCGGGAAATATCGGGTCGGCGGATGGTTTTAGGGCAAGAGGCGAGTGACAGGACAGGTTAGGTTGGGGCTCTTTAATGGCCATAATCGATTGATGAATCGATTACGAGAGATCGTAATCGATTAGCCAATCGATTCGACCTGAGCTAATCGATCAGCGCGCATAATCGATCCACTGATCGATTCAATCTGTATTAATCGATCCAATGATCGATTAAGGATCATTTTGTGCCCGAAATCACAGCTCGAATCGATTAGCCAATCGATTCAGAGAGTTTCTGGCTAAAGGTGCAGACTCACCAATCGATTGATAACTGAAATCAATCGATTGGTAACTGGGATGTCTGAGACATGGCGAAAACATACTCGATGTGTGGCATTTTCGAGTTCCAAAGGGGTCAAGCATGATTATATGGTCTCCAAGGACATGGATATTGGGTTAGTTCATAAAAATATCCAATCACGATCTTCGGACTAAGTACACATTAATGGCGTAATAGTCTTCCCCATGATTGGTCAAGTGAATGATTTATGATGAATTTTCATCTTCTTGCTCAAAGTAATACATCATAACAAGCATTATGAACAAGATGATGAATCCTAACATCTCACTCCCATCTACAAAGGCACAAGCAAGGGAAGTTCTAGGTTCTTGTGAGATGCATATTAAGGCAAGTGAGTTGAATATCTTGAAATGATCATGGAGGATTAATCAATATGGCACATTCCTAATTCTCTTCGCAAGTAGCTAAATTCAGATTCCGGAAGAGGTTTGGTGAAATGATCCGCAAGATTTGATTTTGACTCAACATATTGAAGAACAATATCCCCATTAGCTACATGATCTCGAATAAAATGATGTTTAGCCTCAATGTGCTTAGTTCGTGAATGATGAACCGGATTTTTTGTCAAGTTTATGGTACTCACATTGTCACAAAGAACTTGCACATTTTTGTAGATGAGTTTATAATCTTCCAAGGTATGAGTCATCCATAATAATTGTGACACACACTCACCCATAGCTATATATTCGGCTTCGGTTGTGGAGAGTGCTACACAATGTTGTTTTCTACTCGACCAACTCACCAAAGAAGATCCCAAAAATTGGCATCCACCACTCACTACAACAAATATGACTTTTCGCAGCTTACAATTTTGCTATTCGCAGCGCGCATTGCATGCTGTTAAAAGTAATAGAATATCTACAGCGCGCAACACGCGCTGCGATTAAGAATAATCGCAGCGCACTTTGTGCGCTGTGATTAATAGTATTCACAGCGCACATTGTGTGCTGCGATTATTCTTAATCACAGCGCACATTGTGTGCTGCGATTAATATTATTCACAGCACACATTGTGTGCTGCGATTAATATTATTCACAGCACACATTGTGTGCTGCGATTAATATTATTCAAGTTCTCATTGCGCACTGCGATTATTATCAATTGCAGCGCACGCCATGAGCTGCAGATAAGAACTATCAATTAGATTCGCAGCGCGTGCCGCATGCTGCGGTTAAGAGCATGCACAACATGGAACATGCATTACAATTACGATATTCAAATACGACATATAAATATCATACACAAATTATACCACATACATAATACCACACACAAATACAATATTATATAACCCAAACTCAAACAACTAATTATATTATGACATTTAACCATAAATATCACACTTAAGCAAACCATCCAAAGTACTAGCAAAAATTCACTTAGTACATAATTTCTTGCCTACAAAAAAGTATATTCTCCTCAAGTAGAGTAAATATCAGTCATACAAAACAATAAACTTAGATAACCAAGCAACTGTACTTCCTATTGCATCCTCAAGAAAAAGCATTTCATCATTTGGTCGAATTAGGTCCACCTTCTCCACCAAAACTCTATCAACCCAAACTTTCCAACAAGAACCACCATGAAGAACATGATGCACTTTTGCTTTTGGATTTGTAGAAGCAATTCGACCTTCTGCAACAACTCCATCAACAGACCAATGAAGTAGCTTACACTTAGTATTCTCGCTAATATCTTCATGACTCACATCCAATATTTTTGACTGCATAATAATACAAAGTTATTAATTTATTATACCTATTTTTATAACAAAAATTTAATTTAAAAGACACAATCAAAATAATTACCTGAGCTATAGTTAGATGTTGGTTAACATTACCACTTTTTTTCCCACGACTATCGCCGCCAACATCATTTCCAATTCCGCTACCAATGCCAGCACTAGCAACCTAATTTTATAAACAAATTATGCCAAATAAAACCATCATAAGAGGTATGATAAGAATATAAATACTCAAATAAAACAATCATAACCACTATTTCATATTTTATCTTATGTTGTTATTTACTAACCTGTTCTTGCTCATTTTGTTGCTTCATATTTTGAAAAAATAGGAGCCTCATTTCTTGCATCTCTTGTTGAAGGTTATTTACTGTACTTTCAAGTCGTTTAACAGTTCCATTTTGTTGTATTGAAGCTCCAACTTTTGATGGTGTAACTCCAAAGCCCATTCCACGTACTCTACCTCGAGGTTCCTTGCCAAATACAATACTAATAGCATCATCAGTAATATTAGTTGTGTTGTGAGATTCAGGTGGACACTCTTCTGTTGCTTTCTGCAAAAAACGAGACAACTTTTTAGATAAAATAATAAATTTGATTTGACTTTTTTTTATGCAAATTCTAAAAATCTTAAATAAATCATTTTATTACCATTTTCTCTCCAACAGCTTGACTACTAGGTTCTCCATTTTGTAAAAAATCAAAACCCTAACATAAAAGTTCCAATCCAATGCTTAAATATAGAGAAATACATATATAACTAGTCCTAGAAAAAAAAAATTAAACACAATCAAATACAAATAAATTTTACTAATATGGATATAAGACAACATCTATAATAAAGAGAGGTATGATGTAGTGAGCTTTAAAACTATCACAACATGTAAACTTTGCTCTAGAAAAGATATTACTTCACACAAAGAGATATTTTAGAAAAGATATTACTTCACATAAAGAGACAATTTTTGCACTATATCCTCCTCATACTCAGCATTAAGAAGAAACATTTTATCAGTAAAGAGATTGATTTTGATGAAATTGTACTAACGGTCTTACACCATATAGTAGAATTGTCATTTTTTTCAAGGAGACCCCACTCAACAGTGGCATAATACCAAAGATTAATAAGACATAAAGGTAAGTAAAACAAATTAACAACCTATTGACCTCCTCTACACACCAGAAGTTTAAATTGTTGGAGTACAGTCAATATAGCTCAAGTAAGTCACAAGATAAAATTGCGAATGGAAGTTCTCTTGAAATCTAAAAGCAGTACAAGTCAAAATGGACCAGCCATTGCTTAACAAGAAAGGAAGATCTTCAGAACATACTTTGGATGACTAAATATCAATATCAATATCTTGCGCATTGTGTGCTTTCCAAAATCAATTTAAAAAAAAAATAAAATAAAAATTTTCCAAATTCTTCAATGTTTATTTTCAGTGGATGCTCTATATTTTTTAATTACCTAAAAAGTGCTTGTCCTTTGCCAATTGCTGATGGTGCTAAACTTGCAAAGACCAAGTGTTAATAGAAAAACATTATGAAGTAATTAAAATGTTGAACAAAAAGTGATACAGTAAGAAATAAAATGGAAATCTCCCCGACATTAGCAAAAGAGTCGCATGACTTAAACTTAGTTAGAGATGACCATGCATATATCTAAATTCCATTAGGTTAACTGCTAGAAAAGACTTGCTAAAGTTGCTAAATAGTTGCTTGAAATTTCAAAGATGAAATTACAGATCACCAAAAGCACAAATTTCAGATTAAATTTCACACCTAACAGAACAATTTTCACAAATTACAGAACAAATTTCACAAATTTCAGAGACTATATTCAACAATTTTCATAAATTTCAGAGATGAAATCTCAGAAATTTATTCACCAGATTGAGCTTACCAGAGAGAGGGATATCCGGTGGAGAGGGCTTTGTTGAAGCACTGGTTGGCGCACGGCAAAGATGAAGGCCGGCGTGAGAAGATGAAGGCCGGCGTAAGGAGATGAAGGCCGGCGTAAGGAGATCGCAAGCAGATGAAGCCTCGCATGAGAAGATCACTTGCGTGAGGGGATCGTGAGATGGCGAATGTGAGGAGATAACGACTGCGCGCCGGCGTGAGGAGATCGGGAGGAGAGGGCTTGCCGGTGTGAGGAGACCGGGAGATGGCTCGCCGGCGTGAGGAGATCGGGAGGAGAGGGGCAGCGCGATGGGGCGATTTCTAGGGCAAAGGGTAAGCGGCGTGAGGGATATCGAGAGGAGTTGGGGAGAAATAATTAAGCCAGCGGTTTTTATTATTTTAGGTTGTTTAATTATTTTAGGGCTTGGGTAAGCGGTACGTTTTAAATATTTGTTTAATATATAAGTTAAAACATAATAAGGGTAAGGTTTAATCAAACTTATAAGTTTAATTTGATATTTTATTTGTTTAATAGTTTAGACACAATAATTGTTAAATTGTAAGATTATTAACAGCTTATGTTATGCGCTGTTATTATTTTATAATTTTCATTAATAATGTATATTTTTTGTGAGTCATTTTTAATAAGTATTGACAGCGTACTCTGTACGCCGTTAATATTTAGTTTTAACAGCACATTTTGCGCTCCGCAGATAAGTTTATTAACAGCGTACTTTTCCTGCGCGCCGTCGTTTGTTTAAAAATTATACTATCCGCAGCGCACATAATTGGGCTCGCCGTAAAAGCTATTATTAACGGCACGCTTTAACTGCACGCTGTTAATCATGCGCTGCGAAAAGTCATATTTGTTGTAGTGACTAGTACTTTTCCGATCCAATTTACATCCAGCATAATCCGAATCGGAATATCCTACAAGATCAAACGTTTCGGTTCTAGGGTACCACAAACCCACCCGTTGAGTCCCTTTAAGATAGCGAAGGATTCGTTTGATTGCACATAGATGTGACTCCTTGGCACAAGCTTGATACCTTGCACACATACCCACGACAAATAATATGTCGGGTCTACTAGCCGTGAGATAGAGGAGACTACCTATGGCACTACGATACATTTTGGAGTCAACTTCTTTACCTTCAATATCATTGTCTAACTTGGTGTTAGTTGCCATAGGGGTAGATATTTCTTTAGCACTCTCCATTCCAAATTTCTTAATGATTTCTTTTACATATTTGGATTGATGTATATATATGCCATCTTTTGTTTGTTTGATTTGTAAGCCTAAGAAAAATGTCAATTCACCAACCAAGCTCATTTCAAATTCACTTTCCATGTGATTGATGAATTCATTTAAATAGTCTTTGTTTGTGGATCCACAAATAATGTCATCTACATAGACTTGGGCCACAAAGATATCTTCCCCACTAGTCTTTAAAAATAATGTAGGATCAATTTTTTCTCTATGAAAACCTTTTGACACTAAGAATGTAGACAATCTTTCATACCAAATACGAGGTGCTTGTTTTAGTCCATACAACGCCTTCTTAAGCTTGTATACATGGTTTGGACATTCTAAATCTTCAAATCCCGGAGGTTGCTCAACATATACTTCTTCTTTGATAAAACCATTTAAAAATGCCGATTTCACATCCATTTGATACAACTTAAATCCTTTATAAGCGGCAAATGCTAACATCATCCTAATAGACTCTAACTGAGCTACCGGTGCATAAGTTTCATCATAGTCCAATCCTTCGACTTGATTAAAACCTCTAGCAACCAATCTAGCTTTATTTCTCACAACCATTCCTTTATCATCAAGTTTGTTCCTAAAAACTCATTTCGTATCAATGATTGATTTTCCTTTGGCTCTAGGAACTAATTCCCAAACTTGACTCCTCTCAAATTGAGACAACTCATCTTGCATTGCCAAAATCCAATCGGAATCAAGCAACGCATCACTTACGGCTTTTGGCTCAATTTGTGAAATTAGAGCCACTTGACTCCCTTCATTCCGAAAATAAGATCGAGTTCGTACCCCATGGGTAATGTCACCCACTACTTGCTCCAAGGGATGGTTTGTACTTGTTCTTGTGTGTCTTGGTTCTTGAGTTGTAGTGATTACATTCTCAAGCGGTAACTCAATCACACCTTCCGTTTCACTCTCTTCTTTCTCAAGATTATTTTCCTCCTCTAATGTCAATTTCTCTAATTCAAATTGTACTTCCTCCTCTATTGCTTTGTTTGAACTCGAGCTTGGATTTTCTTCAAAAACCACATTTAGAGACTCTTCAACTATTTTAGATCTCTTATTATAAACTCTATAGGCTTTGCTATGAGTGGAATACCCTACAAGAATACCTTCATCCGCCTTGGCGGAAAATTTTCCTAAGTGATCTTTGGTGTTTAAAATATATACTTTACATCCAAACACCCTAAGATGTTTTATTGTAGGAGGTTTACCAAACCACAATTCATGAGGTGTTTTGTTCAAAAACCTATGTATTAAAGTCCTATTTTGCACATAACATGCCGTATTAATTGCTTCGGCCCATAGATAACTGTGAAGTGAGTATTCATTTAACATACTCCTAGCGGCCTCTTGTAAAACTCTATTCTTTCTCTCAACCATCCTATTTTGTTGTGGTGTCCTAGGGGTAGAGAATTCATGCTTATAACCATTTTGTGAGCAAAAATTTTCAAATCTCTCGTTTTCAAACTCACCTCCATGATCACTTCGTAATCTATTGATTTTCAAAATTTTCTCATTTTCTACTCTTTTACAAAAAACAATTAAAGTTTCTAAGGTATGATCCTTATGCTTTAAGAAAAACACCCAAGTGTATCTAGTGAAGTCATCTATCACAACTAAACAATATCTACTATCGTTCAAGGAAACATGCTTGCTACTATCAAACAAATCCATATGCAATAATTCCAAAGCGGTAGACGTACTTAAGTTCGTTTTACCTTTGTGGGTAGCCTTGGTTTGCTTACCCATTTGACATGCATCACATAGTTTGTCCTTTTGAAACTTCAATTTTGGCAATCCTTGCACCAACTCATTCTTTGATAGTCTCTTGATGTGTCTCATGTTGGTGTGAGCAAGTCTCCGATGCCAAAGCCAAGTCTCTTCCTCTTTAGACATGAAACACTTAGCAAACACATTAGTAATACCAAATAGTTCAACTTGATAAATGTTTTCCTTTCTATGGCCAATAAGCATGGTAGTGTTTAGTTTACTATGTTTAATTAGACATTGAGATGAGTCAAACTCAACTCTATATCCCGAGTCACATAGTTGACTAACACTTAACAAATTGAAAACCATACCTTTCACTAACAAAACATTCCTAATTATAAATTGTTCAGAAATTTTAATATCGCCTATTCCAATAACGTTCAATTCACCACTATTACCAAAGGAAACGGTACCTTTATTTTTGTGTTTGAGTGATGAAAAATTTGATGAGTCTCCCGTCATGTGCCTAGAGCATCCACTATCAATGAACCATGTTGTTGGATGCTGCCCCTCGACGCACGCCTGTTCAAATGCGATGAACTAAATATTTTGGTACCCAAATGTTGGGTCCAATAGCATCTACAACAAATTGCTTGGGTACCCAAGCTTGAACAGATTTCACCTTTGAAACATGATTTCTACTAACAAGAGACATGAAGTTAACTTCCTTATCCTTTGGTTTATATCCTAATCCTGCCTTGTTATACACTGCCCGTTGACTTCCTAATATCATGTCCAAATATTTTGAGCTAGAAGTAAATTTTTCCAAAGCATTTCTAAGACCCTCTACTTGCAATTTCAATGATGCATTTTCCTTTTTAAGATCATCACCTCTAGAATTTGCAACATCATGATGTGTACATGCTTCACATGGCATAGTATCATTTTCAAGTAGTTTCATCTTAGTTTGCAGTTCTTTGACTTTGACTTTTGATCTAGATAAAGCATTTGTCAAACATGCAATAGTAGCATAGAGTTTATCTAATTTAGGAGAGGTTACCTCATCCTCATTAGATGATGACTCGCTTGAAGACTCAACTTCATCTTCATGATTTTCCTCATCTTCACTACTTTCAACATCATTCAAGGCCATGAGAGCCACATGTCTTAAAGTCTTTCTCCCAATTTCTTCATCTGATGAACTAGAAGAAGTATCATCCCATGTAGCTTTCAAAGCCTTCTTTTTCTTTGTCTTGTCATCCTTCCTTTTTAGCTCGGGACAATCGGCTTTGATATGACCCTTTTTACTGAACTCAAAATAAATTGTATCAGTCTTTGCTTTTGATTTAGCTTGAGACTTACCCTTTTTCTTGTCATCAAGGAACATCTTCTTGACATCCTTCTTGTTGAATTTTCTAGATCGTCTCATCATCTTCCGGACAAAATTTGCCATTTCACTTGATGATAGCTCCTCATCGCTATCACTATCACTATCTTGCTCGGACTCGGATGAGGAAGATTCTTCCTTCTTCTCCTTCTTCTTTTCTTTATTTTTCTTCTTGCTTCTTTCACCTGCAACCAAAGCTATACCTTTCTCCTTATGACTTACATTAGCTTGTTCATGTAATTCTAGTTCACAAAATAGTTCATCTAGCTTGACAATTGATAAATCCCTTGAAACCTTATAAGCATCAACCATTGATGACCATAAGGAGTTTCTTGGGAAGGATTTTAGTGCATACCTGATGAGGTCCCGGTTTTCCACACTTTCTCCAACCAACTGAAGGCCATTGATAAGCTCCTTAAACCTTCCATGTAACTGACTTACGGTCTCTCCTTCCTTCATCACAAAGTTTTGCAATTGATTTATAAGAAGATCCCTTTTGGCAATTCTTGAATCTTTTGTGCCTTCATTTAGCTCAATGAGCTTATCCCACAACTCTTTAGCACTCTTAAATGGACCGACTTTGTTTAGTTGTTCCGAGCTCAATCCACATTGAAGAGTTACCATGGCTTTAGCATTTGCTTGTGCCTTCATCTTTTGCTCAGTTGTCCACTTGGATGATTCCAGAATTTTTCCGTCTTGTGTCGGCGCAACAAAACCCTCCATAACATAAAACCAATTGTCGATTTCAGTCATGAGATAATTTTCCATGCGACTCTTCCAATATGCGAAGTTGTTCCCTTCATAGTAAGGTGGTCGTGTAGTGCTATGGCCCTCTTTCAAAGACATCCTCGCAGCTCAAACAGTTGCTTCTTTGGGTGTGAGTCCTCCGAAGCAACCGCGCTCTGATACCAATTGTTGAGGATCGGTAGAGCTAGAGGGGGGGGGTGAATAGCTCGCTTTAGTTGATTCTTTTTCTTCCAAGCAGAAATCAAAGTCTACCCACCACCAAATCCAATGCTAACACTTGTATTTACTTGGTCTCCACCTCCTTGAGGCGACTAATCCAAGGGTCCACACCAGCGATCGCAGATTTCACTATCAAACCTCCTTCTCGGAACAACCCTGAGGGTGGAGAAACCCTTTTACAACACCCTTGAAAACTTTCACAAAGAACAACACAAGGAAGAAGAAGAGAAAGATGTATTACACAATAGGCTTGCTTCTCCTTCCTTTGATTGCTTGATGAAGGTGTTGGAAACTTGAGTTTGAACAAAGAGCTTGAAGCACCAAAACCCTAGCTCAAATCGCAATGAAACAGTGTTACCGTTTGAGCTTGATTTTCCACTTATAACGGTCTTCTTTTGCTTCCTAAATCGATTGGTGAGAAGCCCCAATCGATTACCAAGTAACTGTTGAGCAGTACGGATGTTGGATGAACGGCTGGGATTACGCCATTTGAACTTGAATCGATTGGCTGATCGATTAGAATCCTGAATCGATTAACTGATCGATTACCGAGCGTTCTGTCGCGCACAGAACAGCTTGTAATCGATTCACCAATCGATTACAGGGTTTCTGAATCGATTGAGTGATCGATTACCGAGCGTTCTGTCTGCGGACATAACAGCTTGTAATCGATTGACCAATCGATTACATTGTTCCTGAATCGATTGAGTGATCGATTACCGAGCGTTCTGTCTGCGGACAGAACCGCTTGTAATCGATTACAAAACCTCCTGTTTCCACACAGAGTCAGTCTGAATTGATTCACCAATCGATTAGTCATCTTTCAATCGATTGGTGAATCGATTGATACGCCTAACTCTGGACTTCAAGCCTGCAGTTCACAGCTGGGTTGATTGAATACCTTCCAATGGATTCAATTACCTTGTGCCAACAAAACCTCTCGTTTCCTGGACTTCACGCCTGGAGCCTCCCAGCTCCGGGTCTTCATGCCAAGAGTTCCGTCCCCGACCATCCCTTGGACTTCCTGCCTGGAGCTTCCTCAACTCCGGGTCTTCATGCCAAGAACTCGGTCCCCGACCATTCCTTGGACTTCTTACATTACTGCACACTAAATCTCAATGTTAGATCCAATGTATTAGCTTAAACTTAAATAACCGTCAATCATCGAAACCTCTAATTTAGGACATGATTGCATCTACAATAAATACAAATTGAACAGTAATCAAGTTAAGTGTGTGGGATCGTATTGAATCGATAGAGGGGGGTGAATAACGATCATTTAAATTTTTGAAAATAAAGAGAGTAATTGCGCAGCAGAAAAAGTAAAAAGTAAAAACAATCACTAACACTTTTTGTTTATACTTGGTTCGGAGTCGCAGTTGGCTCCTACTCCAAGGCCCACGGTCCTTGACCGTTTACGATGGAAAATTCTATATTTTCATAAAAGTGATTACAAATTGAGTACAAATATAGAATTTAAAAAGAATTACAACACTTAAAAAAAATAAACTTTTACCGACGACCGGAGAAGTTGGAATTTCGAGCAGCGGGTCGTCGTTGGCGCTTAAGTCGCGAGTACGGAGCTTGTCGGAGCGTAGTGCTTGAACGAAAGTGTTGGAAGCAATTGATGTGGAAGCCTTGGGGGTGAGCCCCCTTTTATAGTGTTAACAGGGGCGCCTGTGTTAAAGGGGGCGCCTGACACGTGGCCTGTCCTGCGAGAACTTCAATCCGCAGACTTGGCCAGCGCTTATCCCTTCAACTGGGGCACCTGAGTTAACTGGGGCGCCTGTGTTAACACAGGCGCCTCAATGACTTGGCCTTGAGGCTTGCGTGGCAGTTTGCTTCGAATGCTTGGAATCAACCTTCACTGGGGCACCTGTCTCAACACAGGCCCCTAGCCCAGTGAGGCGCCTCACTCCATTGAGGTGCCTAGCAACAGAAATCTCCTTTCCTTTATTCCTGCAACCAGGGTTAGTTCCAAAACATAAGAAGCATATAAATGATATAAATAAAGCTTGATTTACAGCCTGAGCTGTCTTGGTTCTGACTTTGGGCTTCCCAAATGGAACCCTAGGTAGAACCGACGCCTAATGTTCTCTCCTACAGGGAACGCGTCCTCACCTACACCTCTCGGGAGAATTTACCTGTTTGCCAACCGGCTCCTCCGGTTGGACTTTTGCCCAGTTTCACTCACCAGGTCTTAGTGCCCAACTTGACTCACCAGGTCTTCGGTGCCCAGTCCCCGACCAGGTCTTAGTGCCCAGCTTCACTCACCAGGTCTTAGTGCCCGACCTTACATCAGGACTTAGTTGCCCAGCCCGCGACCAGGACTGAGTGCCCAATTCATAGAACCAGGTCTTAGTGCCTAGTGTACCTAGGACTTTTCCTGCACACTCATTTAGCATTGTTAGATCACAACACACCTTAACTTCTGAACCCTTTGCCATTATCAAAACATAGGTTTGACTTTGGTGCTTCTGGCACCAACAATCTCCCCCTTTTTGATTTATGGTAACACGGTTCAAAAAGTTAAGTTAAAAATATTTTAAGCATATCTAACAAATAGATTAAGAGATAAAAGTTATTTAACTTAGCTCCCCTGAGAAAGTTCTCCCCCTGACATTTTCAATGATATGTGCCCTTTTTGAAAAAAAAACTTCTAAGTGTTTTTTCAAAACAGAGCAAAGCAATTGATTTTGACTAAGTGTCACACAACAACCTTTTACACTTAGGAAATTTTCTTTTATGATTTTGCAAAAAGACTTTCACTTTAAAAAAATTTGCAAAAGAAATTTTACTTAAAAATTTACTTAGCCAAAATTTTGAAAACAAGTTTCCCTTAAACAAGTTTCACTTCGAGAATTTTTACTTGGGAAAAATTGTTTGCTAAGAGAAGCTTTTTGCATACTTAGAAAAAAATATTTCATGCACTTAAAATGTGTCACTTTTCCAACCCATGATGGGGGAACTTCTGTAACAATCCTTGAAATCTCTCCCATTCCATATACAATGATTCTCCTTTCACCTGTGCAAAACTCATTATTTGATTCCTCAAATTGGTCATTTTGCTGGGTGGAAAATACTTGTTCAGAAAACAATACTCTATCTCTTCTCATGTTGTGATGCTTTCCAATGGAACAGAAAGTCACCAAGTCTTAGCTTCATTCTTCAAAGAAAAAGGGAATTCTGTAGTCTAATTGCATCTGTGGAAACACCTTCAAAGAACATGGTGTTGCAATAGTAACCCAAGTTGCATAGGTGTTGATAGAGTCATATGAAGGCACACCTCCAAATTGATTTTTCTGTATCAGATCAATCATTCTTGGGTGAATTTTAAAGTTATTAGCATTCATCAGAGGTTTTACAATACATGATCTTGGTCCCTTTGAGTTGAGTGCAGCATGGATCTTAAGAGGTCTACTCTTCTTCTTATCAGCGCCTTTTGTATCATTATCAATGTCGCTTGTACCTAAAAGACTAACCAAATCAAAATTCATTTCTTTATCATCAAATAGAGGCTTCAAGGGGTTGGATGTTAGTAATCTAGCAGAGGGTGTAACACAGTCTCCCTAGAGTTTGTTATCTTTATCAAAGCCCATTGTATACAAGAAATGCATCAGTGAAGAAAATAAACAAAAATGCAAAATTATCAAAAAAAAAAAGGAAAATTGAAATGCAAGTTATTTACAAATTAAGAAAGTGCAGAATTTAAAAGAAAGAAAGAAAGTGCATACAAAATATTTACAAAATGAGAAAATACAGAATTTTATTAACAATAAGAAAAGCATCAAGAATAACTTAATTGCCAATCAATTAATGTCAATCGAAATAGTCCCCGGCAACAACGCCAAAAACTTATTATTTTACCACAAGTATATGATTAAGTCTTCAAGTAAAACAATATCGATCCAACATGGACAATTGATTAAACACTAATGACTTTGCAAAGTGAATTATCTAGACAGTTGAAATGTTTAAAGGCTTGAGAACTAGAGGTTAAGTGTGTGTGTGAGTGAGAGAGAGAGAGAGGGAGGTCCAAGGAAAGCAAGTGAGTTGAGAAGGTTGGTTGGGAAGACGGTTCCAAGAATTCGGTTTCATTGTAATGCTAATTGATATACTATGAATTTTTCATCTCCTACCCTCTATGTTTATATATGCTCTTGTAGGGATTCTTGTTGGGATTGATGGCATGGCTAGAGGGGGGGGGGGAGGGATGAATAGCTCGGTTACCCCAATTCGAACTCTCCCTACAACGTTAGCACAAGAGGAAGCTTAATCTAATAATTAAATCAATGCTAACAGGTTACCGGTTACGTGGTTCAAAGATTGCTTGCTCCTACTCCACGGCATGCCCTTGAGGTGGATGAACCCTTGATTTTTTGGTGAATCACACCTCGGCAATCTCCGACTACTAAGTGTTTCTCCTTCTCGGTGGAGAACAACCTCTTACAATCCTTCTTCCTTCTTACAAGTTGAAGCTAGGGTTTTGGGATGAAGATGAGCACTTGGAGCTTGAGCGCTTGAGCACTAGAGTAAAGATCTTACAATGAAGAGCTAACCTCTTTAAAGTCTCAAGGTCCCATTTAAATAGTGGAGAGAGCTGTTAAACAAATAGCTCAGCCCCGACATCAGTCGACTGCCTCCAGGGCCAGTGGACTGATGCCTCAGACAACGGCTCTATTTCGAGCAGACCAGTCGACTGGTACCTAGACCAGTCGATTGATCTTTTTGTGAGTTTCCACTCAACGCTGGCAGTCAACTGCTGCCTTTGCCAGTTGACTGCCCAGCTTACAAGTTCACTCAAACTCACTCTGAAGTCCATCTTTCGTGTATGCCTTGAGGTCCACTTCCTCAGCTTACCCCTTGAAGTTCTCTTCCTTTGGCTCTTATCCCTCGGATGCGCACACAAGCCTATGACTTGCCTCTATACCATCCTTTGCGTATGCCTTTGAAGTTTACTTCCTCGGTTCACCCTTGAAGTCCTCTTCCATGGCTCTTGTTCCTCGGATGGTACACTTCGTTACTCATGTGTGATTCTCCAAGTCCTGCGCAACTCAAGCACACATATCAAATCAACATGAAAATCTAACATAACCATATTGACACACACATCAAAACCCATGATTTACCTGATCAACCTTGGTCGATTGCACCAATAAGTCTAACTAAATATTAGTACTACCCCGCGATGGTCGCATCGGAGTGATTATCCCATTGGCATTTAATGCTATTAAGTAGAAAAGGTAATATAAAATGTCCAATTAAAGGGATACCCTCTGTCACTAAGGGCTCCTGATTATACAATCTAAATTACACAAGTCAGCTCCTAACAAAACCTATTAAGCTCTAATTAAATTATCCCTTATAGAGAATTAGCCTCCATTTCAAGGCGATGCTCTAGAAAGTCTAGTAAAAGAGATACCCTCTACCACTAAGGGCCCCCGGTCATGCAATCTAGAGCATTTCCTCTATGGGGTGGCCAATCCTTTACATTCATTCAATCCAACAATACATATAAGCAAAAAATCACCACACACACATTTAATCAAACAAGAACAAAGCATAAACATGTCATTGAAATAGGAAATTGGCAAATCTATACTATACACCTCAAATTCACATCACAATTACTCCCTAGATCCTAGAACACAAGAGATTTACTCTATAAACAAAGAATTAGGACCCAAAGACATCAAAGAAAGCAAGCTACAACTCAAATCTAAGAGAAGAGAGAAGAAAGCTTAGTTGGGTTGAGATCAGAGTCTTCGAGAATCAATACTTGCTGTAGTGATGGATTGGATGATGGAATCAACCTCAAATCATCGATAAATCGCCGAAATGTAGAGTAGATGTGGGCCTTGTAGGTTTCCCTAAAGGGAAAACCCTTCCTCCCATTTCAAAGGGGGAGAAAACCCTTTTTATAGGAGAGACATAGGCTTGCTCTTCATGCCACACAGCAATGCTTGGAAGCACAACCGTGACATGTAAGCCACAGTTTAAAGCGGTATGATTGTGCCTTTTAGGCATGACCAAGTCGTGTATTACTATAAGAAAAGAGGCACGACTATGTCTTTGAGCATGGTCGTGCGAATGTTTAAGAAGCAAGGCACAGTTGGGCCGTGGGAACGCCTAAGAAGCAAGGCACAACCATGCCTCAGGGCACGGCTGTGTCTCTTAAGAAGCAAGGCATAGCTTGGCTCTAGGTGACAGTCGTGTCTCAATGAGACATGGTCGTGTCAACTAGGGCACGACCATGCCAAGGCAAGCACAACCCTATTTCGCTATATTTTCCTCCAATGTTACTCCAACATGCATTTTTGCTCCATTCTCATTCCAAATCACGTCATGTCAATAAAAACAAGTCAAAAGCATATCTCCAAACAAAAAGAGTAATTATGTTGATAAAATTATAAAATAGGGTGTGATAATATAGATAATGCTGAAGAAATACAAGTAATACGCGTCAAACAATGCCTACAAATACATATAATCTATGTGCATCAAGTCTACTATTGATACACACTCTTGAGTTATCGGAAAGACATTTAGCGAATATCTGAGCACGTCTCGATTTGAGGCCGTTTCTCCAAGATTGTTGAAATAAGTGAGAATCTCCTTTACCTTGACATGTACTTGTGCTACTTTTTCTCCTTTCTTCTAGTTGAAGGTTAGTTGACTTCTTAGGATATCACGCCTTGCCAGTTTTACCTATGAAGTGTTGAGGCAATCTATGGTCTGGAATGACCATGTGTTTTAATGTTTGGGCAAAGGATTTAAGTTAGGTTTACCCTTGTATATTTGATATGTGTATGTGAGTGTGCAGGATTGCAGGTTACACATATTGACTTAGCTGGATGGCTTCGGTACAGTGAAGGGTGGCATGGAGGCAAGCCGTGGGCTTATGTGCGCACCTGAGGGACCATGGTATAGCAGGGACGATGAGCCAAGGGATGCGGACTTCGAGGCGTACATGAAGGATGGCATGGAGGCAAGCTGGAGGCATGCGTGCGCATCTGAGGGACGAGGGCCAAAGACGAAGAGGGCGTAAAAGCAACAGTCGAGGCTGCTGGTGAAGAGTCAGCGGAGTCATGAAGGGACGAGAGCCGAGGGAAGAGGGATCCAAGGGCAAGCTGGGAAGTGGACTTCAAAGGTCACACGTGAAGGGTGGCATGGAGGAAAGCCGAGGGTTTGCGTGCGCATTCGAGGGACAATAGCTGGTGGAAGAGGACTTCAAGGGACAAGCCAAGGGAGTATGCTTGATGGCACACGTGAAGGAGGGTCTTCGGAGTGAGGAGGAGTGTCTTTGTAAGCTGGGTAGTCGACTGGGAAGATAACAGTCAACTGCCAGTAAGAACAGAAACTCACAAAAGGTAGTCGACCCTGGACCAGTCGACTGCTCTGGGAGCAGTTGATTGGTAGTGACTGGTGGTGTTAGCTGAAAATTCGAACGTTGAGCTGCAACGGTCGATTTTCAGTGGGACCAATCGACTGCCCTGGGAGCAGTCGACTGGTAGGGTGTTTTCCAACCTTGAGCTCTATTTAAAGAGGCTTAGTTTTGGCTGGGAACCCTTGGTGAAATCTGCTTGGATAGAGTGGATTAGTAGCCTTTGTTGGTCAAATAGTGTCCAGAGGTTGTGGAAAGGTTTCTCCACCCACAAGGAGCTACGAGATCTAGCCGGAGGTGCTCTAGGGATTCATCCACCGACGGATCAGGGATCGCCCACCTTGCGGGCAGCTGTGGAGTAGAAGTTTTCATCTCCGAACCTCGTAAATAGGTGTGTTAGCATTGTTTTCATTTGTTGTATTAGATTTCGGCTTGCGCTTGCTAACGTTGTAGGTAGAGAAGAATCAAAAGTTGCTATTCACCCCCTCTAGCAAGACGTACACGATCTAACAAGTGGTATCAGAGCGAAGGTCCACTCTTGTTGGAATAACCGCCAAAGGAGCACAAGCTAGAGGAGAAGATGATGGAAGACAAGTTGAGGGATGATATCAACACTCCACCCTCCTATGATCATGAAGATTTTGACTATTGGAGGATAAGGATGAAGACTTGGCTTGGAATGAAGCGGGAATGTATGATGATAATAGAAGAGCCCTTCGAAATTCCAAAGGATAAGCACGGGAAGAAGCTTCGACCTAGATATTGGGATAAGGAGCAACAAGCACACTCTAGGGAAAATAAGAAGGTAATTGATATATTAGTTAATATTTGCCTAACAATATTTTGAGTGGTGTAGGTAAATATGAAAATGCATATGAGTTATGGAACAAGATGGGAGAATATCATGAAAACCCTACCTGAGCTCAAATGGTGGAAGAGCCAAAGGAGATAAGCCTAATGGTCCAAGAAAAGGAAAAAAAAGAAAAGGAGTTGTCAACTTCATCAAGCGAAGAGGCACAATTAAGTGAGAGATCATCCACCTCATCAAGAGAAGAAAAAGAGGTCTCAAATTCAAGGATTGAGGGGGAGGAGAGACCCTCATCAATATCGGAGCAAGAAGAAGCTCCTACCTCCACCAAAGCAAGGACAAAATACCACATAGCAAGCTTTGGGTGCAATCAAAAGGGACACTACAAGGACAAGTGTCCATTAGGTAAAAAGGAGGTAACCCCTAAACCCATTTCAATTTTTTCTAAATCTAACATGGGTTGTAGGAATGAAGAAGCCCAAGAGAAAAGAAAAAAAATTAGATGCTTCACATGTGGAGAGCTAGGGCATTATCATACCAAATGTCCAAGAAAAGGAGAGTTCAAGAAATTAGGGCATTTGAGAAGATGGGAGAAAGAAGAAATGAAGAAAAGAAGCTCACATAAAGGGGGAGCTCCAAAGGTAAGGGAGGTAATCTCTAAGCTTAAGCATGTTTCAAATTCATTTATGTATGCTAGAAATAATGAAAAATGTTTACTTGTGCATAATCACGGATTTAGGTATAATGATAGGAATAGGGTTAACAAGGTATATCAAAACCCTAGAAAGATCATGCATCATGATAAATCTAAGACCGTTAGACCTAAGGATCAAGGCAAAAATCCCAAGAAGAGGAGCCATATGTCTAGAAAGGTGGGTAGGTCTAGGAATATCCAAGAAAGACATGTTGATTCTAGGGTTAGAAGCTTAGAAAGGGAAAATCAAGCTTTGAGGACTAGGCTTGATAAATTGGAGAAAACCCTAGGAAGATTTGCGGTTGGATCTAAGGGTTTAGATATGGTGTTGGGTGGTCTAAAACCCAACAATGATAGATCAGGGTTGGGATACCGATCTAAGGTCTCCAAGGCCAATAGAAAAAAAATATGTTAGGGTAGCATATGATTATGGCAAGGAGGGAAAGTTCAAAAATAGAAAGGGGGTGTCATTTAAAAGCAAGGAAAAAGTCTTAACTAAGGACAAAGGGTCCAAGGTTAAGAAGGATAGAGTTGTAGACCAAGAGTCACCGGGGGTACACCGGTGTGGTCCAGTATTTGTTGAGTCACCTAGGGAGGTGGCTAGGACTAAGAGCTCAAGGGGGAGCTCTAGGAGCCTTTGGGATATATGGTGAATGGATCTCGGGAGGTGTTCTCCTAGAGGTCTAGATGGACCATAAAGTGTGTCAAAAGAATTGGAGACGGACTTAAGTCTCAACTCTTGGATTTTGGCACGTTGGATTTGTGTTTCATGCATGAAAATATGATATTGGGGTCATATAGCATGAGAATTGATTTTTGATGTGTAAATGTCATATAAATCAATGCTAAGGATGCATTGTGGGTTGGTATGGGCATTGACATCAAGGGAAGACCAAAACTAGGACTTTAGGTCAAGGTTTAATTGAACTTTTTAGCTAGTTTTGGATTTTGTGTCAAACATGAGAATGGTGATAGATACATTTTTGAATATATTTTTCCAAGTAGGTATGGGTACTACAAACTGCTCCACAAAATTTGGAAATTTTTGGAGGTTTGTAGAATTTCTGGCGCATTTCTGAATTTGGATTCAGAAAGCTGAAATTGGGTTTTTCAGCATGCTAGTCGACTGCCCCTGGGGGCAGTCGACTGATCTGGGCTGAATTTGGTTTTAGCAATTATAAAGTATTTAAATGATGCAAAACAAGTGTATGTGGGGTTAGTACACGTTGTTTATGATCATTAGGCGTTAAAAGATCTAGTAAGGGGGAAATTGTTGGAGTCTTTTTGATGTTAGGCAAAGGGGGAGAAGTGTTGGGTTTAATTTGGGAAACCAAACACACCTTTGCAAGAAATCCTAAGTCTAGGGGGAGCTTAGGTGAAGGGGGAGCATTGTTGCTCCATTCTTGGTATAAGGGGAACCTTAGAGAGGTTCTTAAAAAGCCTTTGTAAGTCCAATGTAGGGGGAGCCTTGGAAAGGTTTTAAAAAGTCCATTTTGATAAAATTCCTAACTTGGGAAGGTTAGGTGTGGGGATGCCTTGGGATAGGATCCATACAGGTTTGCATTTGCATATGCATTGGCGGTATAAGTCCAAGGTGGAGCGTTGGCAACGTAAGTCCAAATGGTTGTTTAGCATTATTATTGTTATTTATTGCTATTTGATTTCCCTAACTTAAACTTATTACCAAACATCAAAAAGGGGGAGATTGTTGAGGCAATCTATAGTCCGAAGTGACCATGTGTTTTGATGTTTGGGCAAAGGGTTTAAGTTAGGTTTACCCTTGTGTATTTGATATGTGTATGTGAGTGTGCAGGATTACAGGTTACACATATTGACTTAGCTGGATGGCTTCGGTACGGAGAAGGGTGGCATGGAGGCAAGCCATGGGCTTGTGTGCGCACCTGAGGGACCATGGTATAGCAGGGACGATGAGCCAAGGGACGCGGACTTCGAGGCGTACATGAAGGATGGCATGGAGGCAAGCTGGAGGCATGCGTGCGCATCTGAGGGACGAGGGCCAAAGACGAAGAGGGTGTAAAGGCAACAGTCGACGCTGCTGGTGAAGAGTCAGCGGAGTCATGAAGGGATGAGAGCCGAGGGAAGAGGGATCCACGGGCAAGCTGGGAAGTGGACTTCAAAGGGCACACGTGAAGGGTGGCATGGAGGAAAGTCGAGGGCTTGCGTGCGCATTCGAGGGACAATAGCTGGTGGAAGAGGACTTCAAGGGGCAAGCCAAGGGAGTATGCTTGAAGGCACACGTGAAAGAGGGTCTTCGGAGTGAGGAGGAGTGTCTTTGTAAGCTGGGTAGTCGACTGGGAAGATAACAGTCAACTGCCAGCAAGAACAGAAACTCACAGAAGGTAGTCGACCCTGGACCAGTCGACTGCTCTGGGAGCAGTTGATTGGTAGTGACTGGTGGTGTTAGCTGAAAATTCGAACGTTGAGCTGCAACGGTCGATTTTCAGTGGGACCAATCGACTGCCCTGGGAGCAGTCGACTGGTAGAGTGTTTTCCAGCCTTGAGCTCTATTTAAAGAGGCTCAGTTTTGACTGGGAACCCTTGGTGAAATCTGCTTGGATAGAGTGGATTAGTAGCCTTTGTTGGTCAAATAGTGTCCAGAGGTTGTGGAAAGGTTTCTCCACCCACAAGGAGCTACGAGATCTAGCCGGAGGTGCTCTAAGGATTCATCCACCGACAGATCGAGGATCGCCCACCTTATGGGCAGCTATAGAGTAGAAGTTTTCATCTCCGAACCTCGTAAATAGGTGTGTTAGCATTGTTTTCATTTGTTGTATTAGATTTCGGCTTGCGCTTGCTAACGTTGTAGGTAGAGAAGAATCAAAAGTTGCTATTCACCCCCCTCTAGCAAGACGTACACGATCTAACACGAAGTACCTTCATAGAGCTCTAGAAATTTTTCCCAAAGGTCATTCGCAAAATATAAGTGATTCGACTTCTTTTTCCCATTTTCTTTTTCCATATTAATGTGAATTCACCCTCAAACTTTGGTGGATGAATGTTTGATCCAACCATTCCCCCCCCCCTATCTAGTTGCTTAGTCGATGGTTAATCCTTCTGAGTGATTCAACTCTAATGTTAGTTGTTGGTGTAATATAAGCGATTCAAATTGCTAGAGGGGAGAGAGGGTGAATAACGACCTACAAATTAAACACAACTATTTCTCTTGTTAACACGTTAGCAAGGACATACATACATTAACTAATTAAATTAACATATAAAAGATAGAGGACATGAAAAATTACTTTGTTACAACTCTTGGGATTGTTAATCCAAGAACTATGAAGGCTCCACTATCTTCTCTTCTTTGGAAGACCCAAAAGCGAAGAAGTCTCTTACAACAAGTAATAACAAGGGCAATAAAAGAACTGAAATATAAAGTGAATTCGAAAGTATGTTCGAATTTGTTCTTCGAACTTAAGTCCTATTTATAGACTTCATCTCGATCTGACCATTGTACCATACAATGCTGACGTGTCTTCAATCTTTATTTGCTTTGACAATGGCTCGATAACAACTCTAGATGACTCGGACCCTTTTGGTCACCTGGAGGCTTGCTGACGTGATTGTTCTGATTCGTCGAGACAACGACCCTGGATAACACATCTATTGGTTCTCAATCGCCTAGAGTTCTTCTGTTCGCTTCGAAATGACCAACCTTAGACGTGACCATTTGTTGATTTCACCTTCTCCGGTCACCTGGATTAATTCCTGGTCCTTCATACATGTAGTTGTCGAAACTTCATCTCGGTTGCATTGCATAATCTTTCTTCCGACTTCTCATCCCTCAAATACACCGAGCCCTTCTGACTTGCTCCTATGCGTCATTCTCGCTCCACCGAAGTACTCTTCCATAACTTCTCGTACGTTAGATGCACCGAGCCTGTCAGCTCCCTCATGCCATCCTTCTGGCTCGCTTGCTTTCTTCTGCCAAGGTTGATCGTCTCCGATGCACCCTAGCCATCAGATGCATGTGTGTTCTCTTAAGTTCATGTACACTTAAAACACATATATTAAACTCATCAAGGACCTAATGTAAACTTATTTGATAACACATCAAAACATCAATATGGATTTTGACAGAATATGCCTCAGGGACAGGAGGTCCATTAAGAGCCTAGATCTGGCGTCACGATAAGATTAACCAACCAGATGGCTATTGTTGGGATCAGTCGGCCAGTAAGAGGGGATCGAATTATCATGCAAGAATAAACTAATCTTTTTTTCTTTCATTAAACAATGATAAAGCTAGTTATAATAAAATAAATCAATAACATAAGCATTTAACTAAGCAAAAGAAAGAGGCATAGAATATACTTAGTTTGCAACCTGGATGGTTGCTAATTTATGGCAAATTAACAGCTCAACTCCAAAATTACTCCATGTGGGCGGAGAAACCTCTTTCACACTTGTAGACTTAGAGAAAACTTAAGAAAGCTAACAGAAGAATGATTACATTTTGAATTCATGAAAACACTGAGTTCATGGGCCTATTTATAGCCCCTGGAAAACCTTATCGAAATGCTAACGTCTGATACTGGGTCAGTGCTTATCCACGTCGCAACTGTTGATGCAGTCTGACCTGATTGTTGTTTTAGTGTTGACACCGATTTAAGATTGGTTGAGTAAATTCGGCTTAAGTCCTAGTCGGGGACTGGGCACGAATCCCAGTGAGTGAAGTCGGGTGATGGAAACCCCGGTGAGTGAAGCCGGGATATGAAAATCCCGATGAGTGAAGCCGGGTCTCGGTGAGTGAAGCCGGGTCCCGGTGAGTGAAGCCGGGTGATGGAAATCCCGGTAAGTGAAGCCGGGTCCTGGTGAGTGAAGTCGGGTCTTGGAAACCCCAGTGAGTGAAGCCGGGTCCCGGTGAGTGAAGCCGGGTGATTGAAATCCCGGTGAGTGAAGCCGGGTCCTAGCAAGTGAAGCTAGGTGAATGAAATCCTGGTGAGTGAAGTCGGGTCCCGGTGAGTAGAGCCGGGTCTCGGTGAGTAGAGCCGGGTGACTGAAATCCCGGTGTGTGAAGCCGGGTCCTAGCGAGTGAAGCTAGGTGAATGAAATCTCGGTAAGTGAAGTCGGGTCCTAGCGAGTAAAGCTAGGTGACCGAAACCCTAGTGAGTGAAGTCAGGTCCTAGTGAGTGAAGCTAGGTGGAATGAAGTCCCGGTGAGTGAAGTTGGGCACGGAGTCTTGGTCCGGGGGACTGAGCATGAGTCAGAGAAGGCTAGGGAGCCTGTTCTCTAGACTTAGGATTGAAATGGTCGGAACTGGATCGGTCTGTGGTCCGATCAGGGAGTTGTCACTAGCTCCTGGTTGTGGACCGGTCTGGTGACCGATCCAGGGAGTCTGATCGTTCTGGTGAACGATCAGAAAGAGAACAGAATGTTTATGTTTGGCTTCTGATCGTTCTGGTGAACGATCAGAGAGAGATCAGAACATTTCTGTGTGGTTTCTGATCGTTCTGGTGAATGATCAGAAAGGGATCAGAAAAGGGATCAGAAAGAGGCAGGAGAAACCTGATCGGTCACTTGGACCGATCAAGGTTATTTTGGACCAATCAGGCTGGGTCCTGATCGGTCCAGAGGTGGCCTGATAGGTCACTGTGACCGATCAGGGCACAACCTGATCGCTCAGGTGACCGATCAGGTCAGTGGGCTTGCGGTTTGTGCCTTGAATGGTAGTCAGCTGGTGGATCGGTCAAGGTGACCGATCCCCAATCCTTGATCGATCAGTGTGACCGATCACAGCTTCACTAGATCGATCAGGCAGGAGCCTAATCGATCAGGGTCTTCACTGATCGGTCTAGTGACCGATCAGTGTTTGATAACTTTAATTTGAATCGTTGTCAGACGTCTGATTTCGTTCTGGTTTCTTTCTGAAATCTGCTGATTCCTTTTGATATGCTTTGCTAATCATCTGATAAGTGTGCAGGTGAGACAGGGATGTCTCAAGCCAAGAAGGAGGGTCAAGTGGCGACTTTCGCTTCGGTCAGGTTTGTCCGTTTTCCCTTCGCAGGTTTCAACGACTTCTGGCGCGGGCTGGCAACAGGCTGGCGAAGCTGATGACTGGTCTGAGGCTCAGCTGAAGAGGGTTCAGTGGACTGAGCGAGGTCAGTGGGTTGGTGAGAGTGGTTGCAGACGCGCCGGGTGAGCAGACGCTTAAGAAGAAGCTGGGTAGCAGAGGAGCATATAGAGAATAGACAGGAAACAAGTGAAGGTTTTGGCTGTGGTGTTGTGCTCTCTGTATAGTTTCTTGCTTGAGCGTTCCTGCTAGATCTGTGTGTGAGTTTTCTTCTCGTGTCTCTACGCTTAACTGTTATCATCTTGAGACGATTGTGGGGAGGTTACTCCACCGAGAAGGAGGCTTTTATATCCGGAGTTTCGGGGCTTGATCTGCCGACTATCAAGGGATCGCCCACCTCACGGGCACGCCAAGGAGTAGGGGCAAGTTATCCCCGAACCTTATACATCCTTGAGTTAGCGACTGGTTTGTGTTTAATCTGTTTCTGCATTTCTGTTCTGTTCTTTCTGTGTCTGTTTCCACTGCTAACCCTAGTCGCAGAAAGAATTCAAAGAAGCGAATAGTTTGAGTGTCTGGCTATTCACACCCCCCCTCTCTAGCCATCCAAGGACCAACAAGTGGTATCAGAGCCTGGGGCTCTTGCCAACGATCTAACACCCGAAGAGCTTACAAGAATGGCGATGGGAGAAGGATTCAGCACCAACCGACCCCCATTCTTCGACGGGGCTGATTTCCTATATTGGAGATCGTGAATGGAATACTACCTCAAGACGGATATAGGTATGTGGTTCTCTGTAAAGGAGGGATTCATCCCTCCAAAAGACGCTGAGGGAAAAGAGTTGGACTCCTCTGTTGGTGCAGAAAGAACCCAAGTCGAACCTGGGTTTTGATAATGGCAAAAGGGTTCAAAAGTTAAGTCTTATTTGTTATCTAACATGCTACTCAAGTGTGCAGGGTAAAAAGTCCTAGCGAAGGACTGCTAGGCACTGGCGAAGGAATGCCAGGGTAAAAAATCCTAGCGAAGGACTGCTAGGTACTAGCGAAGGAATGCCAGGGTACTGAAGCCCTAGCGAAGGACTACTAGGCACCAGGCGAAGGACAGCTTGGGACTGAAGACCTGGTGAAGGACTGCTAGGCACCAGGCGAAGGACAGCTTGGGACTGAAGACCTAGCGAAGGAATGCTAGGCACCGGGCGAAGGACAGCTTGGTATCCAAGACCTGGCGAAGGACCGCTAGGCAAAAGTCCAACAGGAGGAGCCGGTTGGCATCAGGTACATTCTCCCGAGAGGAGTAGGTGAGGACGCGTTCCCCGACGAGGGAACAGTAGGCGTCGGTTCGATCTAGGGTTCCATTTTGGAGACCCAAAGTCAGAACCAAGACAGCTAAGACTATATAAACTAACATCTTATTGTTTTATGTTGTTTTGGACTAACCCTGGATGCAGGACCGAAGGAACGAGTGTCTGTAGCTCAGAGAGCCTCAAAGGAGTGAGGCAAAGGCTGAGCAGGGCGCCCGGAGTGTCCCGGGCGCCCCCAAGGTGAACACAAACAGTTGAAGCAAAGGAACTGCGTTTGCAACTCATGGGCAGGGCGCCTCCGCTGCTCCCGGGCGCCCCCAGGTGAAGCTAACGAAGCAGATCCCATCGAAGCCAACGGATAAGAAGAGACCCGATCAACCCGGGCGCCCCCAGCGACGCGGGCGCCCCCGTCAAGATCTAATCCCGAGTTTGAAGGGATCAGAAGCTGACCGAGTGAAAGTCGGATCGGCCGACACGTGGGGGGGCGCCCCGACGTTCCGGGCGCCCCCAGGGGCTATAAATAGGCCCTCGATCCCAAGGCTTCGAACAACAATTCATTCAACGCAATCACGCTCTTCTGCTCCCTCGCTCTGCTCCGGAAACCTCCCAACTCGAGACTCAAGCGCCGACGACGTCCCGTTGCTCCGAAAATTCAATCTACATCGGACGTCAGTAAAAGAAGAGTTACTTTTAAGTTTACTATACTGCTTTTGTAATATCTCTTTGTAAACGTTTTGCGCACTTATAGAATTGCCCGCAGAAAACGGTCAACGACCGTGGGCCTTGGAGTAGGAGTCGACCTAGGCTCCGAACCAAGTAAAACTACTTGTGTTCGCGATTGTTTTTATTCCGCTGCATACTTGCTCTAGTTTTTATCCGAAAAGCGTTTAACGATATTCACCCCCCCTCTATCATTTATCTCGATCCAACAAGTGGTTTCAGAGCGGGGAAGTTCAAATTTAGTGCAACCACCAGTTTGAAAATTTTTCGGATTTTTTTTTGAAATTTTTCTTTAATATTTTTTTTTCGTTCGAAATTCTTCTCGTTAATCGAGGCTGGTGCAACACCCCTCGATATTTAATTTTCTTTATCCCGCACTACTAATCCAAGACCAAGTCTTATGACAAAGTTTTTTTCTCTTATCTCTTTTTCAGATAAAATCCCTAATGGCCATGCAAGAAGGATTCAACATAGCTAGACCTCCACTTTTCAGTGGAGAAGACTTTTCCTACTGGAAAAGTCGAATGGAGGTCCACCTGAAAACTCAGGTGGACATGTGGATAATCATCCAGTCCGGACTGGAGATTCCGAGAAATGCTGAAGGAGTACCTCAAAGCTACACAGAGTGGGACACCGCTCTGAAACGGAAAATTGAAGCGGATGCAAAGGCGACCCAGACCCTTCAATGCGGCTTAACAAAAGAGGAGCTGAACCGGGTGGGCCCTTTCAACAGTGCCAAGGAGCTGTGGGGAAAACTGATCGAGCTGCACGAAGGAACATCAGACACTCGGATCAGCAAGAGAGATCTGCTCCTGAACAAGCTGTATACCATCAAAATGACCGACAACGAAACAGCAGCTCAGCTTCACGCCCGAATTCAAGAACTAATGAATGGTCTACACACCATTGGTCACAAGATTGAAAACTGTAACCTAATAAGGTATGCTTTAAATGCTTTCCCGAGAAATACCTTGTGGGCATCTATGGTAGATGCATACAAGGTTTCAAGGGATCTTTCGAAAATTAAGTTAGATGAATTGTTCTCTGAATTAGAGTTACATGAACAGACTAACTGCAATTTGGCCGAGAAAGGTATTGCCTTTGTTGCAGGTAAAACTGGAAGGATAACAAAGAAAAAGCCTCAACCTGAACCCGAGTCCAACTCAGACTCAGACTCAGAAGACGAAGAAGGAGATCGACCTAAGCTGATCTGACTGGCCCGAAGCTACTACAAGGAACTGAAGAACCAAACTAACAGAAGGAAAGTCAGCCGAAGAAGGGATGAACCAGCTGAACCCGCAAATGAAAAGAACAAGCCCAACGTGACCTGCTACGAGTGCAAGTAGAAGGGCCACTACAAGACCGAATGCCCTAACTTGAAGGAAGCAAAGAAGACAAGGAAGAAAAAGGCACTTCAAGCAACGTGGGACGAGTCCTCCTCCGAAGAAGAAGAAGAGGTCCCACAGTCGAACCTACTAGCACTAACCGCCTCAGAAAAAGTCGAGACCGAGTCAGAATCAAAACAGGACGACGACAGACTGACATTTTCAGAGGATGGCGAAATCAAGGTAAGTGGATTTACTAGAAGTCAATTAAATGAATTAATATCTTATCTTTCTCGAGATTTGGCGAAAGCTAAACTCCGAGTCGAATCCCTTCGACAGGAAGTAAAACTCCTGAAAGAGGGAGCTGACTCTAGACCCTTAACCGAGAAGGTTCAAGAAGGAACCTCTACTCAAGTTGAAAAACTTAACAAAGAGAACTCCTCCCTGAAAACTCAGGTTAAGGATCTTAGATCAGCTTTAGAACGATTCACTTCTAGTTCCAAGGGTCTTGACATGATTCTTGGAAAACAGAAATCAGTTCTAAATCGATCCGGACTTGGCTATAGAACCAAATTTAGACAAAGATCATACTTTGCTTTACTGAATCAGTCCAGAAATAAAGTTCAGGCATGGGTACCTAAACTGTACCTGAACAAACCAACTGGATCAAATCAGTATTGGATCCCCAAGGATAAGATTCACATCTTGCCTAACCATTACCGTGGCTTTAGTCTAGGGGGAGCCAAATTAAAAACTATATTTATTGTTAGATAGAACTTAATTCTTGATTGTAATTTGCTTGACTGATTGTTTATTTAATTTTTGCAATTTACCATGCTTAGACTTAGGAATGGTTAGTTTAAGGACTGAACAAACTTAACTGAAACTTGACAACATAGTATTGGGTGGAGGTGAGATGATAGTACGTTAGGGAAACCAATTCTAATAAGGTCAAGTATACTTGGTCTCTTTAGACTGGTGAAACTAGCCGAAGCTACCGATCCAAGACCCAAACTAGTTAGACCAGAATTTTTCAAAGATTAATTTTGAAAATGAAATTTCATTAAAAGGCTTTGTCAAGGAAAGGGTTGATGATCCAATAAGGCTACGACCAAAGAAGGCCTAGTGCCTCGCCAAGACCTGGAAGCCAATTTTTGAAATTCAAATTCAAATTATTCTTTGTCAAATTTAAATCTAACATAAATTTTCAGTTACTTGTAGATTTAAACATTCGTTTCAAAATAAATTCAATTGTTTTCAAAATTAATTCAAGTTTTTCAAAATGAATCATAATTTTTCAAAATAATTTTACCTACCAAAACCTGTCTCACAAAACCTATAAGGCTAATGTGATTGAAAACCCTAGATTTGGGTGAGACAGACTAGGCAGTGAAAATCAATTTAAGCTATTCCTGACTCTAATTGGATCCAAATCAACATAACTCTTTATGTGTAGGAACATAAAGATTTGGACCAATGGATGTTGGATAGCGGGTGCTCCAGACACATGACTGGAGATAAATTGAAATTAACTAAACTCAAGTTCAACAACCTAGGCTCAGTGGCATTTGGCAACAATGCTACACTAAAGATAATTGGGTCAGGTAATATTGAACTTAAATCTGACTTTGTTATTAAGAAAGTGCTTTTGGTTGAAAACTTCAATTTTAACTTGCTTAGTATAAGTCAGTTATGTGATTCTGGTTATATAGTCACCTTCAACAATTCTAATTGCCTGATTAGAAATGTACAAGACTCAGAAATCATGCTTAAAGGCACTAGGAAAAATAATGTATACACTATAAACCTTCCCCTAGTACCTAAATGTATGTTAACTCAGTTAGAACAATCAAATCTCTGGCATAGGAGACTAGGTCACACTAACCTAAGAATTATTTCAAAAATCACCCAACTTGGCCTAATTAAAGGTATTCCTATAATTAAAAATCATGAAAACCTAATATGTGAATCATGTAATCAAGGTAAACAAACCAGATCTAATCACAAACTAATTCAATCTGATCTAACTCAAACCACACTTGAGCTCCTGCACCTTAACCTATTTGATTCACATGGAGCCAAGTCATTAAGCGGAAACCGGTACTGCTTAGTAATAGTTGATGATTACTCAAGGTTTACCTGGGTTAGGTTTCTAAAGACCAAAGATGAAACCCTAAACCTTTAATGAATTCTGTAAGTTAATTGAAAATCAAAACGATGCTAAAATCAAAAGACTTAGGAGTGACCACGGGGGAGAATTTGAAAATCAACGGTTCGAGGAATTCTGTAAGGTAAATGGGTATTTACATGAATTTTCATGTCCTAGAACCCCCAACAAAATGGGATAGTCGAAAGAAAAAATAGAACTTTACAGGAAGCCGCTAGGGCTATGCTCAATGAATTTAACTTAGCCAACCAATATTGGGCAGAAGCAATTAACGGCTTGCTACATCCAAAATAGGGTCTGATTAACAAGCGACACAACAAAACACCCTATGAACTATATTACCATAGACTTCCAAATCTACACTACCTAAGGGTCTTTGGATGCAAAGTCCATATCCTGAACACCAAAGACTACTTAGGAAAATTCCAGTCTAAGTCAACCCCAGGCATCTTCCTAGGATATTCAACCACAAGTAGAGCCTATAGGGTTTACAACAAAAAACTAAGAAAATTGAAGAAACAACAAACTTAATATTTGATGAAGAAATCAACCCATCTGATAATCCAGACCTAACGTCATCAAATTCTGATCAAGAAATTAATGAACAAACTGTTGAACCTTTAATTGAACCCTTAAACGAACTAACTATTGAACCAACTACTGAGTCAAATCAACCAACTGTTGACCCAATAATTGAACCAGCTCAAAGAGTTGAATANCAGACTCATCCAACCGATCAAATTGTGGGTGATCCAACTCTAGGAGTCAGAACTAGGTCTTCCTATAGAAACCTTAGTCAGATAGCCATGATCTCAAAAATTGAACCCAAGACTATAGAGGAAGCCCTACCTGACCCTGATTGGATCATAGCTATGCAAGAAGAGCTAGCCCAATTCGAAAGAAACCAAGTCTGGGAATTAGTGCCTAAACCTGAGGGCAAATCCGTCATTGACACTAAGTGGGTTTTCAGGAATAAGTTAAATAATCAAGGAGAAATAGTCAGAAATAAAGCCCGCTTAGTAGCGAAAGGATTCACCCAAGTAGAAGGGTTAGATTATGACGAAACCTATGCCCCAGTAGCTAGAATTGAGTCCATTAGGATGTTATTAGCCTTTGCATCCCATAAAGGATTCAAACTATACCAAATGGATGTAAAGTCAACCTTTCTAAATGGATTCATTAAGGAAGAAGTCTATGTAGGACAACCCCCCGGATTTGAGGACTTAGAAAGACCTGACCACGTTTACAAACTTACTAAAGCATTATATGGACTAAAACAAGCACCTAGGGCCTGGTATGAACGCCTATCAACTTACTTAACTTCTAAAGAATTTAAACAAGGCCAAATTGACTCAACCCTATTTATTAAAACCTTAGAAAAAGATCTATTTATTGCCCAAATCTACGTAGATGATATAATCTTTGGGTCCACCAACTCAAACTTTCTAAAAGAATTCGTGAAAATAATGGAAAATGAGTTTGAAATGAGTTTAGTTGGTGAGCTCAATTTCTTTCTAGGTTTACAAATCAAACAAACTAGAGATGGAAACTATGTCCATCAATCCAAATATGCTAAAGAATTAATAAAGAAATTTAAAATGGATAACTCTAAAAGCATAAGTACTCCCATGGCCACAAATGTAAAAATAGATAGTGACTCTGATGGAAAACCAGTAGACCTTAAACTCTATAGAAGCATGATAGGAAGTCTCCTATACCTTACAGCCAGCAAACCTGATATCCTTTTTTCTGTAGGAATGTGTGCTAGATACCAAACATGTGCTAAGGAAACGCACTTAGCAGCCCTAAAAAGAATACTAAGATATGTTAAGGGCACCCTAAATATAGGGATTTGGTATCCTAGGACTTCAACTTTTGATTTGTCAGGATACTCGGATTCTGACTACGCTGGTTGTAAATTAGATAGAAAAAGCACAAGTGGAAGCTGCCAACTGTTAGGAAATAGTCTAGTAAGTTGGTGCAGCAGAAAACAACACTGTGTAGCTTTATCCACAACTGAAGCTGAGTATGTAGCCTTAAGAGAGTGTGTAGCACAACTTTTATGGATAATGCACACTCTTAAGGACTTCCAGCTCAATTACACCCAAACTCAGGTTTTCATTGACAACATAAGCTCAATTAATCTAACTAAAAATCCAATCCAACATTCCAGAACTAAACACATAGAGGTTAAACATCACTTTGTAAGAGACCATGTAGCCAGGGGTGAGATAGTCCTTAAGTATGTAGATTCTAAATCTAACTTAGCTGACATATTTACCAAACCCCTACTTGAGTCTGAGTTCAGCTCACTAAGAAGGCAGTTAGGATTGTGCTCAGTAGAATAGGTTAACTCTACTTTTGATTTTCTTACTGTTTTACTTGATTTAAAAATCAGTTTCTAAAAGAATTTGAAAAACTGTTTTACTTAATTTCAAAATCAGTTTTTTGTCTTGCAAATTTTTTGACTTAGTTTTTTTTTTTCAAAATTACCCCCTTTCAAAACTAGGGCTTTTTTCGAAAATGGACTTAGCCTAGGCCCTAACCCTAGAACTGCATGCACCTATAGATTTAGAAGCCAGCATCTCACAAGCACCTTAGAGTACTTTTGATTGATAACTTAGAAAGGGTTGAGATGCTTAGGTCTTTGCCTTAATTCAAGATGCTTTAAGTCAGTGCATCTGCAGTAATTGGGGCACTAAATACAACTTACACAGTAATCAAGTTAAGTGTCATGTTTAGAAAATCTAACTTGAACAAAACACTTAACTTGACTAACTCTAGCAAAAACTACTGTTTATAACAGTTAGTAAGTAGCTAATTGGGTTAGACATGACCCTAAAAGAGAAAATTGAAACTGATTTGGTTAAGTTCATATCCTGAATTGGCTCAGTACAGCAAATTATGCAATTTATTTCTTCCCTTATGCAATTTAATTATTCTGTTTCTGCTGTATTTATTTGTGTTTGATATATGGCAAAGGGGGAGAAATAGGAAAGGAGAGAGTTTAAAATTCTTTCTCTAACTCAAACTCTATCCTTTATTCAAAAAGTACTTAATTAAATTTTTCAAAAGTACTAAATTTTTCAAAAGTACTAAACCTTTCCTAAGTACGTAAGTTTTTCAAAACTTGTCTAAGTACTAAAGTTTTCTAAGTACTTAAGTTTTTTAAAACTTTTCTAAAGTACTAAATTTTTCAAAACTTTTCTAAGTACTTAAGTTTTTCAAAACTTTTCTAAGTACTTAAGTTTTTCAAAACTTCCCTAAAGTACTCCTAAGTACTTAAGTTTTTCAAATTTCACTAAGTACTTTAAAACTTAAAGTTTTCAAAACTTCTTTGAGTACTTTAAACTTAAGGCGTCAAAATTTTCCTTAGTACTCAAACTTAAGTTTTTCAGAATCCTTCTTAAGTTTTCTAAGTATTTAAACTTAAATATTCTACAAGTTCTCCAAAATAGACAACCAAAATTAATTTTTGTTGAAAATTATTCTAAGTAAAAATCCATCCTTAAACTTAGAATTTATTTTCAAAAACCCCACAAAGCTTTAAAAAATCTAGGGGGAGATTCCTTCCAGGGGGAGGGAACAAAATTTAATTTTTACTTGCTCTGATTAACTTAACTTTTTGAACCAGGGTTGCCATAAATCAAAAAGGGGGAGATTGTTGGTGCAGAAAGCACCCAAGTCGAACCTGGGTTTTGATAATGGCAAAAGGGTTCAAAAGTTAAGTCTTATTTGTTATCTAACATGCTACTCAAGTGTGCAGGGTAAAACATCCTAGCGAAGGACTGCTAGGCACTGGCGAAGGAATGCCAGGGTAAAAAGGCCTAGCGAAGGACTGCTAGGCACTGGCGAAGGAATGCCAGGGTAAAAAGTCCTAGCAAAGGACTGCTAGGCACTGGCGAAGGAATGCCAGGGTACTAAAGCCCTAGCGAAAGACTGCTAGGCACCAGGCGAAGGACAGCTTGGGACTGAAGACCTAGTGAAGGAATGCTAGGCACTGGGCGAAGGACAGCTTGGTATCCAAGACCTGGCGAAGGACCACTAGGCAAAAGTCCAACCGAAGGAGCCGGTTGGCATCAGGTACATTCTCCCGAGAGGAGTAGGTGAGGACGCGTTCCCCGTCGAGGGAACAGTAGGCGTCGGTTCGACCTAGGGTTCCATTTTGGAGACCCAAAGTCAGAACCAAGACAGCTAAGGCTGTATAAACTAACATCTTATTGTTTTATGTTGTTTTGGACTAACCCTGGATGCAGGACCGAAGGAACGAGTGTCTGCAGCTCAGAGAGCCTCAAAGGAGTGAGGCAAAGGCTGAGTAGGGCGCCCGGAGTGTCCCGGGCGCCCCCAAGGTGAACACAAACAGTTGAAGCAAAGGAACTGCGTCTGCAGCTCATGGGCAGGGCGCCCCCGTGTTCCCGGGCGCCCCCGCTGCTCTCGGGCGCCCCGGATGGTCCGGGCGTCCCCAGGTGAAGCTAACGAAGCAGATCCCATCGAAGCCAACGGATAAGAAGAGACCCGGTCAACCCGGGCGCCCCCAGCGTTCAGGGCGCCCCCGTCAAAGCCTGATCCTGAGTTTTAAGGGATAAGAGCTGACCGAGACAGAAGCGGATCGGCTGACATGTGGGGGGGCGCCCCCGACGTCTCGGGCGCCCCCAGGGGCTATAAATAGGTCCTCGACCCCAAGGCTTCGAACAACAATTCATTCAACGCAATCACGCTCTTCTACTCCCGCACTCTGCTCCGGAAACCTCCCGACTCTGAACCAACGACCGTGGGCCTTGGAGTAGGAGTCGACCTAGGCTCCGAACCAAGTAAAACCACCTGTGTTTGCGATTGTTTTTATTCCGCTGCGTACTTGCTCTAGTTTTTATCCGAAAAGCGTTTAACGATATTCACCCCCCCTCTATCGTTTCTCTCGATCCAACACATATTAGGAGATGTGGCACACTTTAACAATGAAGCTTTAATTTCACAAACCTTAGAAAAAAAGATATTTGTCGTAGGATACTTTCTTCCAGAAAATATTTCAGTCACACAATAAAAGACTTTTAACATTTGAGATACCTCTTCTGCTAACAACCACTCCACTGTTGGGAAACATTTATACGATGAATCATGAAATCTTAAATGAGCAAACATATCTTTAAAAGATATAGCAGTTATGAGCATCAAATATGTTGAGTTCCAACGGGTTTTACAATCAAGCACCAATTTTTTAGCATTCGTATTGTGTACTACAATTCGTGCCACATCATCAAACTTTTGCTCTCTTTTAGGAGATGCTCTCTAATATGCAACACTTTCACGAATTTCTCAACACTAGGTGCAATGACATCCAAACCATCTTGGACAACTAAATTCAAAATATGAGAAGCACAATGCATATGAAATAAAGACCCTCCTAGCATAAGTGTAGAATGATCAAGTTTATGCAACACATAGTTTATAGGAGAATCATTAGTGGAGCAATTATCAACAATAACAGCAATTTACCAAAGGGCGTACCTAAATATCGGAAATTACCAAAGGGCGTACCATGATTTCTATTTTACCAAAGGGCGCAGGCCTTTATGTGAACTTCCTCTTATACCCCTCCTTCTAACTGCTGTCTTTCTCTTTCTCTTTCTCTCTCAGTAACAAATTTCGAGACATCTGCAAGTGCTTTTTCAGACTTTTATTTTAAAATAATATATTATGAAATCGGCGCTAAAAACGTAAGGTAAAAATTAAAAAAATATTTCAGTTAAAAATAGCTCATCCAACGTGATTTAAAAATATAAATAAATAAATTTTATATTTGATTAATAAAAATTAATATATTAAATAATATTTGATAAATATATTAATATATAAAAAATTTCAAAAAAAACATATGCAGAAATAAAAAAAAGCGTAAAAAAATTTCATAATATATTAAAATGTATGCAGAAACCAAAAAAAACATAAAAAAATTTCAAAAAAAAAACGTATGCGTGGGCCTGAAATCAATAGATTTCAGGCTCACGTTGCTGGGCCTGAAATAAAAATATTTCAGGCCCAGCGTGGGCCTGAAATTTTTATTTCAGGTCCACGTCGGGCCTGAAATCTTTTAATTCAGGCCCGACGTGGACTCAAATTTTTTTTCTATTTTAAAAATATATTAATATATAAAAAAACCTATCAAAACACTTAATTTCAAATTAAAACGCAGGGTCTGAAGTCATGCTAGGAGGGCCTGAACATAGATGTGATGTCCATCAGTGGGTTTTGATCAAAACCCACTTATATTTCTAAACTACTCCTATTTGATTGGTGACATCTAATATATAGATGTTTGGACACCTAAAACATCATCTCCTACCTCTACCCTCTCTATTCATATGGAGATTTCAGAAATCCAGATATGGGAGGTCCATCAGTGGGTTTTGGTCAAAACCCACTGATATTTTTAAACTACTCCTATTTGATTGGTGATATCTAATATATAGATGTTTGGACACCTAAAACATCATCTCCTACCTCTACCCTCTCTATTCATATGGAGTTTTCAGAAATCCAGATATGGGAGGTCCATCAGTGGGTTTTGGTCAAAACCCACTGATATTTCTAAACTACTCCTATTTGATTGGTGATATCTAATATATAGATGTTTGGACACCTAAAACATCATCTCCTACCTCTAACCTCTCTATTCATATGGAGTTTTCAGAAATTCAGATATGGGAAGTCCATCAGTGGGTTTTGGTCAAAACCCACTGATATTTCTAAACTACTCCTATTTGATTGGTGATATCTAATATATAGATGTTTCGACACCTAAAACATCATCTCCTACCTCTAACCTCTCTATTCATATGGAGTTTTCAGAAATCCAGATATGGGAGGTCCATCAGTGAGTTTTGGTCAAAATCCACTGATATTTCTAAACTACTCCTATTTGATTAGTGATATCTAATATATAGATGTTTGGACACCTAAAACATCATCTCCTACCTCTAACCTCTCTATTCATATGGAGTTTTCAGAAATCCAGATATGGTAGGTCCATCAGTGAGTTTTGGTCCAAACATCTATATATTAGATATCACCAATTAGGGGTGTCAAAAATCAACACGACCCGACGACCCAACCCGAATCGACCCGAAAAAAATCGGGTTCGGGTTGAAAATTTTCGGGTTCGGGTCGGGTTCGGGTTGGGGGGTTCGGGTTGAAAAAATTTCGGGTCGGGTTCGGGTCGGGTCGGGTCGGATTCGGGTTGACCCGAAATTTAATATTTTGTGGATTTTTTGGGGTTAAATCAAATTTTATTTTGAAAATTAAGATATTTTTATGTATATTAATATCAATATAGTATGATCATGATGAAGTATTGAGATAAAAGTGAAGAATTATAGGGAAAATGGCGAAAAAAGACGTTTTGAATCGGTTTTTTCGGGTTATTCGGGTCGGGTCGGGTTGGTCGGGTTGGTCGGGTTCGGGTTCGGGTTTGGGGGTTTCGGGTTGAAATCGGATTCGGGTCGGGTTCGGGTTGGGAGTTAAAAAAAAAAAATTTTCCCAACCCGACCCGACCCACCCGAATTGACACCCCTATCACCAATCAAATACGAGTAGTTTAGAAATATCAGTGGGTTTTGACCAAAACCCACTGATGGACCTCCCATATCTGGATTTCTGAAAACTCCATATGAATAGAGAGGTTAGAGGTAGGAGATGATGTTTTAGGTGTCCAAACATCTATATATTAGATATCACCAATCAAATAGGAGTAGTTTAGAAATATCAGTGGGTTTTGACCAAAACCCACTGATGGACCTCCGATATCTGAATTTCTGAAACCTCCATATGAATAGAGAGGGTAGAGGTAGGAGATGATGTTTTAGGTGTCCAAACATCTATATATTAGATATCACCAATCAAATAGGAGTAGTTTAGAAATATCAGTGGGTTTTGACCAAAATCCACTGATGGACCTCCCATATCTGGATTTCTGAAAACTCCATATGAATAGAGAGGGTAGAGGTAGGAGATGATGTTTTAGGTGTCCAAACATCTATATATTAGATATCACCAATCAAATAGGAGTAGTTTAGAAATATTAGTGGGTTTTGACCAAAACCCACTGATGGACATCACATCTATGTTCAGGCCCTCCTAGCATGACTTCAGACCCTGCGTTTTAATTTGAAATTAAATGTTTTGATAGGTTTTTTTATATATTAATATATTTTTAAAATAGAAAAAAAATTTGAGTCCACGTCGGGCCTGAATCAAAAGATTTCAAGCCCAACGTGGACCTGAAATAAAAATTTCAGGCCCACGCATACGTTTTTTTTTGAAATTTTTTTACGTTTTTTTGGGTTTCTGCATACGTTTTAATATATTATGAAATTTTTTTACGTTTTTTTTATTTCTACATATGTTTTTTTTTTGAAATTTTTATATATTAATATATTTATTAAATATTATTTAATATATTAATTTTTATTAATCAAATATAAAATTTATTTATTTATATTTTTAAATCACGTTGGATGAGCTATTTTTAACTAAAATATTTTTTTAATTTTTACCTTACGTTTTTAGCGTCGATTTCATAATATATTATTTTAAAATAAAAGTCTGAAAAAGCACGTGCAGATGTCTCGAAATTTGTTACTGAGAGGGAGAAAGAGAAAGACAACAGTTAGAAGGAGGGGTATAAGAGAAAATTCACATAAAGGTCTGCGCCCTTTGGTAAAATAGAAACCATGGTACGCCCTTTGGTAATTTTCGATATTTAGGTACGCCCTTTGGTAAATTGCCGCAACAATAATGGTGGATATGTTCCTATCAATGTTTCAATCCATCATAGACTTAACTATATTAGCAAGAACATCTGAAGTATGAGGAGAGAAAACATAAGTAAACCTATATAATGCAAACACAATATGTATATATTTAAGTATTTGTTTAATTTAAAACATAAAAAGTGTGAAAAATATTACATATTTGAGTGACAAATAGAAAGTATGCCTCAAAATGCAACTTTGCAAAGTTCAATTATCAACCATGAAATGAGCTATCATAGCTAATAATTCCTTCCTCTAATTAGATGCAGTCCACATGTCAGTGGTTAAAGCAATCCTACCTTTATTATATTTAACAAGCTCAACAATTTTTGCCTTTTCATAGTCATACATTTTTAGTATATCACTCTTAATGGTATTGTGACATGGAACCTTGAACAAAAGTTGAAGATTTACTAAAAGCTTACAAAATCATAAAATTATCATTTCAACAAGTATTTTTTTGCCTTATATCACTGACAAATCGTCTTGGACAAATTTTGAAATGATCACACAAATATGTTGTCCCATGTTTTCTTTTGCCAGAAAGGGATTTCTCACAGCAGTTGCAAATTGCCTTATCTATTCCATTAATCTTCTTTCTTCGAAAATGATTCCAAACATTTGATTTTAACTTTCTCATTCCTATTGCACTAGGAGAAGCATCGGTGGCAACAGATGTCGAATTTGGTGGAATTTGTGGAACCTCATGATTTACATCAGAAATTTATAGAACCTCATGGTTGACTTTAGATAGTGGCACTTCATTTTTTGTTATAGGTTCTACCGGGTTCATTTTATAGACCTAAAAAATGATGTTGTAATGTATGTTAAAAAAGAAAAGGCAATGTAAAGAAAAGACTAATGACTTTCTCATCGAACTTCAAACTACAGATAAATGGAACAAAGATTAAAAACATCATTAACCTTTCTCATTTTTTATCCCTTCTTTCAAATAAAATCAAGAAGTCAAAATCCTTTTTAAAAATACCTTGACAGCCCTAAACCCTAAATAGTCTTTGACGAACTGAGATGGTTGTTCCTTTCCATCCAAAACAAAAGCGAGGTTGAAGCTTCAACAAGCTGAGATGCAAGAACAAAGGGAGAACTGAGAACTGAGAAGAGTCATCATTGCTCCTCCTTTTCATAAAAAAACAAGGCTAGTTGGAAGATTAACTAACAAGATAAAGTCTTTTGGATCACTTGAACCCGCTTCTGCAACAGCGTATTCGACTGTTCGATGTCTTCGCTTTGTCTTCGGCGATGGAGAGATTTGATAGAGTGAGGACTGAGGAACCCATCTTGCTTTAGGAATTAGGGATGGAGAGAGTTTGAGTATGATTTTTTGACTTCAGCCATTAAGAATTGAGCCTTCAAGAATCGAGAAAGAGTATGTGCACGATAGATTGTATATATTTTAATTATTTATTTATAATTTTTAGGATATTTTAGTCTTTTGCCTTTTCGATTTAGGGTTTAGGGTTTCTTAACCCATCTATATAAGACTTTGTATTCTTTCTTTCTAAAATACTTTTGGATTTATCAAGACGGCTATTTTTCTTTTCTCAATTTCTACATGGTATCAGAATAAGATTTTTCATAACTTTGATTATTCAATTGAAGGACTGTTAATTCGATCTATAGCTTTCGGGATCGAACTCCAAGGTGAGTTCACTGGGGGTGCGGGGGGCAACGCGCCCGGACTCGGGGTTGGGGGCAAAGCCCCAGAAAAACATTTTTTAGTGCATTCGTACAATTTTTTCATTCTGAACATTGATTGGGTCTCTTTTGTTCTTGTATCAACTTATTTTGATTCACTATTTCGTTATTTGTGAGCACTATTTGTTATGTCACCATGAGTGGTCATACATATGATCCACTTCAATCGATTAGTGTTCACTTGGATGGAAAAAATTATTCGTATTGAGAATATGTTATGAAAAATTTCTTACGTAGAAAATCTCTGTGGGGATATATTTCAGGTGTGCAAAGTAAACCTACGGATAACAATGTTGCTGATTATGCAAAGTTGATGGATATTATGGAGATCGATAATGCCAAGATTATTACGTTGATTAATAATTTTGTTACACACTCCATTGGTGCTCAGCTGCCTAAGTATGAGACTGCTAAAGAGGTTTGGGATTATCTGGCAAGGTTATACACACAGTCTAACTTTGCCAAACAATATCAATTAGAAGCAGATATCCGCACACTTCAACAGCAAGATATGGGAATTCAAGACTTTTATTCTGCCATGTCAGAACAATGGGATCAGTTGACACTCACAAAATTCTCAGAATTATAAGTATTTCCAACTTATATCACTCGTAGAGAAGAACAACGTCTGGTCCAATTCTTGATGGCTCTTTGTGATATTTTGAAGAATTGTGTGGAACAATTTTGCATCACAATCCTCTCCCATTCATAGATTCAGTGGTACATGAATTGCTTGCAAAGAAGATTCGCCTTAAGTCTCAGGTTGATAATGTAAGTACCCCTGGTTGATTTTGATGTGATCAACCGATTTAAGTTAGGTCCTGGTATGTTTAATCCCTCTGCTAAGTGTGCAGGAGCTTAGGTACGGAGGAAGTCGAGCGTAAGACGTAGCGAACGAGAAGGATTGTGCGGGGAAGTGAGCCGACGGGCTCGGTACAATCCGAGGGACGCGGAAGCTGCGGAAGAGTACGCCGGTGGAGCGAGAAGGACGTGCGCGGTGTCCGAGGGACGAGAAGCCGGGAGGAAGGACGCTCGAGGGGCGAAAGGCCGGAGTCGGGTTCGGGTGAGCCTAACTCCGGTTGGCCGGAAATCACCCAGAAGATGAACCAAAAGACTGGTCAGTTTGACCAAGTCAAACCAGGCACCTGAAACAAAAAGAATTCTATTTGTTGCTGTGAAGATTCGAACCAGCAACCTCGCCTACATATATCACCAATCTTACCGACTGGGATAAAGAAGAGATATGATTAAAGTTGTTGCGAGCAAATGATAAAGTTATTTATCTGTTGCGAGCAGAAGACAAAGTTATCTCTTAAAGGATAACTTTATCCTTTAATCAGATCCAATGGATGCAGTTTAATCCCATCCAAGATCAGTCATCCAGATTACATCCATGGATCAACGGCCAAGAGAAAATTCCTCAACAATCAACAATCCAGATTTATTCTCTTAGGCTATAAATAGGCTTAGAGTTTCAACCTTTTAATTCATTCAATTAATTCAATTCTCTTGTAAACTTTCTAAAAGTCTAGCGTGCTATTTTTGTAAGGCTTCTCCGCCACAAGGAGATTTTTATTGAGCGTCCACTGCCTTGGAAGCAACGTTCTCAGTTGCAACCAAGTTTCTTTTTTAAAGACGAGTGCCTCCACTTTTATAATTTTTTTTCCTGTCTATTCACCCCCCTCTAGCCGGTCCAACCCGATCCAACATGTGGTATCAGAGCCAAGGTCGTCGCAGAAGGACTAATCGCCGACTGCAGCAATTTCAAGAAAAATGATTGGAGCCGTAATCTACCTGCTGAAGTTTGAGGGGAGTTCGCGATGTGGAAGCGCCGAATGCAGGTATTTTTTAAAACTGATATTGAATTGCTAATAATTATGAAAAATGGTTTTTCAGTTCCTAAAGACAACAACGGCAAGGATAAAGAAATAGAATCATGGACCAAGAAGGAGAAATCAGACTTTGAAGCAAATGGCAAAGCTGAATTTCATCTACTAGCTGTTCTTCCCGCGCAAGAAGTTAACCGCATCGAAAATTACAACTCGGCAAAAGAGCTCTGGGAGAAATTCCTAGAATTGCATGAAAGTACCTCAGAGCCAAAACTGAAGGCCACTTGGGACGAGTCCTCGTCAGAGGAATCAGAAGGTCAAGAATACGCGGGACTTGCGTTAATGGCAAATCATCAAGAAGGGAGCACTGATGAAGGGGGAGAGATGTCAGAAGAAACTGACGACGAAGAAAGAACCTCGCTTTTCGAAAGTGACCCGGTAAGTGAGGTCTGTTTTCTTCCTCATGATCAATTATATGCAGGAGTTAAAGTCTTGCTTAAATCTAATTGTAGATTAGAAAAAGAAAATTTGAAATTGAAAAATGAATTGGCACTTACTTTCTCTTCTGAAATTTTAAAAAATGGAAATGGTAATTTGAAAAACTTAGTGCAAAAATTAGAACTTGATATTGCACATTTACGCCAAAAGAAAAATAGCTTTCCTGATAATTTAAATTGGTATTTTAAAAATCATAAGGGTCAATTTAAAAATGTGCCCAAAAGCTATATTCCACCTAAGTTTTTAATTAATCCTGTAGACAAGAACTTATTTTGGGTTCCTAAATTTGTATTAAACTGAATTTTTTTTTGTTATTATAAATGTGTTCATTGTGTTTCTCTAACCAAAATTATGCCTTTATTTTTTTTATGCACAATTATGCTGTCTATCTACTGGAACTTCTTTCAAAATTTTTTGAATATTTTTTCCCTCGAAATTTGAAATTAAGAGTTTAGAGGAAAGACTCATTACAATTTTTTTTCAAAATTTTCGAAGTATTGTTTCCAATTTTATTGTTCAATGTTCAAGAACTCTTATGTGTTGGTTTGTCATTTTTGGACTTGACGAACGAATTTAAAACTCAAAATTTTTGTCCAAACTCATATCTTCATCTTCGACTTTAACAAAAATATTAAGATTTTTTTTGATTTTTTATGAATTATTTATCGAAATATGATTTTTTTTCAAAATTTGATAGAAAAATATTTTGACAGGATTCGATTTTATTTTTGGAACTCCTCTTTAGCTGTGGATTTTATCAAAAAAAAAATTAGATTTTATTTAAGTCAATTTTTTTAAAAAAAATGGAATTAACTTTGAAAAAATATGTCATTTTAAAATTTGAAAAATCTATGGCAACGCGATTTTTTTTTCACTTAGAAAATTTTTTATCTCACTCAAAAAAATTTTTTCTTCCCTACTTATATTTCCCAATTTTTTGGTGTGATCAAAGGGGGAGGAATAGTATTAAGTTAATGGGTAGAATTTTAATTTACTTGAAATTTATGTTTTTTTTGAACTTAAACTGTTTACATTATTATGTATATATTTTTTATTATTTTGATTACTCTAATTTAACTCGGATTGATGCACATCAAAAAGGGGGAGATTGTAAGTACCCCTGGTTGATTTTGATGTGATCAACCGATTTAAGTTAGGTCCTGGTATGTTTAATCTCTCTGCTAAGTGTGCAGGAGCTTAGGTACGGAGGAAGTCGAGCGTAAGACGTAGCGAACGAGAAGGATTGTGCGGGGAAGTGAGCCGACGGGTTCGGTACAATCCGAGGGACGCGAAAGCTGCGGAAGAGTACGCCGGTGGAGCGAGAAGGACGTGCGCGGTGTCCGAGGGACGAGAAGCCGGGAGGAAGGACGCTCGAGGGGCGAAAGGCCGGAGTCGGGTTCGGGTGAGCCTAACTCCGGTTGGCCGGAAATCACCCAGAAGATGAACCAAAAGACTGGTCAGTTTGACCAAGTCAAACCAGGCACCTGAAACAAAAAGAATTCTATTTGTTGCTGTGAAGATTCGAACCAGCAACCTCACCTACATATATCACCAATCTTACCGACCGGGATAAAGAAGAGATATGATTAAAGTTGTTGCGAGCAAATGATAAAGTTATTTATCTGTTGCGAGCAGAAGACAAAGTTATCTCTTAAAGGATAACTTTATCCTTTAATCAGATCCAATGGATGCAGTTTAATCCCATCCAAGATCAGTCATCCAGATTACATCCATGGATCAACGGCCAAGAGAAAATTCCTCAACAATCAACAATCCAGATTTATTCTCTTAGGCTATAAATAGGCTTAGAGTTTCAACCTTTTAATTCATTCAATTAATTCAATTCTCTTGTAAACTCTCTAAAAGTCTAGCGTGCTATTTTTGTAAGGCTTCTCCGCCACAAGGAGATTTTTATTGAGCGTCCACTGCCTTGGAAGCAACGTTCTCAGTTGCAACCAAGTTTCTTTTTTAAAGACGAGTGCCTCCACTTTTATAATTTGTTTTCCCGTCTATTCACCCCCCTCTAGCCGGTCCAACCCAATCCAACAGATAAAAGAACTATTGCACCATCTACGCCATCCGATTTTGCAACACCATAGGTGCCTCCACCTTATAATCAAAATAGATTAACTTCGAAAGTTTCTAATGATGAATGCACTTATTGCAAAAATAAAGGACACTGGAAATCTCAATGCCTATTATTATTGAACAAAGGTAAACGACCACCCCAGCAGTAGCATCAGCAACAACGACCTCAACAGCCACTAGTGCTATATCAAAATGTTTCATGAAAATCTGATAATCGACTACCTCAGTCTAGTAATGCAGTGGCTGGCCCCTCTTTAGATCCATATATACTTGAGCAGTTTCAACAGTTCCTTGCTTCACAATCCTCTATCATGTCTGCTTCTTCTCATATAGGTTTGTCATCCTCTAGTACATCAGGTATATCTTTCTTCCTTGTGGATCTTAGATTCTGGAGCCTCTCATCATATGTCACCTAGTTTATCGTCTTTTATCTCTTTGTCTCCTAACTCATCTTTATCAATTGTGACTGCTAATGGTAGTTCAATGCCATTAGTAGGTGTCGGTTCTATTGTAACAACTTGCTTGTCTCTTCCTGATGTCTATTATATTCCTAGTTTTACACATAATCTTGTTTCTGTTAGTCAATTGTGTGAGTTTGGATATATAATCTTTTTCTCTTTATCCAATTGTTATGTGCAGGACCCACGATCTCAGAAGGTGATTGGGATAGGTCGTAGGAAAGGAGGACTCTGTGTCTTGGATCAGCTCCAAGTACTAGGTGTTGCAGCTTCTAGTGTCGATCTGTCATCATTTCTGTTGAGTTATTCTTCTTCTGATTTCTATTTTTGGTATACTCATCTAAGTCTTGCTTCAGCATCCCGTTTATAATTTTTAGCTTCATCTAGAGTATTAGGACCTTTAAAAAGTCATGATATTTCTAATTGTAGTGGTTGTAAACTGACAAAATTTTTTACATTATCTTTTAATAAAAGTCTATCTTTTTCTCTTAATTCTCTTGATCTTGTACACTGTTGGGAATAAACCCTTGTATGGTTGAGGGTTTCCTACGCAACCACGGGGTCGAATATGAGAGACCTCTCTATGTCTACGGATTAAAAATTTAATCCGAATAGAGACCCGTCTCCCAAACGACCGTCTCGTCGCCGTGTCAATTAATTCAAGTCACAACTTAGCCAAAACCAAAGTTAAGGCCTTGTAACTTTCTGAATTAATTAACCGCGGAAAAGACGACGAATAGATCGCCGATTTTTGTGTTTTATTATCGGGGTCCATGACATAAATTAATTGACATATTAATTAACTAATAATTAACTCATGACAATTAATTAAACACATGCAATTGAAACAAGCATGAAATAATAATGAAAACAAGAGGAGCTAAGGAAGAGGTATACCTCGCCTTTTACTTCGCAGTCTTCTACCTTATGACCCTCCCCTCTTGGACGTCGTGTGGGTGACGAGCTACCAAGACCCAGAGTCACCGAAAGCTCAAAATTAACCACCTTTCTTCAAGCTTCTTCTTCGCCTCAACACAAACCCTAGATAGCTAGGGTTCCCTTGCGCCGGCCACCTATCCACTTCTCCTCCTTGTGCCACCGGCGAGCTCAAGCTCCCAAGGATCGCCGGCCACAAGACAACACCGAGAAGAAGGCTATGAAGATGAAGAACCGGAAGAAGAATAGAGTAGAAGCTCCTTTCTTCCTCCTCCAACCCAAAATTGCCGCCGCCGGTAATTTATCCAAACCCGTCGCCGCCGGAGCTAGAGGAAGGAAATTCCTCACCGCCGACCATTCCCTTTTCCTCTCCTGTGCGTGATCAGGTAAGGAAGAAGAAAAGGAGGAGAAGAAGGTGATCCTTCTCCTCCCGAAAGTCCTTCTTCAACCTTAACACCGGCGCCGCTCAAACCTTGCCGCCGACCACCTCTCTGTTGGAGCAATCGACCCTAAGATGGTTCGGAGTGACCATAGGTTTTGATGTTTGGACAAAGGGTTTAAGTTAGGTTTTCCCTTGTATTCTTATATATGTATGTTGAGTGTGCAGGTTGTACAGGTTACACATATGGGCTTGACTGGACGGTCTCGGTATGGTGAAGGATGGCATGGAGGCAAGCTGGAGGCTTGCGTGCACATCCGAGGGACCTTGGTGAGCAGGGACGATGAGCTGATGGGCGCGGACATTGAGGCATGCGTGAAGGATGACATGGAGGCAAGCTGGAGGCTTGCGTGCATCCGAGGGACGGGAGTCGAAGATGAAGAGGGCGCGAAGGCAATAGTCGAGGCTGCGGATGAGGAGTCAGTCGAGTCGTGAGGATCGAGTGCTGTGTGAATGTACTCGGGAAGGGATTCAGCTGGGGACCAGTCAACTGCTCTGGGAGCAGTCGACTGATAGGTGGCTGGTGAGCTGGCTAAAATTCGAACGTTGGGGTGCAACGGTCGAATTTGGCTGGCACCGGTCGACTGCCCTTGGAGCAGTCGACTGGTGGCGAGGTTTTCAGCCCGAGTTCTATTTAAAGATAACTCGATTTGGGCTGAGTTTTTCGACGAAACTTGCTTGGGTAAAGTAAGTTAGTAGTCTACTGTGATCAGAGAGCGTTCAAGGTGTTGTGGCGAGGTTTCTCCACCCACAAGGAGCGACAGATCTAGCCAGAGATTATCCGGGGGTTGATCCACCGACGGATTCTTGGATTAGTACCCGATCAGGGTGGATACCAAGTAAATCGAGGTGTTAGCAGTGTTTTATTTCTTATTTACTTTGCATATTATTGTTTCCGCTGTGCTAATAACTTTGTAGAGGTCAAAACGACGAAGAAGTGCTATTCACCCCCCCCCTCTAGCACACCATAAACGATCCTTCAGTTGGTATCAGAGCGAATGACCGCTCTTGATCGGACTAATCGCCGAGGGAGCAAGAACGCTAGAGGAAGAACGATGGAAGACAAATTTGGGGACGATATCTACATCCCACCGCCTACGATCATGAAGACTTCGAATATTGGCGGGCAAGGATGGAGACTTGGCTTAGCATGGATTGGCCATGTAGGATAGCCATAGAAGAGCCCTTCGAAGTTCCAAAGGACAAGCACGGGAAGAAGCTTCGTCCTAGATATTGGGACAAAGAGCAACAAGAACAATTTCGGGCAAATAAGAAGGTAATAGATATATTAATCAATATTTTGTCTACTAATGTGTTAAATGGTGTAGGGGAGTATCAAAGTGCATGTGAATTATGGAGTAAAGTGAAAGAGTATCATGAAAGTCCTACACATGCTCAAGAGCCCAAGGAGAAAAGTCAAAATGGTCAAGAAGAAGAAGAAGAAAAGGAAGTGCCAATCTCTTCAAATGAGAAGGAGGAATTAATTGAAAGATCATTAACCTCCTCAAGAGAAGAAGAGGAAGAGGTCTCCTTCTCAAGGATTGAGGGGGAGGAGAGACCCAATTCAATGCCGGATCAAGAAGAAGAATCTACATCATCCAAGGTTGAAGAATTCAACCTAGTCTCCACCTCCACCAAAGCTAAATCGAAGGAGCACATCACATGCTTTGGTTGCAATGAAAAGGGGCACTACAAGGACAAGTGCCTAAAAGGTAAGAAGGAGGTAAAATCTAAACCCGAGTCCATTCGATTTAAATCTAACGTGGGTTGTAGGATTGGAGGAGCCCAAGAAAAGAAAAAGGAGATTAGATGTTTCACATGTAGAGAATTGGGGCACTACCACACCAAGTGCCCAAGGAAAGGAGAACTAAAGAAGATGGAGAATTTGAGAAGATGGGAGAAGGAGAGAAAGAAAAGAAGCTCACAACAAGGAAGGACTACAAGGGTAAGGGAGGTAATTCCTAAGCCTAGGCTAAAATGTAATTCATATTTAAGTTCCTCTATCCATGATAAAAATAGAATTAATCGTTCATCCATGCATGCTAGAACTCATGAGAAATGTTTAATGGTACATAATTCTGGCTTTAGATACAATGATAGGACTAGGGTTAACAAGGTAGAACACAACCCTAGGAAAAACATGCATAATGATAGACCCAAGACCTCTGGACCTAAGGATCATGGCACTAATCCCAAGAAGGGAAGGAATGTGCCTAGAAAGGAGGTTAGGCCTAGGAATGTTCAAGGTGGACACATGGGTTCAAAGGTTAAAAATTTGGAAAGGGAAAATTAAGCCTTAAGGGCAAGGCTTGATACATTAGAAAAGACCCTAGAAAAGTTCACGGTTGGATCTAAGGGCCTAGACATGGTGTTGGGTAGTTTGAAACCCAACTACGATAGATCTGGATTGGGATACCGGTATAAGACCTCCAAGGCCAACAAAAAGAAGTATGCTGGGGAGGCATACAACCATGGTAAGGAGGGTAAGTCCAAGGATGGCAAGGGAATGCCATCCAAGGGTAGAAAGGGTGACTTAACCAAGGACAAGGTGTCCAAAGTTAAGAATGTTCACTTTGTGGGCCAAGAGTCACCGAGGGCACACCGGTGTGGCTTAGTGTGGATTGAGTCACCTAGGGAGGTGGCTAGGGCTCAGAGCTCAAGGGGGAGCTCTAGGAGCCTATGGGGTCCATGGTGAGTGGATCTCAAGAGTTTCTCTCCTAGGAAATTAGGTGAAATGTACCAAAAAGAGTTGGAAGACTTGGCTAAGTCTTAATCTTAGGTTTTGACACACTAGATGGAGTTTTAGGGAGAAAATGATGAAAATAAGGGTGTATTGGGTAAAATTAGATTTTGATGTGTGAACACCATATAACTCAATGATAGAAATGTATCATGGTCATAAATGAGAAAATACATCAAGGAGAAGCCTAAGCTAGAACTTTTGGAAGAGTTAAAATGATACAATCTAGAGAAATTAGAGTTTCGTGCCAAACTTGGGATCTGGAGTACATTTATTTGGAAACATATTTTTCCCAAGTAGGCATTGGCCCCACAAATCTCCCCACGAAATTTCATAATTTTTGGAGATTTATGGGATTATTTAGGGATTACTGAAATTGGGCTGGAAAATCTGAAATTCAGGTATCAGTCGACTGCCCTAGGGCAGTCGACTGGTAAGAGCCCAAAAAAACATTCTGTGAGTTTTGGGAGTCGACTGCCACAGTGGCAGTCGACTCGTCTGTAGGCTGAAATAGGAAAATGGGTATTGGATGATAGAATATGATGTCTAAATTAAAATTCATGATGATACTGGTTGAGTAAAGGTGTGCCTCATGGGTTAATGGTGATTATATGAAATGAGGTCATATGGAAAATTCAAGGAAGTTTGATAAGTTTCTCTTGTGTATCTAGGGTTTAGAGATAAAAAGGGGGAAACTTTAAGCATATTAAGGATATGGATAAGGAAATGAATTGAGGACAATTTCATGTGTCGAATTATGATGGTTAGCTTTGGCAAACTCATAGAATTAGAGATACATTTACAAATTAATACGAAATGACAATCTTTTGAGGAAATTAGAAATTCTACCAAAAGTCAAGCACACTTGACATTTTCATAAAATCATATTTTTCTAGGATAGAGTATATCCTAGCAAGTGTGCTTGCAAAACCTTAGGAGTGTCTAAGTGTTGTTGAGCCCTTTATGGCACTAGGGGTAAGGTTGCTTAGGAGCAAGCCTTTAATAGTGTCCAAAGGAGGAAGAACTCGGGTGTTAGGTTGGGAAGAACCTAACTTGGTGTTAGGAGGTTAAGTTGGGTAGAACATAACCTAAGAAAAAATGAACATTGGGAAAAGGCATAGATGAAGGGGGAGGTTGCCTCCTTGGTTGCCTTAATTTTCATAACAAGGAAAATTTTGGGATATATTGTGAATGGACCTTAGGAGGGTTGTTCCTAGAGGTCTAGATGGACCATGGAATGTGTCAAAAGAATTGGAGACGGACTTGAGTCTCAATTCGTGGGTTTTGGCACGGTGTTTTTGAGTTTCATGCATGGAAATATGACATTGGGGTCATATTGCATGAAAATTAGTTTTTGGTGTGTAATTGCCATGTAAATCAATGCTAGGGACGCATTGTGAGTTGGCATAGGCAGAGACATCAAGGGGAAACCAAAACTAGGACTTTTGGTTAAGGTTTGAGTGAACCTTTTTGCTAGTTTTTGGATTTTATGTCAAACTTGGGAATGGTGATAGATACATTTTGGAGTGTATTTTTCCCAAGTAGATATGGGTACCACAAACCTCTCTACAAAATTTGGGAATTTTTGGAGATTTGTGGAATTTCTGGCGCATTTCTGAATTTCGTCAAAAAGGTTGAAATTCTGGTTTTCAGAGTATCAGTCGACTGCCCTGGTCAAGGCTGATTTTTGTATCAGCAGCTGGTTTGGGGTCCAAATGATGCAAAACAAGTGTATGGGGGCTAGTACACATTGTTTATGGTCATTGGGGATTAAAAGAACCGATAATTGGGATATTGTTGGGTTCTTTTTGATGTTAGGCAAAGGGGGAGAAGTGTTGGGTTTAAGTTGGGAAACCAAACACACCTTTGATAGAAACCCTAGGTTTAGGGGGAGCTAAGATTAAGGGGGAGCATGGTTGCTCCATTCTTGGCGTAAGGGGAACCTTGGAGAGGTTCTTAAAAAGCCTTTGTAAGTCCAGTGTAGGGGGAGCTTGGGAGAAACTTTAAAAAACCCCGTTTTAGCAAAATTCCTAACTTGGAGGGTTAGGTGTGGAAAAGTCCTAGCTTGGAGGGCTAGGTGTGAAAAATCCTAACTTGGAGGGTTAGGTGTGGGATGCCTTGGGATAGGATCCATGTATGCATTGCATATGCATTATTTTTGCCATTGACTACTGTTTTGCTTTCCCTAATTTAAACGTATTGTCAAACATCAAAAAGGGGGAGATTGTTGGAGCAATCGGCCCTAAGATGGTTCGGAGTGACTGACGGACCCGAAATACTAGATTAAATTGTCACGAAATATGGGTCCAATCAGAATTTAAAATTTATAAAATGAAATGTGCTGGAAACCCTTTTTGCAATCAAAATATGAAAACGTAGTAAAGGGGTCACAGGTCGTATTTTTCCTCGGGACTAGTTGAGGTTGTTTGATTCGAGCTTGTATTTATGTGTCGTTTATGTTTTTGGGTTTCAAATAGATAAGATTTGGGTTAGTTGGAATCAGAAATGAAATAGCATATAAAATGGAAAGAAACTTAGCTATGGCACGTAACCCAAGTCATTCAACCAATGAACTCAAACAAATGGGAGCTTAAAGGCAACTTAGCCTAGTTGGGAAACCAATCTAATATAAATGCAGAATAAATGCCAATCAAAGGAGTAAAACAGTGCATGGCAATTTTCGCATATAAGTAAGGTTCAACTAAAGCTAGCCACGAAATTTAGCAATCAAACTTAAAACAATTCAGCACAAGCTAATTGCAATGTGGGAGCCAACCAATGCATATAGAATTAAGCACATCCGAATATGATTCCAACTGAATTCTAGCATCAATGCACACTAGATACTGCGTTTGACTTGATACAAAAATAAGAGAGGAACAAGCTTGATACGAAAACAGAATACTTGTGTGCCAAAAGCTAATCTAAATGCGAAGCTTTAAACTAACCATCCCAAATGAAAACTAATTGATTCAACTTGGTAAACAAGGCTGATAGTAAACTTTCTGTGCCTGAACAAAAGAAAAACTTCAGAGCTGAAATCAGAAATTCCAAAGCAGCTCAATGCAGGAATCAACTGTACAGGAAAGTAGAATCATGAATGCCGAATTACAGCTTCTCATTGAATTCAAAGATAAGCAAACAACTAAGATCGAGTACTCGAATCTAGTGTTCAAAGACAATTCTGAAAAGCTAGGTTTATGGATGTGAAATTCAGACTTGACTACTGAAACTTGCAGACATTACTTGATACGCAAGAAACACACTGATGCTTCAGAAATGAATGACGTGCAGGAATCAAAGACTGAAAACAGGGAACTCAAGAATTCGAAAACTCACAAGCAAACTGAGATCAAGTGTACATAACTAAAATTCAGATAGGATTTAGAATGGCTAATGTTTACTTGGCACACTCTACCTCAACTTTGAACTGAAATCTTTCAACAATCAATCTGAAACTATCAAATGCAGACATGAATTCAGAGTTTCAGAACTGAATGAAGGGATGTATCAACACCTCAATTGCAGAAATTCAACAACAGCTTCAATGCAGAACAAATAGAAAAAGCTGTGCAATGGTTCACTTAACAGGAAACCTTTCGATGGACTGAGATCGAGAAGAAATTAAGAGATACGCAGGTAAAACAAAGCTGTCACGCAAGTAAACTGATGTTGAAATCAGAAACCGCATGAAGACAGAAATGCATGAAAAACTTAAGGAATTCAGTTCAGAAACTGCATCCAATCACTATGTAAATGAAACAACTGCAAGATGAATTCAGATGCACTAAGATAGAGTTCAAGGAAGCTTAAGAAAAACCACTTTTTAATTGCAACAAATTGCTGGAATGAGCTAAGTGGTAGAGATTGAACCAATTGCAGAAACTCAGCAATTAACTTGGACACAACAAGCAACTGAACTTAAATGGATTCATTATTCTGAAGATCAGCAAGGCTTAAGTGAAACTCACATTAATTGACACAAAACGCATGAATAAATGGACTGAAATTGCGGAAACAAACTGAAATTGTAGAAATGATGGATACGCAAGCTGGAATTTCAGAAATACTAAGCTAAACAAAAGGAAATTCAGAAACGAATCTAGATATGAAACAAACTTGGATCAACTAGATTCATACACTAAGTGTGATCTCTAATTGCAGAAAATAAACTAAACACTAATCGGATTCAAAAGAAACTGCAAAAACCAGAAATGAAACTTGGCACGCAGAAACAATTTGGCACGCAGAAACAATTTGGCACGCAACAGATAAAAGAGATTGCAGACACTACACTATGCGAAGCAAACTAAAATTCATTCAATTACTCACTAACAAACTAACTATCTAATACTTGCAAACTTCGAAACTGAAACCTAATTACAACAGAAGCAATTTAGAACAGGAAGCTAGAGCAGTTGATATGAAAACAGAACAGAATTAACAGGATTCGAAATTACAGCTAATTGCAATGGAATTCAACTAAACAAAGCCTCAATCTCTCATCTCAGCTCACGAATCCTTACTGTCACTCAAGGATGAGCCTCCAATTGAGAAAGAAACGGTCCATACAAGAAAACTATAGCAACTGAATAAATTCAGAAATGAACTTGCGGCAAAAATAAAATTTGCAGCTAAGACAACTGAAATTAGCTAAGAAATCTAAACCCCAATCACTCCATTAGCTCAAGGTCACCTTGTTCGTCACGCAAGGGCTGGCCTCGAACCCCTAAGCTCAGCAATTCACTGGGAAACTGAATCGGTAGTCGAATTTAGCTCAAATCTGTTCAAGAAGGAAAACCCATTCGAATTCTTCAATTTAGCCTTGTCTGATTGAAATGAAGGTGCGGGAATGTTCCAAGCTTGTCCGAGAACCCCTCCAGATGGCTTGGATTGATGTAGAACTTGACAAAACCGAAATCGAAGCTATCAAATACAAAACTGCCGAAACCCTCAAACAACCCTGTTCTTGCCCAATTCCGAGCTTGAAACTCCACCGATTGCTCTCCCCAGTGACCTCGACTTGATCTAGATGAAGAGATGAGGTGGTCGCGCCCCTTGGATTGAAAAACTAGCTACAAACAGTGAAGAACAAAACGAAGAAGGAAGGCAGTGCGGCGGAGACGCGACAAGGAGAAGAACAGTGGAAAATTTGATTAAGTACTTAATCATGGACGGCCCAGATTGATTTGAGGAAATCCAACGGCTGATCTTGCTCTGATTTGAGCCAAACTTTGATGATGATGATCTGGGGTCAGGATCTGCCTCGTGGTAGCTCGGATCCTCCAAATTTGCAATGGATGGTCCAGATCAACCTAATCTTTGAATGGACGATCTAGAGCCCTCCGAGCTTGATCCAACGGTTGAATGAGCTCTGATTGGGATGAAACTTTCAAATCATGATCAGAGTGCTTGATCAACCCTAGCCCTAGCTCGGATTGCTTCAGATGGTCCCGGATGGCTCAGATCTAGCCGCTTTTGAATCGGACGGCCCGGATTAATCGTAAGCTTGATAATTCGATCCGGTTCCACTTCCGACTCAAGTTTGACCCAGTATGCCCTAGGTCCATGAACCTTTCATGCCTACAAAAATAGATCCAAAATTTAGTGGCCAATTAATCCAATTTTATGCAAATTTGCAATTAAGTCCAAAATAAAGGTAAGTTCTAAAACCTAGGGTAATTTCACAATTAAGCAATAAAAACATAGGTCAAATATGGATTTAAGCAATTAAAATAATCAACAAAATGGTATTTATCAGTGACCATAGGTTTTGATGTTTGGGCAAAGGGTTTAAGTTAGGTTTTCACTTGTATTCTTATATGTGTATGTTGAGTGTGCAGGTTGTACAGGTTACACATATGGGCTTGACTGGACGGTCTCGGTACGGTGAAGGATGGCATGGAGGCAAGCTGGAGGCTTGCGTGCACATCCGAGGGACCTTGGTGAGCAGGGACGATGAGCTGATGGGCGCGGACTTCGAGGCATGCGTGAAGGATGGCATGGAGGCAAGCTGGAGGCTTGCGTGCATCCGAGGGATGGGAGTCGAAGATGAAGAGGGCGCGAAGGCAATAGTCGAGGCTGCGGATGAGGAGTCAGTCGAGTCGTGAGGATCGAGTGCTGTGTGAATGTACTCGGGAAGGGATTCAACTGGGGACCAGCCGACTGCTCTGGGAGCAGTCGACTGATAGGTGGCTGGTGAGCTGGCTAAAATTCGAACGTTGGGGTGCAACGGTCGAATTTGGCTAGCACCAGTCGACTGCCCTTGGAGCAGTCGACTGGTGGCGAGGTTTCAGCCCGAGTTCTATTTAAAGAGAACACGGTTTGGGCTGAGTTTTTCGACGAAACTTGCTTGGGTAAAGTAAGTTAGTAGTCTACTGTGATCAGAGAGCATTCAAGGCGTTGTGGCGAGGTTTCTCCACCCACAAGAAGCGACAGATCTAGCCGGAGGTTATCCGGGGGTTGATCCACCGACGGATTCTTGGATTAGTCACCCGACCGGGGTGGATACCAAGTAAATCGAGGTGTTAGCAGTGTTTTATTTCTTATTTACTTTGCATATTATTGTTTCCGCTGTGCTAATAACTTTGTAGAGGTCAAAACGACGAAGAAGTGCTATTCACCCCCCCCCTCTAGCACACCATAAACGATCCTTCACTCTCCTCCACCTCCCAGCCGCCGCGGGTCACCAAAAGAAGAGCAGAGTCTCTTCTTCTTCCTGTGAATGCCGACCAAGGACCTGTGAAGGAGATGAGGAGGAGAAGAAGAAGAAAAACCTACTTCTTCTCCCTTGTGTCGGTGACCTAGGAGAGAGAGAGAGAGAGAGGAGGTTTTAGGGTTTTTGGTAATTGAGATTAATTGGATTAATTCTCAATTAATTGTGGATTAATTCTCCCTTGTATCATGACTCTTATAGGGTATTTATAGGGCTAAGGTAAGGACCATGAGGAGGAGTTGGTTCTTGGCCCGCTAATGGATCAGAACCCAATCCATTAATGGAGATCCATTCCACTAAAGGATCTCATTGAACTCCCTCACCAACCCCCATATTTTCATATGGGCTCCACCTATTATGAGTCGTCCATCTCCCCGTGTTTAAGATATCGAATGTCCGATAATTAATTTAAATTACTGACAATTTTAATTAATTATCCTCTTGATCCTTGATTAGTACCACTCAACCTTTTCATCATGTCGGACCATAGTCCACTTGCAAGATTTGACATGACGATCCTTTTGAGCTCATCAAGGAGGCATCAACATCCTGACTAACCAGGACATGGATCCCCTCAATAATCAACGACATACCATATAATTAATATTATTTCCCAATTTACCAGGTCTATCGATTTAACAGAATAAATCTCGCCCATTGGTAAGTCAAAGAAATAAAAATTAATTATATGTGCTCGTTATTATTTCGGGATTAGGAGATCGGACTCCATAATATATATCTGAGGTCTAATCTAATTTATGAAGTTAGTACAAAATTGGATGACCTCTCTTTTGGTCTTACTCAATGCACACAAAGTGCACTAGTGTAATTCTATGGTTAAGACAAACCACACCTAATTACACTACAACCATCCCGATGGTTTGTCCAACTCCATCTTAGTTGTGAGCCTCTTTCTTCTACTTCTGCAAGGAACTTGATAACATGATCTTCTGTGCGTCACCATGCACTATATATGTTATCTACAATGCAAAGTATGAGATATTTTGTGCATATACTAACATAAATATGCACTGTATGATTTTGCAATTCTATTTCAAAATGTAAATGTATTTTATCCAAAAGCAAAGCTTTTAGTATACATCCTAAATGTAGTGGTTGTAAACTGGCAAAAATTTCTACGCTATCTTTTAATAAAAATTTATCTTTTTCTCTTAATTCTTTTGATCTTATACACTCCAATGTATGGGGGTCTTCTCCTATTGCTACAAAAGGGGGATCAAGATACTATGTTTCTTTTATTCATGATTACACTCATTATGCTTGGGTTCATCTTATGAAACATAGTTCTAATTATCTTATCATCTTCAATGACTTTAAAGCTCTTGTCAAAACTCAACATTCAGCTGTTATCAAGTGTTTTCGTTGTGATTTAGGGGGTGAGTATACTTTCAATTCTTTTTCTCGTTTACTTGCATCAAAAGGTACTATATATTAAACCTCATGTCGAGAAACACTTAAACAAAATGGGGTTGCGAAGAAAAAGCATAAACATCTTATTGAGACAGCCCGCTCATTCTTATTGTCTGCAGATGTTCCTAGTGTCTTTTGGTGAGAAGCAGTTCTTACTGCTACTCATTTAATTAATAAGATTCTAACTTCTCATTATTCAGGTTTATCTCCTTTTTTAAAAAATGTACAATCGTGCTCCTGATTATTTATCTTTACATATTTTTGGTTGTACATGTTTTGTTTTGCGACCATAAGTCGAGCGTGATAAGTTATCATCTAAGTCTGCTTTGTGTGTCTTTCTTGGTTATGGTATTAGTCAAAAGAGATATTATTGTTTTGATCCAGTCAGTAAAAAATTATATGTCTCTTGTCATGTTGTATTTCTTGAGCATATTCCTTTCTTCTCCATACCTCCTCTATCACATGGCATGACACATGCAAACCTTATTCACATTGATCCCTTCAGTACCGACATCGATGAAGCCTCTCCCACAGCTCCTCATGATAGCTCTGCTAAATCTAGTTCTCTTGAGACGTCTCCTCCTCCTCCTCCCCGTCCCCCTCCTATGACTGTTCCATCACCTGGTGAGATTGTGGATAATCCTATTCGTTGGTCTACACGTCTTCGTAAGTCTACTAAACTACCTGATTTTGCTTATTCTTGTTATTCTAGTCCTTTTGCTTATTTTGTCACCTCTATTTATCATCTTTCTGAGCCTTTATCCTATAGAGAAGTTGTTGATAACTCACTTTAGCAAAATACTATGAACGAGGAATTAACTGTTCTGTATCATACACATACATGGGATCTAGTACCTCTGCTACCAGGAAAACGCGCCATTGATTCTCGTTGGATTTTTAAGATTAAAAATAAATCTGATGGTTTTGTCGAACGATATAAAGTTTGTCTTATCGCTAAAGGTTACTCTTAGGAGTATGATATGGATTATGAGGAAACTTTTGCCCCTGTTGCTAAAATGACCACCGTTCGTATCTTAATTACCATTGCCTCTGTTCGTCAATGAAAAATATCTCAGATGGATGTCAATAATGCCTTCTTAAATGGTGATCTTTAAGAAGAAGTGTATATGATACCTTCTCCTGGAGTTGCTCACCAATCTGGTAAAGTTTGCAAGCTTCGCAAAGCTCTCTATAGACTCAAACAAGTACCTCGTGTTTGGTTTGCGAAGTTCTCCACAGTGATTACCACTCTTGGCTTTCGTCCCAGTAATCATGATTCTATTTTATTTGTCAAGTATACGTGTGCAGGTCATATACTTTTATCTTTATATGTGGATGACATGATAATTACTAGTGATGACTTTGATGGAATTGAGTCTTTAAAGTTTGAATTAGCTTGTTGCTTTGCTATGAAAGACTTGGGTTTATACACTATTTTCTGTGAATCGAGATCGCCTCTTCTCAAAAAGGTTATCTCTTGTCTCAGTCAAAATATATAGCTGATCTATTTGAGCGTGCGCGTCTCACTGACAACAGGGTAGTTGATACTCCCCTTGAGATTAATGCTTGGTACTCTGTATCAGATGGTTGTTCTTTACCAGATCGTAGCCTCTATCATACAGTTGTGGAAGCTTGGTTTATCTCACTGTGACTCGTCCTGATATTGTGTATGTTGTGCATGTGGTTAGTCAATTTATCGGTGCACCTACCATAGTTCATTGGGTTGCTATTTTTTGTATTCTCAGGTATCTTTGGGAAACTCTGTTTTAGAGTCTCTAATTCTCTTCTACTTCCTTATTAGAGTTATGTGCATACTCTGATGTTGATTGGGCAGGTGACTCTACGGATTGTAAGTCCACCACCGACTTTTGTGTTTTTCTTGGAGATTCACTTATCTCTTGGAAGAGTAGGAAGCAAGAAATTATTTTCAGATCTTCCATAGAAACTGAGTAGCGTGTCATGGCGGCCACCACTTGTGAGATTGTTTGGCTACGTTGGTTACTTGCATATATGAGAATTTTTCTTCGGCAACCTACTACTCTTCATTGTGATAATCAGTGTCATTCAGATTTCCCACAATACAATTTTTCATGAAAAAACGAAGCATATTGAGATTAATTGTCATTTCACTCATCATCATCTACAGCTTAGCTCTATCATGCTGTCTTTTATTCCTTTATAGCTGCAGATAGTTGATATGTTTACCAAAACTCATTCCGCTTCACGCTTCCATTTTTTATTTGACAAATTCTCAATTCTTCTAGCTGTAGAATCGTGAGTTTGAGGAGGGGGGTGTTAGATTGTATATATTTTAATTATTTATTTATAGCTTTTAGGTTATTTGAGTCTTTTTCCTTTTCAGTTTAGGGTTATAGCTGCAGATAGTTGATATGTTTACCAAAGCTCATTCCACTTCACACTTCCATTTTTTATTTGACAAACACTCAATTCTTCTAGCTGTAGCATTGTGAGTTTGAGGGGGTGTGTTAGATTGTATATATTTTAATTATTTGTTTATAGCTTTAAGGTTATTTTAATCTTTTTCCTTTTCAGTTTAGGGTTACGGATTTCTTAACCCAACTATATAAGGTTTTGTATTCTTTTTTTCTAAAATACTTTTGGATTTATCAAGACGGCTAATTTTTTTCTCAATTTCTACAATATATATCGTGGGTCGTGAGTGTGCAAACCTGTATGGATAATGTTGATTTTTTATTATTTTTTTATAAATTTCTGATTATACCATTTCAGATTTTACCTTTAAAATTTAGTAGTTAGATTATAATATTAAGTATTAAAAAATGTACAAATCGAGAAAATATTAAGATATACACGGAATTCACGTGATAAATTCCTTAGCATATATCGGATAGGATATGGGTAGGATTTGACTGTATCCGTTTCCGTATCCGAACTCGAAAATATCCATACCCAAATATCTGATTATTTTATCGGGTCTAAAAATTCTCTCCATACCTTCCTCCATTCAGGTCGAATATCGGATTGCCCATCGGATTTGGGAGAAATTGTCACTCCTAATGTTAGGTGTCTATTCAGACTAATAGCACCCATAATTTATCTCCTTCTTATTGATCCTAAGATAGATTGATGAAGACACTGGATGAACGAATCGTCTTTTATCATCCTAGGTATCCAAATCGATAATTTGCTGACATTAACTAGAAATATACAATTTGTTGAATTTATCTACAAATATAAACTTGTTGAATTTACAAAATTATGGTAAAATCATATGATCATTTTAACATGATCATTTGATAGGCACTATATTTTAATATGAAATGTGTACATTGTGATAGATTAGAGAAAGAGACAATAAAGTTGTTCTAAATTTGAGAAAACTTTCAAAGGTTATATTAGATCAATGTATAAATATATTTAAAAGTTATTTCGATTTGGTGTGATCCAAAATCATGATTAACGAGATTTTTTTAATCTCGGATGATTTATTCAACCTTGTGGAAGTTTTCCATCGGCCGTTAGAGTGAATCGAGAATTGCTCGCGATGGGCGGTCCAGAAATCCAGCGTTTCATTTAGAAGAAAAATTCTTATAAAATTGGTCATAACTAGGGATTGGACCGCGAATATATGAAATGACAACTTTTAAAGTGTATTCATGCAAAATCCAAACATTGCGAAGTGGTACAAACAAGAGAATTAGGCAGATACATTTCAGAATTAAGCCTCATTATTTTTCTAAAAAAGTGTATTTTATGTGTTAATAAATTTTATTAAAAATATTTTATGGAATATATATATATATATATATATATAAAAGTCAGCCAGATTAAGGACCTAACCTGTCTAAGTTAACCAATCTACATATATTAATTAATCTGTTAGCCAATTGACCATTTAACTTGCCCAACATAATTGAAATTATTGTCTTACTCAATTTACTTTTGATCAATCAATTTACTAAAGTCGATAGCTCATTAAGTATGTTCGACCCACCTAATTTGACCAACCCGTTGAATTTATTGGTTAACTTAATTAGCAAGCATCTTGGAATTATTTGATTGCATAAAATAGAGTGGAGAGTAGTACAGAGTAATTAACTTAAGTATACTTCTTCTCATAAAAAAAATATTTGGAGAGTTTGAACAAATACTAATAGGTCTAGGACTATGATAATTTAAATGTTACTCAAAGTATATTATCCTTAGAGAATTTAAAAAATTTGTGGCATTGGATCATTCTTCACATGTCCTTCTGAAATTTCCTTAGAACTGAATTAATTATTTATAAAATTAATTGAATCATGAAAATTAAATATCTGAATTAACAAAAATAATTTTGTCGAATGAATGCGTAGAAAAGAGACTAATAATTAGATTCGCAGTCAAAATCTAATTCCGAAATCTACCGCCAACGTGTTGGTTATCAATACTTTTCAACGACTTGTTTTCCATCCACCAATAACATCGCGTCGTCCGAGGCAAAATCCCAGCCCCACATGGCCGCCTCCAGCGCCGGCAACGCCCGCACTGCCGTAGCCATCCACTGCTGCCTGCTGGCGTCAGGAGCGGCCGGCGGCGCACTGCTGGCGTGGTGGGCGCAGTCATTCCACCGCTCCAACCGGCAACTCTGGATGGTCCCCGCCGGCCTCGTCCTCGTCGGCACCCCTGTCTTCGCCTGGCTCTCCCTCCTCGCCTCCACCGTCTGCCGCGTGCTCCTGGCGGCGGCGCCCAGGCCCCCCTCCTCGCCGCTCCCCATCGATCGCGACGACCCGGAGAGATAATAAATTATATATATATTTTCACATGTTCATCCTTCCTTCTGTTAAAAGAAAATACTAGTGGTTATGCTGTTTCCAGGGACAGAGCATTTTTTTTTATATATAAGAGGTATATGTGGTATAGAAATAAGAAGTGAAAAAGAGGCGAATGAGAAATAAGGATATGGCCGTCTCCCCTATAAATACATATCTTTCCCCCCTTGATATGCAATTACTGATTTCGTCGCCACTTTTTCGTTGTTCATAATGAGGATCGGAGAGATTTGTCGATAAGTATGGGAACTTCACTGCGGTTGATGTGATCGAGGAGGAGGCACGAACCAATAATGCAGCTGCTAGGTAGCGTTGCTTGACGTCGGGGGTGGCTAAGCATCAAGTCATCTCGTGATCGTCGCAATCAATGGAGCCGCAACCATCAGCTCGAGTGTCCATTCCGCCTCCGCCACCTCCACCTCTATGCATTAAAATGAATCGGCTGTTTGTTTTTGCTCCAAGAACAACGATAAAATAATTAATAGCTATCTTATATATTTATCTTTAATTATAATTTATTTTACAAAATTTTTTTTTCAAATAGAGCACAAATCTTAAGACACTGAGCACAAATCTTAAGACACTGAGTTTCTAGATCGCTCATTATAAATACTTTTCGATTTATTCTGATGACTAATAGATAACTTTTATGTGACCGAATCGATCACTTGGAATCTATCTGACCTAATATTTTTTTAAAATGAGTCGGGCCATTTTAACATTTCAGTCTCGCAGAGTTTAACTGGTGTGTTTAAATTTATTTATTAATTTAAGATTATATTAAGCTCGAGTAAAGCTTGAGTTTTTTTTTTTTTTTTGAGATGTCGATGTGCTTAAATTTTAAGTTAGATGTTTAATTAATTTAGAAAATTTATATGATTCTGTTTTTTAAATATAATAATAATTTTAGATTATAAAAATACATAAATGTTATATATTTTAATAAAAAAAATTAAATTTATAATAAAATATTATTTAAATTACTTACTAGTAGGGGTGTCAAAAATAAACACGATCTGACAACACAATCCGAATTGATCCGAAAAAAGGGGTTCGGGTTGAAAATTTTCGAGTTCGGTCGGGTTCGGGTCAGATTTGGATTGGAGGATTTCGAGTTGAAAATTTCCGGGTCGGGTTCGGATCGGGTTCGGGTTCGGGTTGACCCGAATTTAATGTTTAGTGATTTTTTAGTGTTAAATCAAATTTTATTTTGATAATTAAGATATTTTTATATATATTAATATCAATATTAGTATGTTCATGAAGAATATTGAGATAAAAGTAAAGAATTATAAGGAAAATAACTAAAAAAAGAGGTTTTGAATCGGTTTTTCTGGGTTATTCGGGTCGGATTCAGGTTGATCGGGTCGGTCGGGTTCAGATTCAGATTTGGGCATTTCAGATTGAATTCGGGCTCGAATCAGGGTCAGGTTCAATTTGAGAGTTTAAAAAAAAAATCCAACCCGATCCGAATCCGATCCAATCCATCCGAATTGACACCCTTACTTACTAGTGTACCGGCTTGCATATTTAATATTTTATTATTAAATAAATATAAATAAACTTTATAAAATCAAAAATTAAATTTATTCATGCATATCTATTTCATTTATAACCCTAAATACATACCATGCTCAAAACTCGGCTAAATTATAATTCTAGAAAATATTTGAATGTTTTTGCAATAATAATAATAATAATAATAATCTCCTTTTTATGGGTGGGTGAGATTCTTTTTATTTTGTTAATCCTAATTTTCTAATTTCTCATCCAAATCCTAAAATTTCTAATAATCTCGATGTCTTGTCATTGTTGCAATGGCCCAGGAGGCCAGGACCACCATTGCTCCTCGCCTCGCCACCATTGACCCGCGATTGTGGTCTTGTGAGTGTGACACCATCAGTGTTGTCACCTTGTAATGCTACTGCCTCGCGATACTATTGTTATGCAAAAGATGATTATATCACTGAATAAATCGTAAAAGAGTACGAACTACCCAAAAAAACGGTGATAAACTAGATGAATAATTATGTCACTGAATAAATAAAATAATGAATAAATCGTTTATACTTAGCTTTGGCTTCACGCTCTTAAATGAGTTGTGTGCTATTTATACTAAATTGACAAACTATAAATGAATTATCTTTACTATAGAGCTTCAACTATATGATATAAAAAGAATTATGTAACATTGTACTAGATTAATTAATAGGATGATAAATGTAATATTTGTACTATTAAGTTTCGGCTTTGCCTTTTGAAAGAACTGTGTGATTAGTTGTAGTATAGAGTTTTCACTCTGCGCCTTGAAGAAGTTGCATGATGGCATATTAAATTAATAAATAACTAAATTACTTATGTTAAAGACAATTGACTCTACACTCAATAAGGGTCTTTTTGGTCTTTTTTTCATGTGTGTTAGTTTCAGACATTGTATATGAGATGATTTTTCTCACTCGATGAATTAGAAGTCATTTACCTTATTCTATGCATGAGAGATGCATTCGGATGAATTACAAGTCGTTCACCCTCTCTCTCTCTCTCTATATATATATATATATTAGGTCAATTGTTCACCCTATGTATGTACTATTTTAACTAGGAATCCTACTCAATATGTCATGTCTGATGAAGTATTAGATTTGAGTAAGTTTACATGGCATGGTGTATAACATATGTGTGTTGGCCTCCTACCTATCATTCATAATGATCATGGATAACATACGATTGTCAGTCAGCCTCTATTATCTCTGTAGTACATCTAGCCCCTATATCATATAGATGCATCCAGTGTATCCCGCCTCCTCCTAGTGTCCAGTCCACTAATGAAGGCATACTCCTGTTCCCGTCCTCTGTCCTCCACATCCCCACGACCTCTAGTCATCAATGTGGTGATGGGTCTGAATGCACACACCTCTACAACAAATGGCTCCCATCCAGATAATATACCTTGCCTATCAGCCATGAGATGACAGACTGATTGGCAAGGAGTTGTCATGTGTATGCCTAGGACAGCTACTCATGTCTACCACTGGGATCCAGTCAAGAAAGTGTCCAAGGCATGATAGATCTTTGGTGGAACTCTACTAGATATAAAACTCCATGTGTATGCAGAATGTATGCTCTCAAGATCAGTCAAGAGTCTCATGGAGACATATCTATATGCATGCTCTCTATCACTCAGAATGCATGCTCTCTATCTTTATTTGGTATACTTTTGCTTACCTCCTATCTATACCAAAATGTACACTCTCTAATCTCACTCATGGCACTGTCAAAATGCATGCCATCACATCCTAACTAAGCCTACATATGTATCAAAATGCATGCTCCCAAAGGGGACTATGAGTGTGCAAAAAGATCATATCCGATGAGGTATTCGATATGATAAGTGTGTAATAGGGCATTATCAAAAATGCATTCCCTCATCAATTTTTGTTTTTTTTTTTCATTCTTCGCGAAGTACCATATTCGAGTATACCTCAAGTGTCTTATAGACGTGGATGATTTGTATCTTCGTAAAAACCAACTCTGCCTTGAATCGTATCCCCTTGAACATGTTGTGGTTCCTTGCCCTGTGCCTTGAAAACCAACTCCACCTTTCCATGTTTGGATCCAAAACATGGTGCACTGATGCTGACATGGAAAGGTGGCGAGCCCTAGTCAAGGCGAAAGTCCCACAGTACTGAAGTTTGAATATCCATATCATACATTGATATGTGGTCATCTCAGGTCGCATTTGTAGTCATGCTCTAACCCTCCCCCATAGCTGGTTGATCTGACCATATCTGAAGAATACATGATCTAGTGTCCTCTTCTCCTATAGGCAAAAATGCATTGTTTATCCTCCAAATAGCCCTATCTAGCTCATATAGGAAGCCTCCGAGCACTACTAGCCATAGAGTAAAAGCATGGCTCGGCTGAAAATAATTATGCCAAATTGTCTTTACCCTTGGTTTCCTAGGCCTAGCATCTCTGAAAGGTCATAAGTCCTCTGAACATCCTCTTCCTCTGATTGAACCAGACTAGGGTTTGACCTACAACCTCCAAATTACCCGTGAAGGCCAAAATACTGTCTCTGATATGTAGTAGTTTCTTTATGAGTAGGGAGTCCATGTGCCTAACTTGCCAACTCCCATCCCCAACATGTTGTACGTATGTTGTTCACATCGGATCCATAAAGTGTTTTGCCTGTCCGTATGCGTCGTAGTACATTAGACAATAAGGCAAGATTCCATGCATTTAAGTCCCTCGAGCCTTCTTTTTTTATGCCAGCATAGTTTTGATCATGCAATAGGTGGATTTTTTGTAGTCCACATAAAGGAAGGGTAGATACTATATGCTCTCTATAACTACACATGAAAGGGGCAAAATGGGCATCCAGTAATATTTCACACCATGAAGGACTAAAGAAATGAGCTAAGCTTTCCCAACATAAGATAGAGTATTCTTTGGCCATGAACCGATCCTCCCGATGAGAAAGTCCACCAATGTGCTATAATCTAATATCTTCAGTTTCTGAGAAGCTATAAGGATCCTTAAGTATCTGAAAGACATATCACCTCTTGAAACCCTGCATGTGATAGTAAGAAGTCACTCTAGAATATGAGTATATATCCTTGTTAAGTGAATTGTTAATTGTTCAGCCTTTATATATATTTACAATATATATTTGATGAATTGTATGTCATTCATTTCATATATATATATATAGGATAGATATTCACTAGGTAGATTGTAGATCATTCACTTTTATATATTATGATGTATTTCATATTGAGTGGATTGTAAGTCATTCACGCATCACATATATATAATACATTTTTATTAAATGGATTGTGAGTTATTCATCCTCTATATATATTTATGATGTATTTTGCATTAAGTAGATTGTAGGTCTTTAATTCACCCCACTTATATATATGATACATTTTTACTACGTAAATTGTGAGTCGTTCACTTCATACATATATATATGGATTGTACGTAATTCATACACACACATAAGCTTCTCCTGCTACGGACTTTGTCTACGACATCGTTGTTTTCATTTTTTTTAGCTTGTGCATATGTCATTTAGAATTTTACTTTTAGAGTTTAGGAATTGGATTATAGTATTAAACAAAAAAAATCAAATTGAAAATTTTTTTAGATATGCACAGGGTGTGTGACGTATGGTGTATATATATATATATATAATTAAGATGTCAATTTTTTTTAAGTTTGTGATTATATCATTTAGGGTTTTGCTTTTATGGGTTAATTTATGAGTTGAGTTATAGTATTAAACATTAAAAAAAAATTTAGATGTGCATGGGTGCGATGTAAGATTAGTGGCATAATAAATCTCTCTATACACACACGATGCAAACTTCTGTTGACGAATTATACGTTGTCCACCCTATATAATGTGTAGGAATACATTTTAACTCTAATAAAATGATTATAAGGGTAAAATAGGAACATACGAAGTGATAAAACCTTTTAAAAATAGTTTAAGAGAAATTAACAATTAAATAAGTGATAGAAATTAATTATCACTTTGATTATTTACTATTCTTTGAACTCTTATGAGATATATCATCTTACATCATGCATTTCTTTCTCATATCTACTTTGTATTTTTTTTTACTCACTTTTGAAATTTTTTTTTTTTACCTCCGGGTTATTTGCTAAGATGTGTGCACATACTATGGAGTTTTTAAGGGACGCATTTAATTAGCTTAGTTATTTTTTTTTATTTTAATCTAACACCATTGCATTTAATGCATAATGAGCGAAGGTAGTTTCATGACAGACTTAACGGTTAATGCGGTTTTTTTAATCTTGGGTGATCAATTCGATTTCATGAAAAATTTTTATTGACTGTCAGAGTAAATTAGAAAATGCTTACGACAAATGATTAAGAAACCTAACGTCTCAGGATTCGCGTTCTATTTAGAAGAAAAATTCCTGCAAAATACGTCGTAGTTGGGAAAGAACCGTGAACACCTAGGATGATAACTAATTATCTTTCTACTGTACCATGGCCCGATACAACTCATACTGAGCATGACATAAGTAGCTCAGAGAGCCAAGCTTTGAGTGAGTTAAATTAACCTCGATTTTTTTAGCTCTTCGCTTGAAACAATCCTCGAGCTCTCCTTTGAGTGAGTTAAATTAACCTCGATTTTTTTAGCTCTTCGCTTGAAACAATTCCTCGAGCTCTCCGACATGTCGTCCTACGGGCTTATAGTACATCGAGGTGATTAATTATCTCTCAAATATTTATGATTCGATCCCTAATTATGATTTATAAAAAATTTTCTTCTAAATAAAATGTACAATCGTAAAATATTATGCTTTTGAATCATCCACCATGAGTGTTTCTCTATTTACCTTGACAACCAGTGAAAAATTTTTATAGGACCAAATCGATCGTCTCAAATTCAATATTACCCAACTTAATTAATTATTTTTTCCGAGCTCTCACGTGTGCACTATTCATGTGTTTTGGGTTAAATAAAAAATAATGAATGAATTTACTTTCATAAAAATTTTCTATTGATTTAGGTAATTATATTTTAGGTAAAAAGCACCCCTATATTTTTTAAAATCATCAAGGCATTTTTATTTTTTTTTATAAAAAAAATGCCCTATCCTATCCTATCCGTCCGAGTAAAATGACACAACTGATCTTTAACTCCCACCACAGATATTAAATTCTAAATTAATCGGATACATTATAATAATTATAAAATCATAACTACTATAAATATTATAACAATTATAATTTCATAATTGCTACCGCTTGAATATTAAATGAACAGATCGAATTCACATTTTAATAATTACAAAATCATAATTGCTATAATAATTATAGCAATTTGAATCAACGTTATATTAGCTACGAAATCGTAACCGTCACAACTTGATTATTTTTTAAAAAATTACATATGCATAGCAACAACTATGAAATCGTAACTATAACATGTGTAATAATTATGAAACTGTAATTGTTATAACACGACTAACCAATTCAGGATTTAATACATACGGTAAAGGATAACAATGTCTAATAATATACTTAAGATAATTGTGTTATTTTATAAGAGATAGATGAGGTAGGATATCCTTTTGATATAAATAAATGAAATAGGGCATCTCACCCTTTGCTTAACGAAAGGCATATTGGGTCAAAACTTGATGCATATTTTTTATGAACTTAAGACGTAATCAAAAGGCATGTGATTATGTGAAAGAAATCCTGCAAACCAAGCCTTCCAATGATTAACGTTCACAATAAAGCTGATAAGAACATTTTTCAGAAAGAAAGACAACAGAATCTCTTTTTTTTTATCAACAATTGAGCTTTTTTAATACACTAAGACTACTTGCTGGTTTCCCAAACCAGCAATCAGAAAATCAACATCCTTTGGCCGTGCATGTAAAAGAAAAGGGGGGAAAAAAATCAAAGCTGAGAAAGATGGAAGACAATGATACAATTGGGTTGCATTCGAACAATCAATTGGTTGACATGTAATGTGCCATTTGCACTATAGCCTTTCATGGAATGTCATCTTGCATTAAGTTTTAGTTAATTTAAATGTCATTTTCCACACTAATTTGAAGAGATGCTGCAATTACAATATGCACATAATGATGTCAAATCATTGCATATAAAACAGTCAATCCTCATTTCATACATTGATATGATCAGAACTAATTTTGGAACCAGGATAAGAGAACAAACGTACAGTATTTTCAAAACTTAGCTGCGCTAGTTCTTCTTCAGATATTTCAAGCAAAGTTGCCACATAATTTAGTACCTGAAAAGACCACATGCACGATTACGTATGTTGGTCAATTTAAAGTCGCCAAAATCCACTTGTATTAGACTAATATGTAGCTCATACTTACATTGAGAAGGTTAGCAGGATGATTCAGTGTTTCCTTAGATAATCTTGTTGCTTCTCCAGCTTGATCACTAAGCTGGTCACCTGGCTCTCCTTTAGAAGCCGAAACGGGTACTCGAATCCAAGAATTAGTGTTTGCAGTCGGCAATCCATCAGGTGAATCTGTCTCAATTAAAATTCTATCTTTTGGAACCTAAACAAAATTCTGGTGGGTCAGAGTGAAACAAATCTAGTTGATTCTTGTTTTAATTAGTAATATTCTAATAAGACTTGCCGATCGCAGCACTTTCTTTGCTTTCTGTGGCTTCATGGATGTCAGGAATCCAGAAAACGAAAAATAGGAACCCAACTTTGCAAAACCAGAAACTGATTCTGCAGATCCCATATATGAATGCAAAATAACACCTTCAGGGAATGGGCCAGTGCGTCTGATCATAAAAATTAAAACATTATTCATGTTACCGTACACATATTGATGCAGATGGCAAAGAATAAAGTTATTTGATTTTTTTTAAAAAAAATTGCAGGTATTATCAACGCGACAATGTTTCATTTACACGATCTTAAAGTAGAAAATTATCAGAGCAAATCGGAGTTGACATCATCTAAACACCATCGCTATTAATTTCGCATCCAAGCCTCCTAGGTTGTCTCTAATAGATCAAATTATAAAACATGAAAAACAGCAGATACCTCAATCTGCATAATCAAGACGATCCCTGGCAGTTTGTCTAGGTTGATTTTTGTTGCTGCTATTATATCAATCATAACTACACTTACTACATTTATTGAATTATTTATTGGATTAAAATTCAGTATAACTATCCTATCCAACTTAAGCTTGAGGTTTCTGGTTAACCAAGTTCAATTTTGATTCAGTTGGTTATTGTCCACAATCTCCGTGTTTTCCCTCACAATAAGAATGTGCTTAAAGAAAAAACAAAGAGTACAGCATAATCATCAAGTTACATTAATTTATCACAGAAACAACAAAGAGGAGAGACAATCAAGAAGAGACTCATTATCAGGGTACCCATAACATTATAGTGGGGTTATGACCAGTCGGAAACATGGAAATTTTCCATGAATCCACTTATGGAAAGGTGCCTTTCACCAAGACCCCCATCAATTACATTTAAGATAATTGCTATTAGCTACATGCCTGATTTAAAACTTGAGGCTAAGAACTGCACAATGAACTGATAAACATTCCTCAAGTTCATGAACTTTATGCAAAGGTCTGAGCCATGATAGGCGTTAACAATTCTTTTTGCAATTTGTTGCCTAATTTTATTTTGATAAGAAACAATTTTACTCGTGCAGTAAATATTGTAGAATAATTGGTTGTCTGAAATATTAACATTTTCTTTTTAGCTAAACAGCAAATAATTCATGAGCTTCCAAATTCATCATCTATTAGAGGTAAATATGGGAGTCAGAATTTTCAATCCTACTTGATACATAATCGAAAAAATTAAAATTGTCTAAGTCAGAATTTTGATAGTTTGTTACATTTTTAAAAATAGCTAAAGACATTTTGACAGTTCTTGAGGTTGTAGAAAAAATCAATTAGAATCTTTATTGGGATAATTAGAGTTTTCTTGGGATTAACTAAATCTTTATTTTATGAAAAAATACCTAATCAAGTTAGGATCCCATGTTCTGATTAATACAATTTTCATTTTGATTCTCTTGGTGAGAGTTCTTCTCAAAGAGAGTTTCTCTTCGTGATATTTATCTTTGCTCACTCCATCTAAGTTCCATGGTGATTTGACATTTTGACTTGTTGTTATGTCAATTGGTATTAGAATCAAAACCTAGTAATTCAGTATCACTATTACCCCTCCGCTTTCTACAATCCTCAAACTTTGGCATCACCCTTATCCACAACTCTTCCCACTACTGCTCTACTGCCATTAGGTTCTAACAGAACTCTCGTGTCCTCTTATTACCTCTGCACTCTGTTGGTATCATCACCGTCCAACAATCTAACAATGAGCGGATAAATCACACCAACCTTCTAAGGACACTACTATGTCTTGCTATCAATAGAGGCTGTCTGATCAACGATGCAAGTCACTCTCATTTGCATAAGAAAGATCATTTCCTTTTCCATACATTTGTTTCCTTGTCAGAATTAGATACTTATAATCTTCTTTGAAAACCAAAGTATTGTGTGCATCTTCCTTGAATATTTGCAAGTACCATTAGAACCTACAAAATTTTCAGTACTAACATGAAACCAAAGCTAAGAAATTAGAACCAAGTTAAACCCTTACAACATGATTTCCAAAAGGTCTCCAAAAGCACGCACACAATGAACGGAAACTGGTTTCTTTAATTCTTTGGCAAGTTGAAGTTGCTGGCTAAAAACATCGACCTAAGAGAAAATGAAGCTAAATAGCAGATGAACAAAAAGTTTAATTAATATCACTACAGTGATAGTACCTGCATGAAACAAGAGAATGATAGATTTTAGGATCCCCATCAGATCAGTCTACTAATCTACTAAAGACTGAACGAAATACTACCTGTTGTAGGAAATCAACTTGTTTTCCATGTGAACCTTTATCTAGGCCAATCTACACAATTTAAATCACAAATTCTTAGTAGGCATTTGAACAAAAATAATTCAATTCGGTAGTACACCCTTTTTTGTGTGCAATCAGCTAATTGTGAAGTATATAAATATAAAAAAATAGATGACTGGTTCAACATTATTTATAGCATTTAAATTGTTGGTACCAAGATCCAGAGTTTACAATTGGCACCCATACTATTATTGAACTGGATGGCAAAATGTTGCATTTAGTTGTGCCAACATAAAATATGATCAAATGCAGTGGGCCCATGCTGAACAAAATGAATCAGCCACAATCTCATATCCCGTTTCGCAATAAGTGACACATGGAACAGATTTTTTATCGTAATGTAATTTGGAAAGAAAAAAAAAAGTGTTCAATATTTGAATATTGGATGATCTAGTAAAGCATGATCCAATACTGATATATGATCATTAAAATCTGTAATTAGAATGGAGATCACCCAATATTGATATATAGAACAAAAAATATAATTCATAGGTAATTTTAAATAAATTAGAATTTTCGTTTGAAGAATTTTTTTAAATAAAATTTTCATTTGAAGAGTTGTTTTAAATAAATTACATTTGTAGATGTAATTCATTTAAATAAATTCAATGTACAAATATTAGGGATAATAGGGCTTTAAGTTAGTCTTATTTGTTGGAGCAATCGGCCCTAAGATGGTCCGGAGTGACCATGGGTTTTGATGTTTAGGCAAAGGGTTTAAGTTAGGTTTTCCCTTGTATTCTTATATGTGTATGTGAGTGTGCAGGTTGTACAGGTTACACATATGGACTGACTGGACGGCCTCGGTACGGTGAAGGATGGCATGGAGGCAAGCTGGAGGTTTGCATGTGCATCCGAGGGACCTTGGAGAGCAGGGACGATGAGCTGATGGGCGCGGACTTCGAGGCATGCGTGAAGGATGACATGGAGGCAAGCTGGAGGCTTGCGTGCATCCGAGGGACGGGAGCCGAAGATGAAGAGGGCGCGAAAGCAGAGTCGAGGCTGCGAAGGAGGAGTCAGTCGAGTCGTGAGGGTCGAGTGTTGTGTGAATGTACTCGGGAAGGGGTTCAGCTAGGGACCAGTCGACTGCCCTGGGGGCAGTCGACTGGTAGGTGGCTGGTGAGCTGGCAAATTCGAACGTTGGAGTGTCAACGGTCGAATTTGGCTGGCACCAGTCGACTGCCCTGGGGGCAGTCGACTGGTAGCGAGAAATCAGCCTCGAGTCCTATTTAAAGAGGACTTCGTGGTGGCTGAGTTTCTTGACGAAACTTGCTTGGATAGGGCAAGTTAGTAGTCTTGTATACTCAGGAAGTGTCCTTGGTGTTGTGGCGAGGTTTCTCCACCCACAAGGAGCGACGAGTTCTAGCCGGAGGTTATCCGGGGTTTGATCCACCGACGGATTGTTGGATTAGTCACCCGACCGGGGTGGATACCAACTAAAATCGCCGTGTTAGCATTGGTTAGTGATTTTATTATTGTTTTACTATTATTTCCGCTGTGCAAACTAACCGTGTAGGAACAAGAATTCGGCGAAACGCTATTCACCCCCCCTCTAGCGTACGGAATCGATCCATCAGTTGGTATCAGAGCGAAGGACCGCTCTTGATCGGACTAACCGCCGAGGGAGCAACCGCTAGAGGTGAAGAATCATGGAAGACAAACTTGGGGACGACATATACACTCCACCGGTCTACGACCATGAAGACTTCGGGCGTTGGAAGTCAAGAATGGAGACGTGGCTGATGATGGAGTGGGAGTGCATGATGGTGCTTAAAGAACCATTTGAAATTCCAAGAGACAAGGATGGGAAGAAGCTCCGCCCAAGATATTGGACTCAAGAACAACAAGGGCAATCAAAGGCAAATGAGAAGGTAATGAGTATATTAATAAATCTTTTGCCTAACAACATTTTGAGTGTTGTAGGGAATTATAAGAATGCACACGAATTATGGACCAAGTTGGTGGAATTTCATAAAAACCCTACACAAGGTCAAGTGGTGGAAGAGCCCAAGGAAATGAGCTCAATAGCTCACGAGGAGGAAGAAGTGTCAACTTCTTCAAGTGAGGAGGAGGAGCTAAGTGAAAGATCATCGACCTCCTCAAGAGAAGAAGAAGAAGAGGTCACCACCTCAAGGCTTGAGGGGGAGGAGAGACCCTTATCTACACATGATCAAGAGGAAGCCTCCACATCATCAAAAGTTGAAGAAGTAGTCAACCTAGCATCTACCTCCACCAAAGCCAAGAGAAAGGACCACATTACATGTTTTGGGTGTAATGAAAAGGGGCACTACAAGGACAAGTGCCCAAAAGGTAAAAGAGAGGTAACTTCTAAACCCGGGTCCATTCGATTTGAATCTAACATAAATTGTAGGAATGGATGAGCCCAAGAACGGAGGAAGAAGATTAGATGCTTTATATGTGGAGAGATGGGGCACTTTCACACCAAGTGTCCTAGAAAAAGTGAGCTAAAGAAAATGGAGCGCTTGAGGAGATGGGAGAAAGAAGAAAGAAAGAAGAGAAGAAGCTCACATCAAGGAGGAACACCAAAGGTAAGGAAGGTAACTTCTAACCTTAAGCCAAAATGTAATTCAATTTCAAGTTCTTCCTTGCATTCTAAAAATCATGTAAATCACTCATTCATGCATGCTAGAAATTATGAAAATTGCTTAATGGTACATAACATTGGATTTAAGTACAATGATAGGAATAAGGATAACAAGGTAGATCACCACTCTAGAAAAAGCATGCATCATGATAGGCCTAAGACCTATGTATCCAAGGCTAAAGGCATTAACCCCAAGGAAGGGAAACATATGCCTAGGAAAGTGGATAGGTCTAAGAATGTCCAAGGTGGACATATGGACTCTAGGGTTCAAGGCCTAGAAAGGGAAAATCAAGCCTTGAGGGCAAGGCTTGATACATTAGAAAAAGCTCTAGAAAGATTCACGGTTGGATCTAAGGGCTTAGACATGGTGTTGGGTAGCATCAAACCCAACTATGATAGATCGGGATTGGGGTACCGATCTAAGACCTCCAAGGGCAATGGAAAGAAGTATGTTGGGAAAACATACAATCTTAGTAAGGAGGGAAGGTCCAAGGATGGCAAGGGGATGTCATCCAAGGGTAAAAAGAGTGACCTAACCAAGAGCAAGGTGTCCAAGGTTAAAAAGGTCAATTTTGACCGGTGTGGCCTAGTATGGATTGAGTCACCTAGGGAGGTGGCTAAGGCTAAGAGCTCAAGGGGGAGCTCTAGAAGCCTTTGGGGTCCATGGTAGATGGATCTCAAAAGTTTCTCCCTTAGGAAATTAGGTGAAATGTGCCAAAAAGGTTGGAAGACTTGGATAAGTCTTACTCCTAGATTTTGGCACATTAAAATGAGAATTTAGGGAGAAAAAGGTGAAAAGAGGGTTAAAATTCATAAAATTGAGGTTTAATGGTGGAACACCATATAATTCAATAATATAAATGAGTTGTGATCAAGGAGAAGTGGATGCATTAAAGAGAAGTGAGAATTAGCACTTTTAGGATAAGCTCATTTGATACTTTTTAGAAGAAGTAGGATTTCGTGCCAATCTTGGGATTTGGAGTACATTTATTTGGAAACATATTTTTCCCAAGTAGATATTGGCTTCACAAATCTCCCCACAAAATTTCATATTTTTTGGAGATTTGTAGAATTTTTAGGGCATTTCTGAAAGTTGGCTGAAAAACCTGAAATTCAAGTGGCAGTCGACTGCCCATTTGGGCAGTCGACTGCTATCAGCCCGAAAACTTTCTGTGAAATTTGGCAGTCGACTGCCCATGGGGGCAGTCGACTGGTGGTCTGGGCAGAGTGTTAATAAGTGATTTCTGAAGGGTTTTTCAGAAACACTTAGAATTATGGATGAACCTTAGAGTTGAGGACAATTCTTTGTGTCAATTTGAAAGGGTTAGAAGAGGCAAACACAAGGAATAATGATTTGATTTCAAAATGCCAAATCTTTTAAGGAATTTAGATGTGTACCAAAAGTCAAACACACTTAATATTTTCATGATATCATATATTTCTAGGATAGAGTATATCCAAGCAAGTGTGTTTGCAAACTTTAGAATATTTTAGGTTTTGTTGAGTTCTAATTGGCACTAGAAGAAAGGTTGCTTGGGAGCAAGCCTCAATGGTGTCCAAAAGGGGAAGAACTCGGATGTTGGGTTGGGGATAACTCAACATGGTGTTTAGGAGGTTAAATTGGGTAGAACTTGACCTGGGAAAAATGAAAATTGGGAGAAGGCATAGGTAAAGGGGGAGGTTGCCTCCTAGTTGCCTTGATTTTCATTTTGAAATTTTTGGGTCTTGTGTCAAACTTGGGAATGGTGATAGATATGGGTAGATGTATTTTTCCAAGTAGATATGGGTACCACAAAGTTCTCCACGAAATTTGAGAATTTTTGGAGATTTGTGGAATTTCTGGCGCATTTCTGAAAATGGCCAGAAAAGACTGAAATCAGAATATCAGTCGACTGCCCAAATGGGCAGTCGACTGCCAGAGGCTGATTTGGGTATCGGCAGCTGGTTTGGGGTCCAAATGACAAGGAACAAGTGTATGGGGGTCTAGTACACTGTGTTTAGGGTCATTGGGAATTTAAAGAACCAATAATTGGGTAATTATTGGGTTCTTTTTGATGTATGGCAAAGGGGGAGAAATATTGTGTTTAAGTGGGAAACCAATACCTTTGCTAGAAAGAAACCCTAGGTTTAGGGGGAGTTAAGTTTGAGGGGGAGCATGGCTGCTCCCTTCTTGGCGTAAGGGGAACCTTGGAGAGGTTCTTAAAAAGCCTTTGTAAGTCCAGTGTAAGGGGGACCTTGGGAGAAGCTTTAAAAAGCCCGGTTTGGTAGAAAATCCTAACTTGGAGGGTTAAGTGGGAAAAGTCCTAGCTTGAAGGACTAGGTGTTGGAAAATCCTAACTTGGAGGGTTAGGTGGTGAAAATCCTAGCTTGGAGGGCTAGGTGTGGAAAAATCCTAACTTGGAGGGTTAGGTGGTGAAAATCCTAGCTTGAGGGGCTAGGTGTAAAATTCCTAACTTGGAGGGTTAGGTGTGGGATGCCTTGGGATAGGATCCAGTTATGTATTGCATATGCATTCATTTAGCATGGTTTTTGCTATTTACTACTATCTTGCTTTTCTAACTTAAACGGATTGCCAAACATCAAAAAGAGAGAGATTGTTGGAGCAATCGGCCCTAAGATGGTCCGGAGTGACCATGGGTTTTGATGTTTAGACAAAGGGTTTAAGTTAGGTTTTCCCTTGTATTCTTATATGTGTACGTGAGTGTGCAGATTGTACAGGTTACACATATAGACCTGACTGGACGGCCTCGGTACGGTGAAGGATGGCATGGAGGCAAGCTGGAGGTTTGCGTGTGCATCCGAGGGACCTTGGAGAGCAGGGACGATAAGCTGATGGGCGCGGACTTCGAGGCATGCGTGAAGGATGACATGGAGGCAAGCTGGAGGCTTGCGTGCATCCGAGAGACGGGAGCCGAAGATGAAGAGGGCGCGAAAGCAGAGTCGAGGCTGCGAAGGAGGAGTCAGTCGAGTCGTGAGGGTCGAGTGCTGTGTGAATGTACTCGGGAAGGGGTTCAGCTAGGGACCAGTCGACTGGTAGGTGGCTGGTGAGCTGGCAAATTCGAACGTTGGAGTGTCAACAGTCGAATTTGGCTGGCACCAGTCGACTGCCGTGGGGGCAGTCGACTGGTAGCGAGAAATCAGCCCCGAGTCCTATTTAAAGAGGACTTCGTGGTGGCTGAGTTTCTTGACGAAACTTGCTTGGATAGGACAAGTTAGTAGTCTTGTATACTCAGGAAGTGTCCTTGGTGTTGTGGCGAGGTTTCTCCACCCACAAGGAGCGACGAGTTCTAGCCGGAGGTTATCCCGGGTTTGATCCACCGACGGATTGTTGGATTAGTCACCCGACCGGGGTGCATACCAACTAAAATCGTCATGTTAGCATTGGTTAGTGATTTTATTATTGTTTTACTATTATTTCCGCTGTGCAAACTAACCGTGTAGGAACAAGAATTCGGCGAAACGCTATTCACCCCCCCTCTAGCGTACGGAATCGATCCATCATTATTAAGAAAAGATCCAGAGGCTTCTTGTCCACTCATAACCACAAATTGAAAGCCTCATTTGTCAAGTGATTGTCCTTTTTTTTGTAGTCAAAAGCCTTGTGTACTCATAATTGCCATCCAGTTGTGTTAGCCTAAGGGCCACAACTACGTGCTGCTCAACATAATGCAGTATTCCTTATCATGATTGTCTTCGTTGATTAAGGTTCATCTGACACCATAATCAAAACACATTTTGCAATCATACTATCATCATACTAAAAAAAGTCAGGTACATTAGAGTAAAAAATTTCACCTGACCAAGGTGGTTAAGCTTAAACTATCTTTGATGGAAACTTAGTAATCAAAGCTGATGCTCCATAGCTGAATCTTCTTTGTCAATATTTCAAATCTACTCAGAATTACCACTAGAGCATGTTGATCAAGTAAATATTGAAGCTCGTGGTAGATAATTGTATACTTATTACTTGAGTTGGCTATATTGGAAAATTGTTTCGTTTTTGCATCAACAGGGGAAAGGTTGTTTTTCTTAGAACATTGGAAATATTAATCACTGAGTTAGATGTACTATCTCCCTTACAACTGATGTAATCAAATAATAATTGTAGTGAGTGAACATTTTCAAATACTTTGTCTATATTGTATTCATGAAGACTTGAAGCAATTTTAACAATGACTTTTGGAAGAATTTGTATACTATTCCTCCCTTCTTTTTTTCGTTCATCTCCAATAAGCTCAGTATTTAGTGATTCAACCAATGTAAATCAGACTTCAATTCCTAAATTTATTTGATCTTTTGGTAGGGTCTCTGTTAGAGACAATTTCTCTGAAGGAAAATAAGAATGTATTTCACTAATATCATGTAGAGTTCTCACAATATATTTGTCCTTATGGAGTGAACAACCCTCCTAAAATTGAAATAAATAATAATTTTCAAAGGCAATCTCCTTATTAGTCCTAAGTTCTATATATAGATGTAAATATGTGGTAGTTATCAATTAAAGTTCTAATCATCTTCCTTATTTGTAAATATGTGGTAGTTAGCAATGGAAGTTATAACCATCTTCTTTATGCTTTCTTGTTTCTTCTAGAATACGTATAGATGCTCTTCTTATGCGGCACCATAGGTTGATGATGATGTGGCATGGAGATTGTATCAATACCCCCTCCTTCGAAAGAAGCCTTGTCCGCAAGGCGGAATGAAGGAAATTGTGCATTGAGTAAATCATAATTCTCCCAAACTAGCTTCTTCAAGAGGTCTATCTTGCCATTGGATTAAGAGTTGCAAAGATGGAAGCCCACCTTCATTTATCCAGTCATGATTCATGACAGTGGTAGGTGTCAGTAACAACTCCCAATTGGAATTAATAGGAAATGATGGTGGCTGCGAAACTGTGTTAGTGGCATAGTTGCGAAACTGTAGTTAGAAACCAAGCGGTCGGGAATTCCAGAGAAAACATGGAAAACTGAGATGAACTTAAGTGGAGAATGTTTGAAAGGAAGAATTCAATTCCTTAGCTTCCATACCACAACTAGTCCAATTTTCTTAGTGATAATATATATGGCCTAAAGAACCGTGGTGTCAGCTTTTCTTACCCACGCTTGGCTAAGGACTGTTGCTTATAAGGTTGGAGATGTAAGAAAACCAAATCTTCATCTTGAAATTGGATATCACGTCGTTTGGAGTTGGCATGTGACCGCCTACGAGATTGAGCCAGGAGAAGATTTTCCTTCAATGTGCGCAACATAGCATCTAGTGTTAATAACTAGCCCTCAAGATCAACAATATTGGTTGCACCAGAGATGTAAGTTTGCAAGCGCGAAGGATCTCTTCCATAGACAATATGGAAAAGAGAAGTGTCAGCTGACCATGGAACCTAGTATTATATGAATATTCTGTCCAAGATAACATTTTGACCATGAATGAGGTTGTTTGATGTGCTCAAACTGCAAGTGCACAGTTGTTGTCAAGTAATAAAAGATATCGATCCCACAAGGACTATAAAATTCGAGTATTGATCCGATTCGCAAAATAGGCTATCTAGAGAATCGTAATTTGTAAGAGTTGAGAGAGAAGAGAACGAGTCGAGCGCAAGCAAGAAGTCGAGGAAGAAATCTAGAATTGGGGAAATGATCTTAGGACTTTGATTTCGCCACGATGATCATTGACATTCTAAGTTTTATTTATTATCCTATCTCAATGTTTGTTCACATGCAGGTGGTGCATCCTGAAATACCGATATAGACTTTTGGAATTATATTGGCGTGTTTACCCAAACTCGACGCCTATTTTCAAGGCGGCCTTACTAGAGTGACCGCTTTTCAAGGAGACTACTGTCATAGTGCTACACAGATCCCTAGGTGTCATCCCCTACTTTGTGACGCTGAGTCAGAGGAAACCCATTAATAGCCAATGGTGTCATCATGAGATTTTGGACTACTTTCGTGACCAACCCCTCATGTCTCGGTCTTTATGGGTCGGAGCGACTCGCCAAAAACCATCAAATGGCGAGGCGGGCCAGCCCGCCATCTTGACGGGCTGGGAATTCTTCAACCCAACCCAACCCAACCCAAGGCAGATTGCGAGTTAGGCAGGACAACACAAAGTAAAAAAAAAAACCCTACAATTCATGGAAAAAATTGGCTTATAGAACAGGAGAGTATATGCCCGTTGCGAATCAAAGTATTCAACTTTAGATTTTATTCAAAACGCCCAAAAGCCTGTCTTATTTATTCATCAGCTCACCTTTGATCCTTCCGCCTCATTCATCTAGCTCTGTTAATCTAGCTTATTGAAACATTCAATGATACCAAATCTATAATTGGATATAAATTTGATACTCCCATCAATAAAAATAAACAAAAATAATGTTCCATCAGAACTATTGCACCTGAATGTGCCATCGTTGAAACATATAGTTCACATATAAGAAGAAAAAGATATGAAAATGTCCAACACTCACTTTTAATTACAGATTGAAAAGAAAAAAAAAAGAGAGTACATTTAGCTTCGTGAACTAGTAACGTTACAATTTCAGTTTCAAAATCAAATACAAAAAATGCCAACAACATTAAAACAGAACTCACCGTTTCAGTTTTAGAATCAAATACAAAAAATGCAAACATAACTCTGGATCTCAACCAAAAAATGTCAAATGGTCAAACTCTACAAGCAAACAAGGCAAAAGGTCATGCAAACCACAATTGTATAAAAAGGAAGGGAAATAGAAGGAAAAGAAGCAAAAAATCTCACCTCAAATAGGAGCTTCGAGAATGAAGATTAGGGATTGCCAGTGCTAGACTAGTGGGGATTCGAGCTTGGAGACCAAGGATTGCCATACTATCACTGCTGATTACCGAACTGCCGATCTCTCAGCAGAGTTTCTCTGTAGGCGATTTAGATTATCAAATAGAGATAGGAAGGTGAGCGGCTAAGGGAGGCGGCGACGGCGACGGCGAGGCGGCGAATAGGGTAGGGAAATGGTTTTACAAGAGAGACCTGAGATGAGGACGGATTTTGTTTCATTTGATCGGTTCGGATTTTAGAACCATATCAACCAATCGGGAGAGGAGCGGAGACCAATCCCTGTTTACGGTTTACTTTTGTCTTTGGTTGAGTATTTGATTAATTGATTTGTTTTAAATTTTTTATTGATTAGTTTTCAACCCACAGGCCAACCCAAGCCCGCCGCGAGCCAGCCTGCCTAGACCCGCAAGCCGCTCGGGTTAGCCCGTTCAGGCCCGCCAGATGATGGGTTGATAAAACATCAACCCAACCCGCTTAAATTATTTGACAGGCGGCCAACCCGTCTGACCCAACCCAAATTGACAGCTCTAACTGTTTGCATTTTCCCAAATGTCTTCAACATAGTTTTGATCAATCAACTTAAAGGTTTTAAAAAGCATATATAGACAATATATGGTTTGGATGGTGTAACATGAGTTATACTGGCATATATATGGTCTCATTAAAATAATATCCAATATTAATTTCCCTCTTATGTAAGAGCATAACCAATCCAGATAAAAAAAATTACAACGTAATGATTAACATTAAAAAAGTATTGAATGTTCTCAATGCTAACATGCATAAATATATTTTAAATCACCATATAACTATTCCATTAACATTTATGACAATATACTTTAGTTGAGGAATTTTTTCCCTTCCCATTTTCATGATTCTTTTTAACTTGGATTAAACAAAACACAAACTGGATAAGCCAATCGCAGATGGAAGAATCTTTTGAGTGCATATACATTATGTGGCTAGCTGGTGCATGTATATAGTAAAGTTGGATAGGCACATCGGCAATATATAAGACTCTTAAAACATTAATTCAACTTGTGAATTAGATTGCTCATTAGATTTGATTGATTGATTTATTTTTTCTGTTGTTCAAAATTGATATTCAGATGAATGATTGACATAAGGCACAAGTATCTCTGTTTGGTAGAGTTAGATTCTTCATCCCTCAAGGCGAAGCTCCTAGTGTTCTTTTGCAAGATCCCTTCCACTAAACTTGCGCTCAATCTGGTGAACCAAGTGGGAATCATGGCAAAGTTTGATAAGGCAAGATAGGCAAAGATCATGCAAGTGGAGCTTAATCCTATGGATTAGGCAGAGATCGAGGTAGAGATCAATCCGATGAAGATCAATTGGGTCAAGAAAGGAAGGAATAGAAGAAAGAAAAATAATTTCCTTAACGTGTAGTCAAATAGTGAATCTTTTGACCAAGGGAAGGAACTGATTGGTTTAAGTCATAATCTGCAGCTAGTATTGATCCTGTAGCTTTATGTAGATTTATAAGAGTGTGAGCCGAGTAAAGTTGGGATCTCCAATCATATTCAGTCCGTCAAGGGTGAGCCTCAGTTGACTGCGATGTTCAATTTATTTGAGAGTCGACTGAACTAAGAGTTTGAAGAATAGAACGTTGTTGTTTGAGCTCTAGGCGATTGGAACTGGCTCCAGCAGATTGTCAAGCTAGTCGTTGACTATGCAATGGATACTTTTGCATGATTAGTTGACTGGAGATTGGTTTAGATGATTAGAGGTGGGCAAAATAAATCTCTTGGGGAGCTTTGAGTTGACATGATTAAGAGTTTCAAAAAGGTTGAATGCATCAACTCAATCACCTTGGTAATTTCTTTCTTATTTAGCTTTACATTTATTGTATTGAGTAAGAAGAGATCACTTGTAAACATCCTAAGCATGGATTGTAAAAGGTTTATCCTATTACCTCTTGTAAAGGAACAATCTATAGTAGAATTTTTATGGTGTTGACTCACTAGACAATTCATATGGTGTGGAGTCAGATACATTGAGTGTGTTAGTATTGATATTATTGTAGTTTATTTTTATTCTTATTCCCATCGCATTTATACACGACCCAAATTTTCATATATACACAAGCACCCCATTGTGCAAAAAAAAAAAAAAAAAGGCAATTCCTCACCCCCAGCACCCCCATCAGTCTACCCTAGGACCATCACGAGGGAGGTAAATCATGGTCCAGATGGATGGGAGGGTGAGTTTTCGGGGTGCAAGGATTTATGCCCCGCCAACCCCGAGGTTCGATCCCGCGTGTTCAATGTGCAAGCCACCATCCACTATCCACTAGCCACCTCAGCTAGCTGGTGGGGGCTACACACAAGCACCCCATGCACACCAACATGGTTGATTTATCTTTGGTTTGCAAGAAAAAGAAATTTTTATTTGTAAGCCACCACCTATTCACCCTTCTCGAGTCGGACTAGCTCGTGTCCGAACCGTCATCACTGTCCTTGACAGATAGAAACTTCTATCTTGCACTATTTGACCTACTCAACATACGGTAGTATGAACAAATATCATATAGCTGATTTTTACCTCTATAATTTTAATTTCTGTTTTAACCAATGGCTTTCTTCCCTAAATTACAGTAGGGGAATGCAGATGGGCTACAGAACCATGCCTTGTTACAAACTTCACCTATTCTCCAATCTTCTGTATGGGATGAGGACAAAAAAGTAAATGCTTGATTTGCTTCCTTATTTGTATGCCTAGATGTGAGAGTTGATAGAGTTGTGAGAATGGTCAAGAATGGACAATGAACATTATTGACTTTAGAACTATTCCCAATGGTAATGTAGCCACTTTAGCCCATAATGCAACTAACTAGGAACACAGTCTCAAGCATTGAAAGAAATATGAATATAGTCATGACCATATTGAGTCAAGAATGTATCACGATGCAAATGTCAAGAATATTTGGAAATAAAATGATTTGGTATTAAGTTAAGTCGACTTCCTATTGTTACCTTCATTTCCCGTTTGCTTAACTTAGTGTATCCATTCCATTAGTTAACAAGTATTGTTTATGAGAAGAGATAGACAGTCAACCTTCAAAGTCAGATTATCTACTCTGACACTGAGTGTCATCCTCATATCCGCTTCCGATGTGATATAAAAATCAACCTTTAGTTACAGTAATATTATCTACTATATAACCTGATTAAACAAGTATTCTCACTATTTAAGCCACTGAACAATCTCAACCATTAGTTTTGACTTGTAGCAATCTTAAAAACCAAGAAAGGAGTATCCATACCTCACCCACGGAAGCCGCTGGCGTGGCGCTGAGGAATTCTCTCAATGACCTGAACCAATTCGGGGATCTCTCCGCAACAAACCTATTTGATGCATGGATCAGAACTATCGATCAACGTCAAAGAATAATTTGAACAGAAGGATGAGGAGTGCAATGAAATTCCTCACCAGGGGTGAAGGCCAAAGCAGGGAATTATGCTAGGGTACTCGTCCCCCATCTGCTTGACGATGTGCCAGTCCGCCTACACGAGGAACGAACGTAACAAGCAAAACGCTCCAAACACCAAGAAAATAAGCAAGGTGTCTAGACACGGGCACCTCGGAGACGCCATTGACGGCAAAACGCTGGACGCCGGAGTCTAGAGCTGTACGGATGAGCTGGGGAGCAACGGCCGCGATTCTTCGATCTTGGAGGTGGCAGTGGGCATCGAACAGCCTCAAGGCTTCCGCTTGGCGGCCGACGCCGAGGCCGACGCCGCTCATCCTCTGACCCGCCGTGGAAGTAGCGAAAACTTTGCTCCGATCCGGGTTCGAGCGAGAAGAACGAAGTTTTTACCGGGTCGTTGATCGGGTTTGTGTAGTCTACAGTTCGTGTTAGATCCGCAACGAGGATGAAATTGATTTCGTGGATCGGAATCAAAATTCGTAAAATCCTGAATTATTTCTAAATTGGGGTGGACCCGAGATTTTTTTACGATGAAAAATTTTGATGACCAATGAAAAACGAATAGATCTTCTCAAATTTAACACTACTAGACTTGATTAATCATTTATTTCATAAATAAAAAATAGGGGCGTTGTTAATTCTTGAAATACAATATTACAGTAATATTGTTTAATCCGTCGGATAGGATAAAATATAAAATAAATATATCTTTTTAAATATATATTAATGTACTTAGTTAGAATTCTCAAATTTTAAAAGATTCAATAAATTATAAAAATCAACTACTTAGCTAAAGTTTAATAAAATTAAAATTTTCGCTATGTTATTCTCCTCTAACACAGACAACAGATTTCATCTAGTGACAAGACCAAGCGGTAATGAAGTGGAGATATCTTTTTAAACGAATAAATGGTAATTGATTTATTTCTTCAACGACAATTTACCAAAGGGCGTACCTAAGTATTGGTATTTATCAAAAGGCATACTGTGGTTTCAATGTTACCAAAGGGCGCACATATTTTAGTAAACTTCCTCTTATACCCCTACCATCAAGTACTACATGTATTTCTCTTTCTCTTTCTCTTTGTCAGTAACGATTTTCGAGATAGACCATAAAGAGATGTTCCTTTATATTTTGATTTTTATATTATGGAATCTTTCTTAAAACAAAAAAATATTGAAATTAATTAAAATATTTTTATTAAATTAAAACTAAAAGAACATATTAGACCCACGTTAGGCCTGAAATGGTTCCATTTCAGGCCCAACGTGGGGATGAAATGTTTCCATTTCAGGCCCAACGTGTCCAATATTAAGAGTCTTTTTTTGATTCTTTGTTATTATATTTTAACACCTCGGAGAAGTCCAAATAAACAATGGATAGCAAATTTGAACTCCTTGTAACTTCAGAAATCCACAGGAACTGAAATTTTTACAATCGGAGCTCTCTAGGTCAATCAGTGGCCTTTTAGGGTCAGCCCCACGTTGGGCCTGAAATGGAATCATTTCAGGCCCAACGTGGGGCTGAAATGTTTCCATTTCAGCCCCAATGACCCTAAAAGGTCACTGATTGACCTAGAGAGCTCCGATTGTAAAAATTTCAGTTTCTGTGGATTTCTGAGGTTACAAAGAGTTCAAATTTACTATCCATTGTTTATTTGGACTTCTCCGAGGTGTTAAAATGTAATAATAAAGAACCGCAAAGAAATCACACATTAGGCCTTTTAGGGTCATTGGGCCTGAAATGGTTGGACACCTATTGTATTGGTGATATCTAATATATAGATGTTTGGACACCTAAAACATCATCTCCTACCTCTGACCTCTCTATTCATATAGAATTTTCAGAAATTCAGATATGCGAGGTCCATCAGTGGGTTTTGATCAAAACTCACTGATATTTCTAAACTACTCCTATTTGATTGGTGATATCTAATATATAGATGGTTGGACACCTAAAACATCATCTCCTACCTCTAACCTCTCAATTCATATGGAGTTTTCAGAAATCCAGATATGTAAGGTCCATCAGTGGGTTTTGAGCAAAACCCACTAATGGAACTAAACTAGACCTATAGCTTTGAAAAAAATAAAAATTTGAGGTTATGTACACCTAAAATACTTTCTCCAACCTCATCCCTAACTTTTTAGCTGGGGGTTTCAGAAATCCAGTATGGGAGGTCCATTATTGGGTTTTGAGCAAAACCCACTAATGGAACTAAACTAGACCTATAGCTTTGGAAAAAATAAAAATTTGAGGTTATGGACACCTAAAATACTTTCTCCAACCTCAACAATAACTTTTTAGCTGGGGGGTTTCAGAAATCCAGATATGGGAGGTTCATCAGTGGATTTTGAGCAAAACCCACTGATCGAACTAAACTAGACCTATAGCTTTGGAAAAAATAAAAATTTGAGGTTATGGACACCTAAAATACTTTCTCCAACCTCATCCCTAACTTTTTAGCTGGGGGTTTCAGAAATCCAGATATGGGAGGTCCATCAGTGGGTTTTGAGCAAAACCCACTGATGGAACTAAACTAGACCTATAGCTTTCAAAACCGACTGATGGACCTCCCATATCTGGATTTCTGAAAACTCCATATGAATAGAGAGGGTAGAGGTAGGAGATGATGTTTTAGGTGTCCAAACATCTATATATTAGATATCACCAATCAAATAGGAGTAGTTTAGAAATATCAGTGAGTTTTGACCAAAACACACTGATGGACCTCCCATATCTGGATTTCTGAAAATTCCATATGAATAGAGAGGTCAGAAGTAGGAGATGATGTTTTAGGTGTCCATACATCTATATATTAGATATCACCAATGTAATAGGTGTCCAACTATTTCAGGCCCAATGACCCTAAAAGGCCTAATGTGTGATTTCTTCTCGGTTCTTCATTATTACATTTTAACACCTCGGAGAAGTCCAAATAAATAATGGATTGCAAATTTGAACTCCTTGTAACCTCAGAAATCCACAGGAACTAAAATTTTTACAATCGGAGCTCTGTAGGTCAATCAGTGAATTTTGACACATTAGGCCTTTTAGGGTCATTGGGCATGAAATGGAACCATTTCAGGCCCACGTTAGGCCTGAAATGATTCCATTTCAGGCCCAAGTTGGGCCTGAAATGTTTCCATTTCAGGCCCAAGTTGGGCCTGAAACGTTTCCATTTCAGGCCCAACGTGGGCCTGAAATGTTTCCATTTCAGGCCCAACGTGGGCCTGAAATGTTTCCATTTCAGGCCCAACGTGTCCATTTCAGGCCCAATATTAAAGGTCTTTTTTCGATTCTTTGTTATTACATTTTAACACCTCGGAGAAGTCCAAATAAACAATGGATAGCAAATTTGAACTCCTTGTAACCTCAAAAATCCACAGGAACTGAAATTTTTACAATCGGAGCTCTCTAGGTCAATCAGTGGCCTTTCGTTGGGCCTGAAATAGAATCATTTCAAGCCCAACGTGGGGCTGAAATGTTTCCATTTCAACCCCAATGACCCTAAAAGGCCACTGATTGACCTAGAGAGCTCCGATTGTAAAAAATTTCAGTTCTTGTGGATTTCTGAGGTTACAAGGAGTTCAAATTTGTTATCCATTGTTTATTTGGACTTCTCCGAGGTGTTAAAATGTAATAACAAAGAGGTTGGAGAAAGTATTTTAGGTGTCCATAACCTCAAATTTTTATTTTTTTTTCCAAAGCTATAGGTCTAGTTTAGTTCTATCAGTGGGTTTTACTCAAAACCCACTGATGGACCTCCCATATCTGGATTTCTGAAACCCACAGCTAAAAAGTTATTGTTGAGGTTGGAGAAAGTATTTTAGGTGTCCATAACCTCAAATTTTTATTTTTTTTCCAAAGCTATAGGTCTAGTTTAGTTCCATCAGTGGGTTTTGCTCAAAACCCACTGATGGACCTCCCATATCTGGATTTCTGAAACCCCCAGCTAAAAAGTTAGGGATGAGGTTTGAGAAAGTATTTTAGGTGTCCATAACCTCAAATTTTTATTTTTTTTTTCAAAGCTATAGGTCTAGTTTAGTTCCATCAGTGGGTTTTGCTCAAAACCCACTGATGGACCTCCCATATCTGGATTTCTGAAACCCCCAGCTAAAAAGTTATTGTTGAGGTTGGAGAAAGTATTTTAGGTGTCCATAACCTCAAATTTTTATTTTTTCCCAAGCTATAGGTCTAATTTAGTTCCATCAGTGGGTTTTGCTCAAAACCCACTGATGGACCTCCCATATCTGGATTTCTGAAACCCCCAGCTAAAAAGTTATTGTTGAGGTTGGAGAAAGTATTTTAGGTGTCCATAACCTCAAATTTTTATTTTTTCCAAAGCTATAGGTCTAGTTTAGTTCCATCAGTGGGTTTTGCTCAAAACCCACTGATGGACCTCCCATATCTGGATTTCTGAAACCCCCAGCTAAAAAGTTAGGGATGAGGTTGGAGAAAGTATTTTAGGTGTCCATAACCTAAAATTTTTATTTTTTCCAAAGCTATAGGTTTAGTTTAGTTCCATCAGTGGGTTTTGCTCAAAACCCACTGATGGACCTCCCATATCTGGATTTCTGAAAACTCCATATGAATAGAGAGGTTAGAGGTAGGAGATGATGTTTTAGGTGTCCAACCATCTATATATTAGATATCACCAATCAAATAGGAGTAGTTTAGAAATATCATTGAGTTTTGACCAAAACCCACTGATGGACATCCCATATCTGGATTTCTGAAAATTCTATATGAATAGAGAGGTCAGAGGTAGGAGATGATGTTTTAGGTGTCCAAACATCTATATATTAGATATCACCAATGCAATAGGTGTCCAACCATTTCAGGCCAAATGACCCTAAAAGGCCTAATATGTGATTTCTTCGCGGTTCTTCATTATTACATTTTAACACCTCGGAGAAGTCCAAATAAACAATGGATAGCAAATTTGAACTCCTTGTAACCTCAAAAATCCACAGAAACTGAAATTTTTACAATCGGAGCTCTCTAGGTCAATCAGTGACCTTTTAGGGTTATTGGGGCTGAAATGGAAACATTTCAGCCCCACGTTGGGGCCTGAAATGGAATCATTTCGGGCACAACGTGGGGCTGAAATGTTTCCATTTCAGCCCCAATGACCCTAAAAGGTCACTGATTGACTTAGAGAATTCCGATTGTAAAAATTTCAGTTTCTATGAATTTCTGAGGTTACAAAGAGTTAAAATTTGCTATCTATTATTTATTTGGACTTCTCCAATGTGTTAAAATGTAATAACAAAGAATCGAAAAAAGACTCTTAATATTGGGCACGTTGGGGCTGAAATGTTTCCATTTCAGCCCCACGTTGGGCCTGAAATGATTCCATTTCAGGCCCAACGTGGGCCTGAAATGGAATCATTTCAGGCCCAACGTGGGGCTGAAATATTTCCATTTCAGCCCCAATGACCCTAAAAGGCCACTGATTGACCTAGAGAGCTCCGATTGTAAAAATTTCAGTTCCTGTGGATTTCTGAGCTTACAAGGAGTTCAAATTTGCTATCCATTGTTTATTTGGACTTCTCCGAGGTGTTAAAATGTAATAACAATGAATCGAAAAAAGACTCTTAATATTGGGCACGTTGGGCCTGAAATGGAAACATTTCATCCCCACGTTGGGCCTGAAATGGAACCATTTCAGGCCCAACGTGGGTCTGATATGTTCTTTTAGTTTTAATTTAATAAAAATATTTTAATTAATTTCAATATTTTTTTTTTTGAGAAAGGTTCCATAATATAAAAATCAAAATATAAAGGAACATCTCTTTATGGTCCATCTCGAAAATCGTTACTGACAAAGAGAAAGAGAAAGAGAAAGAGAAAGAGAAATGCATGCAGTACTTGATGGTAGGGGTATAAGAGGAAGTTTACTAAAATATGTGCGCCCTTTGGTAATATTAAAACCATGGTACGCCTTTTGGTAAATACCAATACTTAGGTACGCCCTTTGGTAAATTGATGTTTCTTCAAACATTCTCTTTGTTATGTACATGTGTTTACCTATTTTGTCGAGTGAAAAATTAGAAAAGTTGCGAAGCAGAGGCACCTTTTAGAAAAGTGATTAAGGAAATTGAGTAATGTCGAATTTCGGATCATCAGTTCGGTCATACGAAAATTTTTCATCAATTATTAGGGTAAATCGAAAAGCATTTGTTGGAGAAAATGGGTTCCTTTTCGGAGAAGTTATAATAAATTGAAATGACTACAATAACTTCAACTTATCCGTTGAGTGGCCCGAGCTGCTTCTTATGCAGTCTGCAATCTCCCGAGCGGAATTCCCGAGCTCTCGAGTGATCTCCCGAGCAGAATTCTCGAGTGGTCGAGTGAGCTCCCGAGCAGAATCTCCCAACCCGAGTAATGTCTCCTGAGCCGAGCTCCCGACCCGAGCAGTGTCTCCCGAGCTCCTGAGCGGAATTCCCGAGTGGAGTCTCCCGACTAGTGGTCGGACGTCTTCCAACCGACCAGGAATTTGCTGAGGCATGCGCAGCGCAGTTTCCTTGAAACAGATTCGTCCTCCTCTGGCGGTACTTCGAGGCTCAGATGGACTTCTGTCTCTCAGGATACAACAGTAGACCACGAGCACAGCGGATCACTCGTTGCTTGTGGCGAACCGAGGGATGCTTTTTATAGGCTCAGACCCCCGCAGTAGAAAATGACGAATTAACTACTTGGACAAATTTTATTGGCAAAATGTTGGTTCATCTGCTTGGATAAATTTTGCCCCGACCGGTCGGACATTCGATGCACGCACACGAGTTCACTTGGTTCAGTACAAATTCGGGCCCTGGATTTGCACCCCCCCCTGCGCACCCACGCGTGAGAGAGAGCATCTCCCCTAGCATTTGTTCACAACTAACATGCTTGTGAAACAATATAAACCAACCATTTTGCCTTAAAACTCCCAATGTGGGACTAAAGCCCCACTCACAAGGGAGTCTCTTTATTCGCCACCTCACTTTCTACTCACTAGAAAGTCTCACCACCTCCCTTTCCATTTACATGATATCTAACATCATTCACGACAGACGGTCTAAAAGATCAGCGTCCCAGGATTCGCATCTCAATTGAAGAAAAAATTCTTACAAAATACATCGTAGCTGAGGATCAAACTACGAATGTCTGGAGTTATCTGGGATGATAACTAATCGCTCTTCTGCTAAATCACGTAGAGGAACCTTTTTAGCCAAATTGAATAATTGTCATGTTTTTATATCAATATATCTCCTTATTTACATGATTCTTCTCCGATAATAAAAATTCAACTCTTAGCAAGTAGTTGATCATTTTTTAAGTATAGATAATATTTAACTTAGAAAATATATAATTTTATTAAAAGATGATAGGATCAATCACTCAATCATTTATAAAGTGGTAAATCAAGAAACTGAATAGATCATTTAAAAAGATAATTTTTCTCAATTTTATTTACAATCCTGATCCTTATCTATTTCTATAAATCTTTCACCACCTCGGCTATGCTATGTAGAAAAATATATAATTGCTTTATATGTTTGATGCTTAAAAATAATCATTCATTCCTTTTTTTTCATTTAATTGAAAAAGTAATTTAAAATTTGATTTTGCAAGTATAATTTAATAAAATTATTATTCTTATACATTTATTCTTAATTATTCCTGGGATCAAATTCAAGAATACATTAAAATCGATGGAAAATTTCGATAGATCGATATCCCCAAGATTAATTAATCCAAAGAGCTAATGAATTATAAAAAAAATCATTGAAATTGCTTCTATGAGACGAGGGGTCACACTTTTTACACTATTGGCCATCAATAGTTTGTTTCTAAGAGCGATGATTTTGTGTAAGGTGGGAGAGGCGAGTTGTAGGCACTAATAAAGTGTTGGAGGCGATATGAGTTGTTGACACGCAATGAGGTTGGAATGAGTGATAAATAAGGTGGAGGTGAGGTAGTGAGGACCTCCTGTGGATGGCCATTCACACGCCCGAAGTCCTTTGTTGTATTCTGTCTATATCACAAAGTCATGGTCTTGTGATCAAACACTACTCATCACCTTGGAGTGAGCGTTAGCAACCATCGACCAATCTTTTGACATCGATGAGTTTTAACAACACTCTTGAGGTCCTACTTTGCTTGTGGGCAAATCTCCGAGGCATGCGCTATCTTCCAAAAGCTCCATAAATGATTTCCTCCCAACTTTTGGACACAAAATATCCTTCTTTTAGGTTCAGGATATGGATGAATCTTATTGCTTTTGATGTTTTTTTACCCATGAGATGATGGTAAACGAACCGATTTGAACCTAATGTTGTAACTTGATCTAAATGGTTGCACTTTGCACAAATCGACCCTTTTTTTAAGAGGTATGATAGAGAGCGTGAAATTATAGCGTGAAACTCAACGTGAATGACGTGACATTTTTTGTGTATACGTCCGATTGTCGTTTGGACACCAACGGCGGTCGAGGTATTTTTTAATGCTTTGGATGGTAGTAAAAAGATTATTATGTTCATTCCAGACGTTCCTCACATATCGTCTTCAAATTATATGAAATGAGGTAAATCACGATGTCATTTATAACTAACCACCAAATGGCTAAGGGGTGGAAAGCATTTTTTCTCTAAGATATATGTCCGTCGAAAATGGATCAATGTCCCATTATAATAGATCTGACATTCTCTTTGGCCAACTAAGTGTTAAACTTCATAATAATTCATAATAATGACTTGTATTTCTTCCTAATTAATAAAAATAATATATATATATATATAAAAGTATGAGATGAGGTTGATTTTCCAATCATAGTAAAATAATTAATCAAATATTCTAAAACTAATTAGTTGTCTAATCTACAAGATTTGTTATTATCTCAGAAGATTTATAAATCCGCTACAGGAAACTAAATAATTACGCAATAAATTATTTTCTCCAATATGCCCCCTCAAGATAGAACTCTCGTGGAGAGTCCAATCTTGGTCTTTAAGAATTGAAAACGAGTCCACGGAAGAGGTTTTGTAAAGACATCAGCTAATTGATCTTCTGAGGAGATATGAGTGACATGTAAAGCTTTTTGTACTTGATTCCTAATAAAATGATAATCAATCGCAATGTGCTTCATGGGTGAATGCAAGACAAGATTAGAACAAAAGTGAAGTGCACCAATATTGTCACAATAGATAACCAAAGCAGTAGGAATATGAACATCAAGTTCAGTCAGAAGAGAATAGAGCCAATGTAACTCAATAGTTGTAGCAACAACCGAACGATATTCAGCTTCAGTGGAGGAGCGTGCAACCGTATGTTGTTTCTCGGAGGACCATGATATGGGATTGCTACCAAGATATACAATATAAGCATTAGTGGAAGTATAATCATCCTTATTACCGACCCAGTCAGTATCTGAAAAGGCATGAAGAGAAAGTACTGTTTGGCGACGTAAGGCTAGGCCATGATTAGCTGTACCAAAAAGGTAAAAGTAAGTGTTTGACAGCATTCCAACGATCAGTAGTGGGTCAATGCATGAATTGAGACAACATGTTAATTGCATATGCAATATCAAGACGAGTAAGACACAAATATTGGAGACTGCCGACAATGGTTCAGTATTTAGAAGAATCAGTTAATGGAGTTCCAGAAAGGGTTGTAAGTATTGGCTCATTACAGAGGAGTGGTGACAGGTTTGACCTCAGTCATATTTGTACGAGCAAGAAGATCTGTGATATACTCCTGTTGAGAGAGAACTAATCTAGTGGAGGTGGGGACAACTTCAATACCAAGAAAGTAACTCAAATCTTCAAGATGTTTAATGGAAAATCTTTTGGCAAGAAGACCAATAAACTATTGGATTGCAGTAGCATTGCTGCTAGTAAGAATTATAACAGATAGATTAGAAAACCTTCATAGTGGAAGACAAAGAGTGATGTATCTACATGAGAATTTTTAAACCTAGAGACTATAAGAAATTGTTGTAGTTCATGGTACCAGGCTCTTGGTGCTTGTTTGAGACCGTATATAGCCTTGCGTAACTTGCACACATGTGTAGGATTATCACGATTAATAAACCCTGATGGTTGCGCCATAAAAACATCTTCAAGGAGATGACCTTGCATAAAGGCATTATTGACATTAAGTTGACGAAGAGACCACCAACGACTAACAGCAAGACTGAGCACCAAGCAAATAATGGTAGGCTTGACAACCGGACTGAACGTGTCATGATAATCAATATCAAGACTCTGATGGATCCCTTTAGCAACAAGTCTCGATTTTTAACTGTTACTAGTGTCATCAAGTAAATGTTTAATTCTAAAAATCTATTTAGAACCGACAAGATTTCTAGTTGACTCAGCTGAGACAAGTTCCCATGTTCCATTCTGTACAAGAGCACTGTACTCCTTAAACATTGCCTGACGCCATTTAGGATCTTTGAGGGCTTGGGTCACTGAGTGTGGCTCAATATGATGATGTAAGAAAATGGTAGTGGTAAGGTTAAGTTTTTGAATGGGTTTATGGATATTGTTTTTGGCTCGAGTGATCATTGTATGAGTATTGCTGGGTGGGTTTAGGAGAGGAGGGTCCGAGGAGAGTGACAAGGGAGGGAAGGGTTGTTTTGTGCGCTAATTAGAGCTGTTAGACGTGCCAACTGTGGCGGGGCGGAGCGGCCTGTAGCGAGCCGACCATTTGGCGAGGTGGGGCGGGCTGACCCAGTCATCTTGGCGAGTTGGGAAATCCTCAACCCAATCCAAGGTGGGTCGTGGGTTAGGCTGGTCAACCCGCGAGCCCATCAAAAATTTAAAAATAAAAAAAATATTCATATCTTCAACATTTTACTTCAGAAATGTTTCATCAATCAAATATAAATGGATACAAACGAGTACTCATGTTCGATGAAAAATTATTATTTTTATTTCAAAATTATAAAAAAAGATAATAAATTGGCATAAAACTTAATTAACATGTGTTTCTCGACCCACAAGCCAACTTGAGTCCATCGCGGGCCGACCCATGGGGGTCGCGGGCCTAGGCGGGTTGGCCCACGACGGGCTTGGGTTGATAAAATTTTAACCCAACTCGCTTAAATTGTTTGGCAGGGCAAGCTAACCGGACAGACCCAACCCAAATTGACGGCTCTAGCACTAATGGTGGTGTCACTAGCCTATTCAAGGAAATCAGATGAAGAGGTTTTAGTAATTGGACATGGATTTTTTTTTTGATTTACAAGGGGTATCCAGGTTTGCGCCCGACTAATCCACTTGGCTGACCGGCCCTGCCCCACAGCCTTCAACGAGAGTCCCCACCGGTCAACGAGGGTAAATCGCAGGACGGAGACACGTGGCGACTTCACCACTGATGATATCGGTACCCGATGGCCCGACCACGCAGCAGCCTGTGGTGATTTCTTCCGTCAGCATACTGCGCGCTCTACCAGGGAGGAATCGAACCCGGGAAGTGAGGGATCACCCAAGTGAGCCATTACCAATCGTGCCATGTCCTGATATGGAATTTAAGATGGTGTGTGGTTGACTGAGGATGTGGAATGGTTGACGGGTGATGAACATGGAGATGGACCTGAGCCAAGGGCAAGGTGGTTGAGGGCATGGTGAGTGGCATAACCTTGGCAGTCGAACCTATGTTTTGATATTAGCAAAGGTTCAGGTTAAGTCTTATTATTATCTGATGAAGCTAGCAAGTGTGCAGGAAGATTACTTATTTGAAGCCTTAGTTGCGACTAGGCAGAAGTCTTGGCAAATCGCGAAACCAAGCAAGAAGCCCAAATGGGTTGACATCTAGCAAGAAGTCTCAATAGGTCTAGAATGCCCAATACCGAGCAAGTGGAAGCCCTGGCAAGTTGATCCGGTGCCGAGCAATGAAGTTCAAACAAGTCTGGGAGACCCAATGTTTGGCAGGTGAGTGAGGTAAGCTCCTGGAGGAGAGTGTTGTGAGGTCGTGTCTCGATGGGACAGCCTTAGGAGCTGATTCAACTAAAGAAACCTACCGAGGGTTCTAAGTTCATATCAGGATAGGTCTTATTGTCGATTACTTATGCATATTATATTGTGCTAACTCTGTTTTGCAAGTTTAATCCTTTACATGTTATACTATGCTAATATTTTCATGCAGATCAATCAAAGAAAATTGATTGGGGGTTCGATCGACTAAATGAGTGGTTCAGTTGACAGATCCAGCCAGATTTAGCATATTTCAGACGGATCAGTAGACCGATACACTTTTGGTATGACGCGGCTATGCAAATGGAAGTTTTTCCAGTCGACTGATCAGGAGGATCAATTGACCAGATGCATTTATTACAATGCCAGTTAAGTGGAGCAAAGAAGGAATGTGCGGGGTTTGGTTGACCAAACTGGAGGTTCAGTCGACCGAAAGGGCCAATCGACTGAACAGTTTTTCAGGCGACTGAACCATGCCTATATAAAGAGCTCGAGACCAGTGTACTCAACATCTCTTTCACTCGCCCTACATTTACTCTCTGCATCAACTAACTGCTCAAAGATTACTGCTATGACACCGAGGAGCACTCTGACACTACGCGATTCAAGTCTACTCTATGTGTCGATATTCTATTATTTTTTCGTACTTGTACTTGCATTTAAAAGGGAGTTAGTAGGTTATTACTAACCTCCCTTACATCTTGAAGACGTTGTTTTCTCTGAAAGTTTTTCAGAGAAACAATTATAGTAGATTGCCCAACAAAAGCAAGTTGAGGACTACGAGCCTTGGAGTTGGAGTCGCCGAAAGCTCTGAACCAAGTAAAAGAAAAGAGTCTTATATTTTCCGCTACTTTGCTTTACTCTGCTTTGCTCTACTTTGTTTTATTTTAAAAACGAAAAAAAAAAGATTTACGAACAATAGAGATTCACCCTCCCTCTCCCCCCTTCACTTGGTTTCCAACGATCCTACAGAAATGATACTAATAGAAACCAAGTTGAAAGTGTTTCTGGACTAGGACGACGAAGGTGAGTTAGAATGGATTTGAATGGAAAGACAAATTCCACAAACTTGACATTACGAGATATGTAGGTTTTGAAAGTAGAAAGATCAAGACAGAGATATGCACTTTGAGTGAGGGAATACCCAACAAACACACAAGGGATGAATTTAGACTCAAGCTTGTGACTAGAATATGGATGAAGCTATAGATAGCATAAACAACAAAGATACGGAGCTTTGTGTAGTTTGGTGGATAGTGAAAGAGAGACTCATAAGGAGAGGAAAGAGAGAGTGTAGGTGGGGGCGAGCGATTAATGAGATACACTATAGTGGTAAAGCTATAATTCCAATATGTGATCGGAAGTGAGGCATGAATGAGGAGAGAAAGGTCGGTTTCAACAATATATTGATATCGTTGTTCGGAAAGATCATTATGTTCATGTGTATATGGGGGAGATGTAAGATAAGAAATTCCATGAAGAGATAAAAATTGATCTAATGCATAATATTCTCCCTTGTTATCGGAGTAAAAAAGTGACAATGAAAATTTTAAAATAATTTTCTATTAGTGTCTTAAAGCCGAAAAAAATATTATAGACATGAGATTTCTTCTTTAAGGGATAATACCATGTATAGCATGTGAAATGATCAACGAAAAGAATAGAATACTTGAAATCATCAATAGAGTAAACAAGGGAGGTCCAAACATCAGAAAATATAACTTGGAAGGGATGAGATGAAACAATTGTAGATGTAGAAAAAGAAAGTTTGTGACTTTTATTGCTTAGGCAGGCATTACAATGAGAGTTATGTGATATAGAATAAGGTAAAGAAATAGTTGACATAATATGCTGAAGAATAGATGATAATGATGGGTGTCCTAATTAATCTAGAGTGTCACTCAGACAACGTGCCCTTTATTCTGAAAAAAAAAATGATGAACCAGGCAGCAGACAAATTGAACCTGGGATGACCGGCCCGGCCCCACGGAAGTTTCCCACCGGTCACCAGGGTAAATCGAGAAGCGCTCGCGGTGGCCAGTATAGAAGCTCAGCGTCCCAGGGTTCGCGCCCCATTTGGAGGAAAAATTCCTGCAAAATGCGCTGTAGCTGGGGATCGAACCGCGGATCCCTGGGTTAACAACTAGTGACCTTACCGCTGCACCATAGCCCCGGGGGCACGTGCCCTTTATTCTGGAAAAGGCAACAAGCAGAGAAGACAATCTTGGATAGAAGGTTAGCCACTTATAGATGTCATCTTTAGTATTACCTGTCAAAAGAGTTGCCCTGGCGCTGAGGTCCTTCACATGAAAAACAGTAAGTAAGAATTTAATAGAAACATTATCAGTATTGCAAAATTGATAAATTGAAATGAGGTTTTTTTCATGTTAGGTACATAATAAATATTTTGTAATTGAAAGTGTGAGTAGGGTTAGGAAGAGTAGTAGAACCAGTATGGGAAATTTGAAGACCGAGTCATCACCAATCATAACATCATCAAACCCTACATAAGAAGTATGGTGCGATAGATTATTCAAGTTCATGGTGACATGATATGATGCCACCGTCAAGCATCCATGTGGGGGTGTCGGTTGTCTCAAGAGATGCAAAGTTCACACGTGCTTGCCATGGTGTAGTAGGATGTGGATCCTATGATTACATTATTGGAGGCAACGAGGGATGAACATCGACTAGTTAAAACAGAGAGCACATTTTGGCAGTGTGTCCTTCAGTACCACATCCTTAACAATACCCTAGATATGGACGTGGTGGAGGTCAATCATTGCGCTGAGCATTGGATCGTTGTCTTTGATTATAAATAGTGATTTTGGAAGGGTGCCAAGAAGGGGGAGATAATCAGAAAGGGTGATGTTGATGCTTGCGATTGTTAGAGAAATGTCTACTTATAGATGAGTTTTTCATGAATTTCAGCAAATGAGATAGGTGTCTTGTTAGGACCTTGACGTTTGCTAGAGGGGGTTGAATAGTAACTTTTCGATCACCCTCTCTAATCGTGGTTTTCTTCCTACACGTGTTAGCAAGCGCAAGCGGAATAACAAAAATTAAACTAAACAATGCTAACACATCATCTTTACGTGGTTCGGAGATGAAGCTCCTACTCCACGGATGTCCGTAAGGTGGACGATCCTGATCCATCGGTGGATGACTCCTCGGAAGACCTCCGGCTAGGTCGTGTAGCTCCTTATGGGTGGAGAAACCTCGCCACAACCCGGACAACACTCCTGAGCACAAAGACTACTAATTGGCCTTTAACCAAAGCTAATTTCGTCAAGAACTCTCGGCCAAAACCGAGCCCCTTTAAATAGTGCTCATGGCTGAAATGGTCGTTACCAGTCGACTGGTCCCACTCAAATTCGACTGTTACAGCTTAACGTTCAAATTTGAGCTACCATCAATCGACTGCTCCAGGGGCAGTCGACTGATCTTTCTGTGGACTTCATCAGTCGACTGTCCTAGCACCAGTCGACTGATCCACTTCTACACCTAAGGTTTCCCTTCCCCGAGTACATTTCTCTCAGTACTCGAACTCTAAGATTTCCCGAGTATAATTCCCTCAGCACTCGACCCCTCACGACTCAGCTGACTTTTCATCCAGCAGCCTCGATCTATTGCATTCAAGCCCTCTTCGACTTTGGCTCTCGTCCCTCAGATGCGCACACAAGCCCACGGCTTGCCTCCATGTCATCATTCGCGTATGCCTCGAAGTCCGCTTCCCTCGGCTCATCGTTCCTGCTCCAGCAGCCTCGACCTGTTGCCTTTAAGCCCTCTTCGACTTTGGCTCTCGTCCCTCAGATGCATACACAAGCCCTCGGCTTGCCTCCATGCCATCTTTCACGTATGCCTCGAAGTCCGCTTCCCTCGGCTCATCGTCCCTGCTTTGTTCACGGTCTCTCGAATGCATGCAAGCCCACGGCTTGTCTCCCATGCCATCCTTCACCGGTCCCGAAGCCATCCAGCTAAGTCCATGTGTATCCTGCAAACTTGCACACTCAAATACACATATCAAATACAAGGGTGAACCTAACTTAAACCCTTTACCCAAACATCAAAACACATGGTCACTCCGGACCATAGATTGCCCCAACAATCTCCTCCTTTTTGATGTTTCGAAATATGTTTAAGTTAGGAAAAATATAATGCTAATAACCATTTGGACTTACGTTGCCAAGGCTCCACCTTGAACTTACACCGTCAATGCATATGCAATGCAAGCATGCATAGATCCTACCACAAGGCATCCCCACACCTAACCTCCCCAAAGAGTTTAGGACTTTTACCAAAATCGGGCTTTTTAAAACCTCTCCAAGGTGCTCCCCCTACATTGGGCTTACAAAGGTTTTTAAAGAACCTCTCCAAGATTCTACGCCACCAAATGAGCAACAATGCTCCCCCTTTACCTAAGCTCCCCCTAGACCTAGGATTTCTTGCAAAGGCGTATTTGGTTTCCCACTTAAACCCAACACTTCTCCCCCTTTGCCACACATCAAAAAGACACCAACAATTTCCCTCTTATTGGATCCTTTAACCTCTAATGATAATAAACACAGTGTACTAACCTCTCATAAGATTACACACTTATTTTACATCATCACGACACTTTCCAATTGCTGAAAAATCACTTTCAGCCTCCACCAGTCGATTGAGACAGTTGGCAGTTGACTGGTGCCTTCGAATCTGCAAACCTACAGAAAGATCAGTCGACTGCCCCATGGGCAGTCGACTGATACCCTGATTTCATTATTTTTGACCCACTTTCAAAAATGCACCAGAAATTCCATAATTCTTCAAAATTTTCCAAATTTTATGGAGAGGTTTATGGTACCCGTATCTATTTGGAAAAAATACATTTAAAAATGTATCTATCACCAATCCCAAGATTGACACAAAACCCAAACCTATCTAAATGGTTCAATTGAACCTTGACCTAAAGTCCTAGTTTTGACCTCCTCTTGATGTCTCTGCCCATACCAACCCACAATACATCCCTAGCATTGGTTTATATGGCATCTACACACCAAACACCAACTTCCATGCTATATGATCCCCAATGTCATATTTTCATGAAACTCAAACCTATTGTGCCAAATCCTTAGGATTGAGACTTCAAATCTGTCTCCAACTCCTTTGGCACACTTCATGACCCATCGAGACTTCTGAGAGAAATCCTCCAGGGATCCATAGACTATGGGTCCCAACTTGGCTCCTAGAGCTCCCCCTTGAGCTCTTAGTCTTAGCCACCTCCTTAGGTGACTCAACAAACGCTAGACCACACCGGTGCACCTCCGATGACTCTTGGTCTACAACCCTAACCTTCTTAACTTTAGACCCCTTGTCCCTAGTTAAGACTTTCTTCTTGCTTTTACATGGCATTCCCTTGCCATTTTTGGACTTCCCCTCCTTGCTATAGTCGTATGCTACCCTAGCATATTTCTTTGCATTGGCATCAGAGAACTTGGATCGGTATCCTAGACCTGATCTATCATTGTTGGGTTTTTGACTACCCAACCCCATACCTAAACCCTTAGATCCAATAGTGAATCTATCTAGGGTTTTCTCTAATTTATCAAGCTTTGCCCTCAAGGCTTGATTTTCTCTTTCTAGGTTTTTAACCCTAGAATCAACATGTCCTCCTTGGACATTCCTAGACCTACCCACTCTAGGCATGTGTCTCCCCTTCTTGGGATTACTGTCTTGGTCCTTAGGTCTAAAGGTTCTAGATTTATCATAATGCATGAATTCCTTAGGGTTTTGATATGCAACATTAACCCTATTTTTATCATGATATCTAAAACCAAAACTATGCATGGATAAATAGTTTTCATTATTTCTAACATGCATGAAGGAGTTTAAATTTGAATTACATTTAACCTTAAAGTTAGGGATTACCTCCCTTACCCTTGTAGCTCCACCTTGATGTGAGCTTTTCTTCTTCTCCTTCTTCTCCCATTTCCTCAAATGCTCTAATTTCTTGAATTCTCCTTTCCTTGAGCATTTGGTGTGGTAGTGTCCTAGCTCACCACACGTATAACACCTAATATGTTTTTTCTCCTTATTTTTCCTACAACCCATGTTGGAGTTTAAATGAATTGACTTTAGTTTAGGGTTTACCTCCTTTTTACCTAATGGGCACTTGTCCTTGTAGTATCCCTTCTTGTTGCACCCAAAGTAAATGATGTGGTCTTTAGACTTTGCTTTGATGGAGGTAGATGCTTCTTCTTGCTCCGGTATTGAAGGTGGTCTCTCCACCCCCTCAATCCTTGAAGTGGAAACCTCTTCTTCTTCCCTTGATGAAGTGGATGATCTTGTTGATGCAGTCTGGCCCGGTTGTTGTTTTGGTGTTTGACAATGATTTAAGTTTGGTTGAGCGAATTTGGTTTAAAGTCCTGGTCGGGGACTGGGCATGAAACCCTGGTGAGTGAAGCCAGGTCCTAGCTTAGAAGCTAGGTTGAAATCCCGTTGAGTGAAGCCGGGTCCTGGTGAGTGAAGCCAGGGGTTGAAAAGTCCTAATTCGGAAGAGGTGGGTGAAAAGTCCTAGCTTGGAGGGCTAGGTGAAAAGTCCTAGCTTGGAGGGCTAGGTGAAAAGTCCTAGCTTGGAGGGCTAGGTGAAAAGTCCTAACTTGGAGGGTTAGGTGAAAAGTCCCATCTTGGAGAGTTAGGTGAAAAAGTCCTGGCTTGGAGGGTCAGGTGCCTAGCTTGGAGGGCTAGGTTGGATGAAGGTCTAACTCGGAGGGGTTGGGTGAAAAGTCCTAGCTTGGAGGGCTAGGTGAAAAGTCCTAGCTTGGAGGGCTAGGTAAAAAGTCCTAACTTGGAGGGTTAGGTGCAAATTCCCAACTTGGAGAGTTAGATTGAAAAATCCTTAGCTTGGAGGGCTAAGGTGAATGAAATCCTAGCTTGGAAGGCTAGGTCTGCGTCCCTGGATCGGTCTGGTGACCGATCAGGGAGTTGGCACGCTGCTCCTTCGTGGATCGGTCTGGTGACCGATCCAGCGATGTCTGATCGGTCTGGTGATCGATCAGGAAGTGTGTGTTTCACTCACTGCACAGCTCCTGATCGGTCTGGTGACCGATCAGGGAGCGAACAGTGAGTTGAGTTCCCCTGCTGATCTGCTCCTGATCGGTCTGGTGACCGATCAGGGATACTGCTCAGATCGGTCTAGTGAACGATCATTTGTCGCAAGGTTCTCACTATCACCGATCAGGATGGCTCCTGATCGGTCTGGAAGCAGCCTGATTGGTCTGGTGACCGATCAGGCAGGAGCCTAATTGGTTTGGGGACCAATCAGGAGTGTGCAAAAGACTTCTGGATCGGTCTGGTGACCGATCAGGAGCAGAACTTTAATTCAAATATGCTGTCAGAAGTCTGTTTTCACTGCCGATTCTCTGATACACTGCTGATATGTTTTGATATGCATTGCTAAGCCTCTGTTGGAGTGTGCAGGTGATAGCAGGTTATTCAAACACTCAAGGAGGGTCAATGGGAGGCTTTCCGTTGAGCATGTTTGGTTGTTTCTCATTCTCAGGTTTCAACGGGCAACTGACGCAGCTGGCGACTGACGGAGGCTCAGCTGGAGAGGAGGTCTTCAGTGGACTGAGTGCTCAGGGAGGTCAGTGGGTTCAGGCTGGCTCAGTGGATGCTGATGAATCTTGTGATGGTGAGCAGAGCTTAAGTGACGAAGCTGGAAGCAGAGGAGCTGAGGCGAACAAGACAGAAACTTGGGAAGTTTGGCTGGGCTGTGTTCGTGCTCTCTGTTGCTTTGTGCTTGAGCTTTCTTGTGCATCTTTGTGAGCTTGTCTTCTCGAGTGTCTCGTGTGCTTAACTTGTATCTTCTTGAGATCACTTGGGGAGAGGTTTCTCCACCGAGAAGGAGGCTTCTACTATCCGGAGTTCACCGGGGCTTGATCTGCCAACGATCAAAGGATCGCCCACCTCACGGGCACGCCAAGGAGTAGGGGCAAGTTATCCCCGAACCTTGTAAACGATCCTTGTTAGCGATCCTTGGTTTGTATTCTCTGTTTCTGCAGTTTTGTTAAGTTTGCTTCTCTGCATTTGTTTTGTTTCCGCTGCTACTAACTTAAGTGCAGAGAAGATTCGAAAAGAGCCAAGAAATTGTGTCTGGCTATATTCACCCCCCCCTCTATAGCCATCCGGTTTCCAACAGATCTTTCACTTCCTTGTGCCACTTCACTTGAGGAGATGGATGCCTCTTTTTCCTCTTATTCGAATGTTGAGCTTCTTTCTTCATCCGATTGGTCCTTTTTCTCTTCTTGAACCATTGAGCTCATTTCCTTGGGCTCTTCCACTACTGAGCTTGTGTAGGGTTTTCATGGAATGCTATCATCTTGTTCCATAACTCGTGTGCACTTTTGTATTCACCTACACCACTCATTACATTATTAGGCAAAATATTAAGTAAAATTGAAATTACCGTTTCGTTTGCCTTTGATTGTGTTTGTTTCTCCCTATTCCAATATCTTGGTCAGAGCTTTTTCCCATGCTTATCTCATGGAACTTCAAATGGCTCTTCTAGCGCGATCATGTAATTCCAATCCATACCAAACCATGTCCTTGTCCGCATCCTCCAATACTCAAAATCCTCACGATCGTAGGGAGGTGGAACATTTATATCATCCCCAAATTTTTCTTCAATCGCCATTTCCTCTAGCTTTTTGCTCTCTCGGCGGTTAGTCCGTAGACGAGCGAACCTCGCTCTGATACCACTTGTTAGGACCTTGTCGTTTGCTAGAGGGGTGAATAGCAACTTTTTGATCACCCTCTCTAATCGTGGTTTCCTACCTACACGTGTTAGCAAGCGTAAGTGGAATAACAAAAACTAAACTAAACAATGCTAACACATCACCTTTACATGGTTCGGAGATGAAGCTCCTACTCCACGGTTGTCCGTAAGGTGGACGATCCTGATCCGTTGGTGGATGACTCCCCGGAAGACCTCCGGCTAGCTCATGTAACTCCTTGTGGGTGGAGAAACCTCGCCACAATCCGGACAACACTCCTGAGCACAAAGACTACTAATTGGCCTTTAACCAAAGCTAATTTCGTCAAGAACTCTCAGCCAAAATCAAGCCCCTTTAAATAGTGCTCTTGGCTGAAATGACTGTTACCAGTCAACTGGTCCATCACCAGTCGACTGGTCTCACTCAAATTCGACCGTTACAGCTTAACGTTCAAATTTAAGCTATCATCAATCAACTGCTCCAGGGGCAGTCGACTGATCTTTCTGTGGACTTCATCAGTCGACTGCCCTGGCACCAGTCGACTGCCCTGGCACCAGTCGACTGATCCACTTCTACACCTAAGGTTTCCCTTCCCCGAGTACATTTCTCTTAGTACTTGACCCCTAGGATTTCCCGAGTACAATTCCCTCAGCACTCGACCCCTCACGAATCAGCTGACTCTTCATCCAACAGCCTCTATCTATTACCTTCTAGCTCTCTTCGACTTTGGCTCTCATTCCTCAGATGCGCGCACAAGCCCACGGCTTGCCTCCATGTCATCCTTCGTATATCCCTCGAAGTCCGCTTCCCTCAGCTCATCGTTCCTGCTCCAGCAGCCTCGACCTGTTGCCTTTAAGCCCTCTTCGACTTTGGCTCTCCTCCCTCAGATGCATACACAAGCCCTCGGCTTGCCTCCATGTCATTCTTCACGTATGCCTCGAAGTCCGCTTCCCTCGTCTCATCGTCCCTGCTTTGTCCACGGTCCCTCGGATGCATGTAAGCCCACGGCTTGTCTCCCATGTCATGCTTCACCGGTCCCGAAGTCGTCCAGCTAAGTCCATGTGTATCCTGCAAACCTGCACACTCAAATACACATATCAAATACAAGGGTGAACCTAACTTAAACCCTTTGCCCAAACATCAAAACACATGGTCACTCCGGACCATAGATTGCCCCAACATGTCTCACGAGCATTAACTGCATCAATAATTCCTTTGTATTCCTCCCCACCCAAGGCTATCAAGGATTTATCAATGAAATCTTCATCATCAACAAGTTTTCCCAGAAGTGCAAGTTCGTTGACCTGATTTTTGATGAATTGCATATACTCAGAGATCGTCTTGGAGCTCTTGACACAATTCTTCAATTAGTCATTGATTTGTTTGATGTGACCGCAAGGTGGTTTGGCATAGGTATTAGCCAAAGTAGTCCAAGCCTCTTAAGAAGTAGTAGTGCAGGCAAGAAGAGGTTGGACGGATAGAAAGACTGCTCTAAGTAGTGAGCTGAAGAGAAGATGATCCTGCCACTTCCATGTTTAGTAGACAAAATTTGCAATCAAGTTACCGTTAACAATTGTTGGGCACTCGGATGAGAACCATCAAGAAAATCATAGAGATCATATCTTCTAGTAGACTTCAGATTTGGAGGCTCCACATGATATAGTTGGAGGTGGTCAACTTTGTGATGTTTGTAGTGTTGATAGCAACAAGAGGATTATTTGGTTCGGGAGTATTTTGAATGGTGGTATGAGCAGTGGAAGATGAGAGAAATTTTCGAAAGCCACAGAAAGAGTTTTGGGAGAGAGAGAGAAAACAAGTCAGAGTCGTTGCTTTGATACCATTTTAAACTTCAGAATAATGACTTGTATTTCTTCGTCATAAAAATAAGATATATATATACAAGTATAAGGTCGGATTGATTCTCAATCATAGTAAAATAATTAGTCAAATATTCTAAAACTAATTAGTTACCTAATCTATGAGACTTGTATTATCTGAGAATATTTACAAATCTACTATAGAAAACTAAATAATTATGCAATAAATTATTTCCTCCAATACTGAGCACCCTCTGGAGAAAATCAGTAAGACTCAAAAGACTATACTACCTTCCCATATTATAAAAATACAAGTATATGAACTACTTGAAAATCATAGAATGCTTTTTGATGCTTTGGTGGAGTATCCAAGCCTTTAGCTTGAATAATCAAGAGGTGGAGTTTGGGAAAGTGCACGTGAAGGGGGTGGAAGTTTTTCACTGGCCACCTGGGTAATTTAGGGAAGTGCACGTGGAGGTTGAATGGATAGAGAGACAGACTGCTCCAAGGAGTGCGTTGAAGAGAAGATGATTCTACCGCTTCCATGTTGAGTAGGCAAGATTTACAATCAAGTTACCATTAACAGTTGTTGGGCACTCGGATGAGAACTATCAAGAAAATCATAGAGATCATATCCTTCTAGTAGACTTCGGATTTGGAGGCTCCACGTGATATAGTTAGAGGTGGTCAACTTTGTGGTGTTTGTAGTGTTGATAGCAACAAGAGAATTATTTGGTTCAGAAGTATTTTGAATGGTGGTATGAGCAATGAAAGATACAGAAAAATCTTCAGAAGTCATAGAAAGAGTTTTGAGAGAGGAAGAGAAAATAGGTCAAAGTCGTTGCTCTGATACCATGTTAAACTTCAGAATAATGATTGGTATTCCTTCCTCATAAAAATAAAATATATATACAAGTATGAGATCGAATTGATTTCTCAATCATAGTAAAATAATTAATCAAATATTCTAAAACTAAATTAGTTGCATAATCTATGAGATTTGTTATTATCTTAGAATATTTACAAATCCACTATAGGAAAATAAATAATTACGTAATAAATTATTTCCTTCGATACTAGCACGAGACAAATTAGTAAGACTCAAACGACTATACAACCTTCCCATATTAAAAAATATAAGTATATGAACTACTTGAAAATAATAAAATGCTTTTTGATGCTATGGTGAAATGATAAGCACCAAGTATCCTAGCCTTTAGCTTGAATAATCAAGGGGTGAAAGTTTTTCATCGGTCATTTGGTAAATCGAGGAAGTGCATGTGGAGGGGGTGGAAGTTTTTCACCAACTACCTAGGTAAATTGGAGAAGTGCACATGGAGCTCATCCTGACAGCTAGCGTTCAGGGGGCGCTACTCATTAAGGAGAAATTCCTCCATAATACGCCGCAGTCGAGTATCGAACTCCAAATGTCTGATATATCACTAGAAAGTCTAACCATGACACCCTATTCCCAAGAGCACGTATCTTGCAAACATAAAGCTTTTTGATGCTTTGGTTGTAGCATAAAGGTGGAATCGACCACCCAGCGGTGCCACCCTAGCGACCTCACATGGTCGACCTAACGGTCATCTGTGAAGAGGTAAATCAAATAGCTACAATTGGCCACTATGGAAAGGATATTTTTCTCGATTTTATCAAGATTCGAATTCTTTTCCATTATAGCAATATTTGCCCAGCATTTTTATCGGCTTTTTGATGCTTTGGTGCATCTAGATGAGATAGTAATCAAGAAATGGTCATCTAAGTATGGTTGGTATTGCAAAGAATCCTCGTCGTACACATAAATTCTTTGACGAAGTGGTAAAAAGAGATTTAACTTCTAAAAGAGGACCGTATAATGCTCTCACGTTTCTAAGGGTTCGTGATTTTAGATCATCGAATGGATGAGTGGGGATCTACTTGGACTAGATGATGTCAGTTATTACACATTGCTCTTGCTTTATGGTATGAAGTACACAAATTTTAGGCGTGGATTGCAATGTTTTTTGAATGTCACTAATGCCTTGATAAGATTTTCTTTGCAGATGCAAGGAAGCTCTTAGCAAATGAAGAAATGATGATCAGTAGGTCAGTGATGATCTCCAGTGGAGGTGATAATTTAACCACAATGTTTGTTTCCCAAGCACGTAAGCAAGTTAATCGCAAAATTAACGATGTGGATAAGGTGTTTACTAAGTATAGACTCATTAATTCTACAAAAGATCATACACTAACATCAATGCCCTACACGATTGACGACTTTCGATAGAGGTACATTAAAAAATTGAGTTAGCCACCACGTGTGAGGGTATCTCCACTAGCTTCACCGGGAATTAACCCTTACTCAATTCTACAATTCTATCAAAGGGTGACCAACTTGACTACACCCCGAAGGCTTTATCAGTTTTGAATATTGATGAAAAATTTGGATAAAAGATTAGCACTATATGGCAACATCATCACTTGATCTGGTGTACTCAAAGAGATTTGAGATAAAATTGAAGCAGAGAATGCTTTGAATCGCCTATAGCAATGGTCCTATCTTACACTTAGCTAGATTGTTTTTTTTTTACTTGGGCTGTTAATCTTCTATCAAGTTCCTCTTAGTTGTTATCCAATGTAACACACAGTCACCGTTTAGGTATGTATTTAGAACTATATTAACATATTATCTAACAACAGAATCTAGCTTGCCATTCTTTTTTTTTGTTGTTGTTGGAAAAAAAAAACCAAGAAAATTCTGGCTTCATCCTCTGGTATTAATATTAAGATATCCACTTTGGACGAGAAGAAATTTCTAGACTGCAAAATTTACACAAATTACAAGCTATGCTCGGGGAGCAAGAATTTGCAGTGTGATGCAGTATCAATAAGTTATGAAGCTTTATGATGTGCCTGTATGCTAGCCCGCATGACATGATGAGAAGCTGGTGTCTTATCGTTAACAAGGATTTGCTCCACAAAATCAACGCGAATAGATTGGAAATGATAATGCTGCTTCATGGAAGAGAAATAATCAAACACAATTGTGAACCCAAATAAATGTACAGAGAAATACAGTTAAAAACTTTTCAGGAAAAATATCATGCCAGTATAGAACCACTAAGGCACTAATCAATATGAAACAAGATAAATGCTTAAAGAAATACAGATAATACATTTGAGGAGAAAAAATGCAAGTGTAAAACCATAAATAAATAAATCTGTAAGTCATTCAGAATGTTTAGAATGGTAATACAAGCACTCCAGAAGAATGTATGGTTATTCTATAGACTGTCTCGTTCGAAAACTCTAGTTTTTATAAGGGCACAAAGAACTCCATGATGCAATGAAGTTAGGAGATACCTAGAGCATTATTAAAGCACTGCAAGGGTCCAGAGAGGAGACACATGCAGAAAAATTAAAATAAAAAGATGCAGAAAGCAAGTTGGACAGAACAAACACATTAAAAAGGGGGTGATAATGAACCACCAATACTAGAGATATTCCTACTAGATGGTTGGTATTTGAAAATATTACTTTCTTTTAAAAGATTTACACAAATATTAACATGTTTCATGTCTTAGGCATTTTTCTAGCACCAAATGTACAACTTAACCTTGCCTAATTAAGCATGAAGCAACAGTGAGATGCAAAAGATTTCCCCAATGTGCCTTGCACCTTTTTGTGATAAGTAATTTGAAAGTAGCATGTAAAATCATTAATGAAGCAATGAAACACCATGAACAAACACAAGAAACATCACCTTGCCTTTCCATGAAAAATCCATCACTCGGTAATGTGGCTCTGGCAGTGTTACTCGATCTCCTTCTTTAATCTAACAGCAAAAGAAAATGCAAGATGTTAATTACATACTATGAATCACCGTAGCTTGTATTACAATAAGAGCTCAAATTACTTGACTACAATTTAGAAACAAAAAGTGTTCTAATCCAATTGAAGTAAAAAAACGGTGCAACCAAAAGTCAGGCACATGTAAATTTTCAATAGTTTGGGTTGAAACAATGTGGTATGTGAAAGATTACTCGTTTATGATACTCATTTCAAGAATACAAATTCATATATTAAAAATACTTAATCGCTGGTCTGTAACAAATATAGCAAGTTCAAGCTTATTGATATGTGTGACTTACAGTTTTAAAAGTTGATGAATACGTACTTGTTACAATTCTTTGACTTCTCAAATATTAGGTCATTTTTATGCCATCAAGTTTTTCTATGTAAAACCACCAAGTATTTGCTTAAAATTTAAACCAATCAAAATACAAAATTTTACTCAATAGCTATAATCCAAATCATATGCCCCCACCAGCAACCATGTAAGAATGAGAAAAACCTAGAAATAAATGAGAACTGAAACGGAACAAATGAAAAGATAAGTATTTAGTACTCCCTGGACTTTCTAAGTTATATTGCTTTGAGCCTTTGAGAAACTTATGGATCCACTCGATTACCCAATTTCTTACGAACTTCTGCAGTCTAGCCATGGTAGTTCACTATCTGATCAAGTTTCCTCAAGGATTTCAGCAAGGCAAGTAGATCCGCTTCCACTTCTTCTGTTAGGGTCCAACACATGAACTGAGACCAAGAATCAACCCAATGTTGGTAAGTCGCTTATGGTTAGGGATAGATGTCCTAGCACTAAATGAGATTTCAAACCTCTCATCAATTAACACAAAAAGTTATATTGCTTTGAGCCTTAGAGGAACTTATGGATCCACTCGATTACTGGATTCCCTATGAATTTATGCAGTCTAGACATGGTAGTTCACTATCTGAAGTTTCCTCAAGGATTTCGATGAGGTAAGTAGGTCCTCTTCCACTTCTTCCATTAGGGTCCAACACATGGACTAAGACCAAGACTGGCACAATCAATATGATGTCAACACATCTCTTATGATTAGGGATAGATATCCTAGCTCCAAATGAGATTTCAATTCTAGCTCTCATCAATTAACACAACTTCGAGCTACATCAGAGATTCAATCCCTGACCAACATAATACAATTTCGATATTGTATAGTGTGATGTCCACGATTTTAGTACTCTTTTACTTTCAAAGATAAGTATATATTATTTTAAAATATTTTCATTAATATTTAATTGCAATAGATACAATCTATCGAGTTTATATTTCAGATGCTTACTATTAAGTTCACATTACAATATATGTTTAGCACTTTTTGAGTTTTCTGCAACAGTTATCAATAAGATATAAATTTAAATCTTTTACTTTTATTATCATTGCACATAATGAAATTTAAGAAAGAAAGTTCAAGTCAAGATTTAGTATAGTGGTCATGACTCAACTTCTTCCATGAATTGATCTACTACTTATAGCCCAAAAATTCATCGCTCCAAAACTATGTGATATAAATTCAAGTCAAGAACTTGCACCTAAGAATGGTTATGGAGATTGATTTCAACATGTTCACATATGCAATGAATTCAAATTGCTTATGTCACATTTATTTAGATGTTTCAACTTTAGACTATTGATAGAATTTAATAATATGTTTTGTATTTCGAGGAAATTTAAAAGTGTCTTGTAAATTTGGTTTAAGAGTGTAGATGAAATTATATTCTATTATGAAGTGAGAGGATGATGACTTTGGCTTATTGGTATATTGTCTACATTCCCAATATAAATATATGTTTTAGTCTTTTAGATGAATGAGTGTCCACTCTATATAATTTTTATTTTTTTTAAAAACTCTTTTGTGCTTGACTTTTAACATAGACAAACTAAGATGGTTAGATAAAGACAAATAAATATATTTCTTTCTAAAAAAGAATTTGATACAACACTCAATTGAATCAAAACATACACAAATAATTAAGATGAGTTTAGTGAAGCACACAGGATGCCACCTTGGTAACACCAAAAGGAGCTTCATGTATCAGATGGAAGCATTAGTTCTTGCAACATCTTTGGAGTTGCACATGTTCATTATAAATTATCATATGATGCAGTAGAGCTAAAGTCTCTCATATATCTTGACGATAATCATGAGTTTCACTTTGGCTATCGCCCTTGTATTGACATTGATAACAGCTCTTAATAGCTCTAGCGTCATGATCATTATCCATGTGCAACTTTGTTCACATGTCCAATGATCAGGTGGGAACATAACTTTCATCACCGCCTGATGTATCTCCTTTATCATCACCTCGTTCAGTAATTGTACTATTGTTCACGCCGCTATCATTATTTCAAACTTCTTATCAAATTGTAGTATCAGAAGGCAACAAAGTTTTGTCACTCTCATTATGTTCTTACTCAGCAATTGCATAAGTGGATTTTGACCGAAATATTAATTGGCTTTTCCCCTTGAAAGCAGGAACTTTGCCTTTCATATTCTCTTTAATAGAGATTGTAGAAGTCTTGCCTATCACTTTGTTGGTGGCCTTTGGTTGTGCTGGGGATTGAGATGTTGAGAAGTCTAGGTCAAGATCCAAATAATAGAAATTCCTGATTAAAAGCTTCATCATCATCTTCTTTACCAACATCTCCTCTACTTTCACTTATTCAATCTGTTGGTTTAAGAAACTAAAATGGTTGTAGTGGATCTACTACATTAAATCATGGATCCTGGGCCTTAATAACACTGCATCAATTCATCATTATGTCATCCTTCATTTGGACCCACAAAAGTATAACTGAAAGAGTTCTATATCCCTCTAAAAATCATTATCTTTCATTAATAATCTCAGCAGCTAACTCTTTGTTTAGTTATAGTCTTAATATTACACTTTTGAAAACTACTAAGAGATATCATTTTTCATTAGACTATATAGGTATTAATATATTAATATGTCAAATTGAGATAATATCTTAAAATAATTAAACATATATAATCATCAATATTCAGTATCAAAATTTTCTTATCATTAAAGCATTGCATACCTACCAATTGAACATTTTTTCTCATTTAGACAATCCATCTTGTAGTTATCATATCAACATAATGTTAATACTTGATTAATGGTTGTATGCACCTTTTAATTTTCTTTTTCTTTGTGAATTAAATGGAAGTTGTCGCCTATTTACAACTTATCGTCCGTGTCAACCTTGCATAAAACAAGGTACAATTCTACTATCGTAAGATACTTACAATATAATCTAAAATCTAGTAGATATAATAATTTAATGTGTCTGTCTGCCTTCAGTGGTGCTAGAATACTAAGAGGTTTCTTGGTGCTTAGAAGAGTGCAAGCCTAGTAACTCTCAGTGGTAGAATCTCCGCATCAACAATTTTCCTCATTATTCCATGAACCATCCAATGATGATAACAAATAACTTTTATTAACAATTACCCTTTTCACTATCTTCTTCACTCTATCTGATGTTTGTCATCATTAAATCAATGTGGTGTGCTGTTCATGGCATCTAGAACAATATTGTTATTAGATGTTCTTACTCTAAGACCTCTCCAGTGCTCTGAAGTTGGCACCATTATTTGCACTATATGTTTTACATGTATCTCTCAAACTACACTATTATTTGACCTGCAATTGCATCAATAAATTTGTGAAATATCACTTTTCTATTGCAGCATAATGTAAAGTTGATAACACTCGTTTATGTAGATCGAGTTCAGTTATCACACATTAACTAACATCATATAAGCATTATTGTTTCTTGCACAATGGAATTTACATATTAATCTCCTTCACTTGTCCGTCTAGGATGATTTCAAATGAGATTAGAGGTTGTACAAGTTATTAGCTGCATTAGAGGAAATTTAATCGAAATGAAAAATTTTAGCAACAATTTCACTGATCTATTTCTTGTACATATTATTCTTGAATTCTTGAACTGTGATTAGTGATGCATGTTCAAGTATTCTTTTGCCAATCTAATATCTTCCATTATATAACAATTGTTGCTTTGTAAAATACAGGGCATAACAAATGAATGTCATCTTGTGAAAGGTGTATAAATATTGAAATACTCACTAGAAGTTCCAAGAAATACTTACAGCATCACTACGAAGTCCATATATTGACAGGACAGAACAAGTTTGATCTGACTCGCACATTATATAGTACCTAATAAGAACATTAAATACATCAAAGTTGGGTATAATTTAGGTAAAAGTATTAATGCACATTTGATGTGGGGAAAGTGAGAATATGAATCAACGAAGCAATGTGCCACATTACGGAACCCACATATTTTTGCACAACTTAACACATAAGACGCAGATATATAGATAACAAGTCAACTTTTATTATCTTTTAAGGTTTGGGATAATGTCAAACAAGGACCGGTACATGTCCAGGGCTATGATACTTTTTCCAACTATATAGTAAAATAACAGAAAATAAACAGTAAACTTAATAGGATTGCCAATATAACATTGATGAAAACCACAATTATAAATGCTACTGCAGAGTTAGCACTTCAGCTATTCTCACAAGATCACTTAATTTTACTTAAAAGAAGTCCAAAAATTAAATAATTGGAGAATGACCCTTCACTATCAAGATGTGTTAGGTATCGAATGGAATACGCTTTGACAAAGCATATCAGTTCTCTCCTGTCCTTTAACCTATTTGCTTTAGCTGTCATATAGAATCACTGTTGAGAGCAAATATAAAAGGCTCTTTAAATATCAAATCAGAATAATTAGACAAAGAATCATTAGATGATACAACCTAAAAAGTTCTCTTGTAAATATTAATAAATAAACAGAATTAATAGCAAAGAGAAAACTTACAATGGGGCAATATCCTCATGCTTAATGAAGAGTAGTATTTTCCCAATTACTGCAACTGCTTTGTTGAGCCCCTCCTTTAAAGTATTAATGCTAACTTTTCTGTGTGATGATTTCACTTAAAAAACATGGAAACATTAAGCAAAATTCTTTCAGTCAAATAGATGGTACCCTACTGAATAGCAAAAAAGATAACTTACAACTAATTTCATCTAAGCTTGATACTAGTGATGCTAATCGTTTAGCTCTAGTCATCACCTACAACAAATTTGTAGAACAAGGAGCATCATTTTATCAAAATATACGTGCAAGAATGAGAACACTTTTGACTTGCCCAAGCAAATTTTTTATCCAAAAAACTTATAATTTGATAATTGTTATATGATATTAAGAGATACAAAGATTAGCCCTATTTATATACAAAAACTAGGACCTTTTCAAAAGGAATAAATCAAATCCTATCAATACTTATCCCTAATATTTAGGATATTCTAACCTCCCTAATATTTAGGATATTCTAACATCCCTAATATTTAGGATATTCTAACACTCCCCCTCAAGCTAGAGCATATAAATTATATGCACCCAGCTTGTTACATATGTAGTCAATTCGAGGACCTCTCAGTGACTTAGTAAATATATCTGCTAGCTGATCATGTGAGTTAACAAAACTAGTAGATATTTCTCCAGATATGACTTTCTCTCTGACGAAGTGACAGTCGACTTCAATATGTTTTGTCCTCTCATGAAAAACTGGATTTGAAGCGATATGCATGGCGGTCTGGTTATCACATATAAGTGACATTTGTGTGACATCTCCAAACTTTAACTCCAGGAGCAACTGTTTAAGCCATATAAGCTCTTGACTGGCTATAGCCATAGCTCGATATTCTGCCTCTGCACTGGATCTTGCCACAACATTCTGCTTTTTGCTTTTCCAAGAAATAAGGTTACCTCCGATAAATATACAAAAACCAGAAGTAGATCTCCTATCACTGGGAGATCCTACCCAATCTGCATCAGAATATCCTATGATTCGAGTATGTCCTTTGTCTTCGTACAAAGGACCCTTTCCTGGAGTGCCTCTGATATATCGAACAATGCGAATTACAGCATCCCAATGTTCTTTACATGGAAAGTTGAGAAACTAACTTACTACACTTACTGCGAATGAGATATCTGGACGAGTAACAGTAAGATAACTTAGTCTCCCTACTAATCGCCTATATTGTTCAGGATCTGGTAGAGGCTCCCCCTGATTTGGCAAGAGCTTGATATTAGGATCCATAGGGTTGTCAACTGTCTTTGAGTTTAACATTTTTGTTTCTTCTAGAATATCCATTGCATACTTTCTTTGGGATATAATGATCCCATTTCTGGACTGTGCTACTTCTATCCCTAAGAAATATTTGAGTCTGCCGAGATCCTTTGTCTGAAAATGTTTGAAAAGATGTTGTTTCACCTGTGAGATCCCAAGATGATCACTACCCGTGATGACAATATCATCAACAAAAACCACTAGGTAGATGCAACCAGTAGATGAGTGGCGATAAAAGACAGAATGGTCAGCATTGCTTCGAGTCATGCCAAACTGTTGAATTACAATACTGAATCTACCGAACCATGCTCTGGGTGACTATTTGAGACCATATAAAGATTTTCGCAAGCGGCACACAAGACCAGAAGACTCCCCCTGAGCAACAAAACACGGAGGTTGCTCCACGTAGACTTCTTCGAGCAGGTCACCATGTAAGAATGCATTCTTGATGTCCAACTGATATAGAGGTCAGTGTTGAATCGCAGCAATGGACATGAGTAAGCGTATAGAAGACATCTTGGCAACAGGAGAAAATGTGTCCTCATAATCCAATCCAAAGACCTGAGTATAGCCTTTAGCAACGAGACGAGCTTTAAGTCGATCAACCGTTCCGTCTGGACCAATCTTCACCGTATATATCCATCGACAACCAACAACTGACTTTCCTGGTGGTAGAGGAACAAGGTCCCAAGTCCCACAGCTCCGTAAAGCACTCATTTCGTCCAGCATAGTCTGTTTCCATCCCGGGTGGGCAAATGCATCTCCTGCATTCTTCGGAACAGAAACAGACGACACAGAGGAAAGACAAGAATAATAAGAAGGAGAAAGACGATAATAACTCATAGATACATAATGTGGAAAAGGATTACGAGTGGAACGTATACCTTTCCGAAGTGCAATGGGAATATCAGATTCAGACGACTCGACCGGAGGAAGGGGAGTAGGATCTGGCTCCAGAGATGATCCCATGGCTGGCGGCAAAGCTGGCTTAGGACGACGCTGATAAACCTGCAACGGAGGAGAAATTGGAGCTGGAGGTAATAGAGAGTCCTCCGGAGGATAAAAGACTGATACAGGCACAGAAGAAGAAAACTCGGAAGACGATTTTGAAGGCCCAAAGAAAGGAACCGAATCAAAGAACGTGACATCAGCAGAGATGAAATACCGACGGAGAGTAGGGGAATAACACTTGTACCATTTCTGAGACCGTGGGTACCCAAGGAAAACACATTTATGCGACCGAGGAGAGAGTTTATCAATTCCAGGATCAAGAGCATGAGCAAAACATGTAGAACCAAAGACCCTAGGTGGTAAAGGATGAAGGGACTGATTTGGATACAGTATATGATAAGGTATTTGCCCCTGTAAAGTAGAGGAAGGCATGCGATTGATAAGATAACATGCAGTAAGTACGGCTTCTCCCCAAAACCGTAAAGGAACATGAGAGTGGTGGAGAAGAGCCCGGGTGGTCTCTAGAAGATGACGATTTTTGCGTTCTGCAACTCCATTCTGTTGAGGAGTATGAGGAGAAGACTTCTGATGTAATATACCGTGAGTTGCCAAGAAGGTCTGAAACGGAGTAGATAGATACTCACGTGCATTATCACTCTGTAAGGATCGGAGAGGGATACCAAATTGTGTTTTTATTTCATTAAAAAAAAGATTGGAAAATAGAAAATAGTTCGGATCGATCCTTCATCAGATATAACCAAGTACAACGGGAGAAATCATCTATAAAAGTAACAAAATATCGTGACCCTAATGTAGAGGTAACACGACTTGGACCCCAAATATCGGAATGAACTAAAGCAAAGGGAGACGTAGCCCGATTTATAATGCGAAGAGAAAACGAACTACGTACATGCTTACCTAACTGACATGACTCACAAGATAAAGACTTTAAGTGAGATAGACTAGAATGTAATTGTTTTAACGTATCGAGACCAGGATGTCCTAACTGAGCATGAATCACAAGTGGAGATGTCGTCGTTGTACCAATGAAAGAGTTTTGGTGAAGTCGATATAGACCATGAGCCTCACATCCGAAGCCAATTATCCTCCCCGTATTCCGGTTCTGCAATGAAACAGAGGATTTAGTAAACGAGATGACACAATCAAGAGACCGAGTAAGCTGACTTATTGATAATAAATTAAAGGGAGCTCCGGGGACATAAAGAACATTCTGAATGGGAAGAGATGGAGAAGAATGAATACTACCAACACCTTGGGACTGAGTTTGAGAACCATTTGCCATGGTGACAAAGGGTAAATAACCGAAAGTAGATAACGAGGAAAAAAGAGATCTATTACCAGTGATATGATCGGTGGCCCCAGAGTCAAGTACCCAAGGACTCGAAGAGCGAGATATGCCAGCAAAGGAATTACCAGCTTGTGTAACGACAGCAAGGGAATTAGAATCTCGTCGATCCTCATACCATTTCAGAAAGTCATCATAGGAAGGCTGTGGAGTCGGAGCCGGAGTTAACTGTGAAGTGGAAGCTGAAGAAGTGACAGGACATTGGGCGATCTGAGCAGCACGTGGAGGTCGACCATGGAGACTCCAACATTTATCAATCGTATATCCTGGTCGGTGACAATGATCACACCAAGGACGTCCTTTGCCACCCTTACGAGGTGGAGGTTTGTTATTGTTCCGAGAAACCAAAGCCGAAGAGTCAACAGGAACAGAAGATGGAGTTGCCGAGATTTTGGCTGGGACACGGAGGAGAGTCGCCCAGGTAGAGTCCATGGTGGCCTCTATGGGGCTGCCTAGGATTTGATCACGAATATGAGAGGAATCTGTGGGCAGACCATATAAGGCCAGAGACATAAAAAATTTCTTCCGATTTTCAAGCTCTGCAACAGGAGGGAGCAGGTCATTGAACTCGCATAGAAGGCTAGAGACTGATCTCAGATAAGTTGACATAGAATCTTCGATCTGACGGGTACTAAGGATATTCATGAGGTCTTCACAAACTTGATAAAGTCGCCGAGAAGTGTTTGTAAACAGTTGTTGAGCCTGTATCCAAACATCCTTGCAGGTGATATGAGTGCGGAAGACATCCCTAAGAGATGGATGAATAGTAGCCCGGATAATACAACACAACTGAGCATCAACCTTTTTCCATAAAGGACGATCTGTGACTTGAATATCCTCCTCAGTTTGGGTGAGATGTGTCTCATAACCCTGTCCAACAAGCCAGAGTTTAATGTGAGAGGACCAAGAGGAATAATTCTTACCATCCAACAACTCCGACGATAGCGGTGCCTTGACGTGGTTGGTAAAAATTGAAAGATCCGGTTTCGTAGTGCCGGAGGTAGCCATGGCAAATTAAATCGGTGCTGATCCAATGAATATAAGGAGCGTTCAAGGGAAGAGATTCAGCGATAGGCGAGGGCAGCGGCGTGCGTGTGCGAGTAGCCGAGAGGCGCAGATGTGCGTGAACGGCAGTCGAGGGCGGCGGCGTGCGCGAGCGGCAGGAGATCCGGCTCGCTGATGCTGTGCGCGGGGCAGCCGATGCGAGGAAGACGCTCGGGGAGGAAGGCCGCGCGTAAGGGGGAGAGACGCGTTCGGGAGAAGAACGCGCGTCGAGAGAAGCCGCGCCGTGAGAAGGAATCGCGAATACGAAACTCTAACGCTCTGATACCATGTAATTTGATAATTGTTATATGATATTAAGAGATACAAAGATTAGCCCTATTTATATACAAAAACTAGGACCTTTTCAAAAGGAATAAATCAAAGTCTATCAATACTTATCCCTAATATTTAGGATATTCTAACCTCCCTAATATTTAGGATATTCTAACAAAACTAATAATAAATAAGGATATATATTTTTTTTAAATAAAAATATGTACTTAAGAAATAATAGATGGACGAAAATTGAACATTAAATGACAAAAATTCCATGTTTAAAACTTAAAGTCAACCAATAAAATCCCTGGAAAAGGATAAGGGCCTTTAAGACACTAGAATTCTAATGCAATAAAGAAGAGTTTATAAGAGAGGCACAATATATGTTAAAAGTGTTATTCATGAAGGTTTGTGTTCCCCGGACACATTGTGTATGAGAACTATCTAAAATATGTACACAAATCAGCTTGGAAATATTAATGTCAACGAAACTAATAATGGTACTGTTTGGGATTTTGTGCTCCCATACGATAATCTGAGGTACAATCTTATCCTCAAGCAATAATATTGTGCATATTCTGCAACAAGTTCTTGTTATTTCATATCAAGGATATTTTCCCCATTTCAAATGGTATGCATATCCTTTTTAAACAAATCAATTTCTGTTCAATACATGCTTCTCTTAATCACAATTGTGGGCCCCATGACATCAACAGATGCGAGTATAATGTACCTATTAGCATTTTAGCATAAAGGTAATGTATGTCTTTCAAGCCTCGTCTTCAAGGTATTCATGATCCGATAAAGACAAACACGAGCTTCCAAGTCATAGGCAAAGTTGTATTCTTAGTAACAAGCTGACCTGTCAATTGTCAACCGGATATATTATGACAATAGCACCTGCCAAATATATTTTGACAGATACTAGGTGCAATGTCCCACATTTCCCTTGCTGGATCAATAACCTATGTGGCATTAGCACGCATTTTAATGGGTGGAATTAATCTTGATGAAGATGGTTAACATGGCATTTCATGAAGCTAGAAGCTGTATTATCCTTGCATGAATTGGTTCAATATTAACATGTCAAATTTGTGTTTAGTTGGTTGCACTTTTAGCAGATGATGGCATAAGTTGGTGGCATTTATGGTCCATGCTCGTAATTATTATCATCATTCTAATTTTTCATATCGAGCCATGGCTTTCATGGCCTATGGATTGGATCCATATGCGTGGAAGTCTACAAAGAGGGGAAAATAGTATGAAAAGGCGAGCCAGTTACAACTCAAAACTTTCTTCTAAAAACTCTTCACAGAAATTCAGGACAAAGTCGACAAAAATTTCTGTTGTAAGGTTAAAAGGAGAGATAACTAAAAAGTTATAGAAAATGCTGAAGATTGATGCAGGAGACCTGAATAATTTTGTCTTCTATTAGAGTTATTTTCGCCTTTTGCATCTTAGGGTTTTGGGTTTATTTAAACACTTTTTTGGGTTGATATTAGGGATTCTTTTTTGATTTTGAAAATAAAACTCTTTTCGTTTAAACCTAGAGGCGGCTCCTCTTCATTTACAGAATTCTCTACGTCTTTCTCTGCAATTCCTTTGTAAAAACCAACCCCCAAAATAACCGTTATTCTGCCCAGCATCAATTGGTATCGGAACTTATCAAATCCGATGGATGATAGTCGTGGTCATGATCATGGTTACAGTAGGCAAATTCCGATTGAAGAAGCTCCGCACCGTGATCATAGTATCCAGGATGAGAGGCTTGACAAGTTAACTCAGCGTCTGGCGGCGCGAGACCTTGAAGGTCGTAAATTCCCTTATCTTAATTTTAATTCCGCTTTTGAAAACCCCTATCACAATCGCGAAAGTTGTGGTCAAAAGGAATGGTGCAAAGATATTATGGGGGTCTAGTTGATTTCCCCAAGTTTTTTGGTACTTTCGGACTGAGGACTTTGTTGATTGGCTTAACGAAGTGGAGAGGATTTTTTATTATAAGGAAGTTCCCATTCGTGTGAAAGTAAAGTTGGTTGTCATCAAACTCAAGGGTCGAGAATCAGCATGGTGGGAGCAATTGTGACGCTCACGAGACAAACAAGGCAAAGTCAAGATCACTAATTGGGAGAAGAAGAAAAAAAATGAAAAGTCACTTTCTTTCCTTCGAATACCCTCAAACCTTGTTTCAACGGCTACATACATGGAGGCGGGATGCAATCAAAACCTTTGTTGAAAAGCCATAGTACTGGAAACCAATGATTAGGGCAACCAAAATTGTTGGTCAACCTCACCCTCAGGATTCACATTCTATCCGGCAACCACCACAGGACAACAATTTGTTGATTGAGGAAGACGTGGGAGACAAAACCGAAACAACTAATCAACCAATGTACGACGATGATGAGGTGGACAAGGTGCTTTTTGGTGATGACCATGACACCTTAGTCGTTCGCGGGTGTACTCCCAAAGGCGATTAGGAGGATAATGACAAAAGTGGGATGGTCAAAGATAGAGATGTTGCAGATTCAAAGGATATTTCTCAACTTTCTAATCCTCAGGGTATGATCTATATGAAAAAGTACAACATTCAGACTCCTTATTTCAAAGAAATCTTTTCTCCTAATGATGTTGAAGATGATTCTAGAGAACCTGGTCAAACTTTTATTTCATCAAGTGCTGCTAGTGTTTCATCCCTAGTAGCCGGTTTTGCAGATGCTCTTTCAACTGATGGTTTAAAGGAGGAAATATTTTCAAATAACAAGTTGAAATTTCTGCTGCAAGATCTCATCCAAACCCTTCGGATTCACCTTTGTACAGAGTTGATTAGTCCTAATTCTCTCTTACATCCTGGCCATCCACGATTAGCGATTTATGAGCTTGATTTAGAAAATACCGTGCAAGCTCCTTCTTTCTCTTCTTCAGAACCTCCCAAACGTAGACAACAGGGGCTTTCAACTGATGAGACTCAAATGGAATATGGACAGAAGAGTGTAAGACGTCAGTGGGCAGATTACTTTCATCAGCATGATATTCTTTTCGTATTTTATTCTGCTAAAACTGCTTCTGCTGCTATGGAAGGCCAACCATTTCTTGTGCAATTTAAAGAAGAAATAACTCCAGAACAACCCATCCAAGAAGACTGAGATACAAAATTATATGGCAGGGAAGAGCTTTTGGTTCGTCTGTAGTCTAAAGCAGAAGTTATCACATCTTGGAAGTCTAGGGACAATGATAATAAAGGTGGAAAACATTTAGAAAGAAGCAATGTGAATACAATAGCCATAGACCCTGATTTACCAATAGAAGTGCAGCAGCTGCTAGGAGATTTTGCTGAGTTAATGTGATCTTCCTCCTGGGCTACCACATAATACTACTCGAAACTTGAGAACGTGTACTTTTGAACTCGGGGCGACTAATGCAAGAGGCTCCGAATAATTTTGTCTTTTCTATTAAGGTTATTTTCGACTTTTACATCTTAGGATTTTAGATCTATTTAAACACTTGTTTAGGTTAATTTTAGAGATTCTCTTATGTTTCTGTGAATAAAACTCTTTTCGTTTGAACCTAGAGGCAGCTCCTCTTCATTTATTGAATTCTCTATGTCTTTCTCCGCAATTCCTCTGAGGAAACAAGCCCACATAATAATTGTTTTTGTCCCCAGCATCAAAGATTAAGTTTCATCCTCCCTTGAGCTTGAGGCAAGACATTTCAAGCAAAGGAGGTTCCATTAGCCCTTGCTAAATCAACAAATGAACTGTGATTCCTCTCCTACTTGATTTCTTCTCATTAACGAGTTGAACAAACCCTTGCATCCTCTGGACATAATGAATTTGCCCCTAATGGCTAGGGGGAATCTAATACGCGATTGTAACATAGCAACGACCAAGTTGAGAGCAACGATATCATATTATTATTTTAAAGAGGGCTATTACATCATTTAAATGGAACAAGCTTTAAATGGGATGTAAAATGAAAAAGTCATTAGACTAAATGATAATTCGACAGAGGTATGGAAGTGCCTAGGAAAATAAAGTATTGAATGATTTATAAAATTATTTAACATGATATTGAAAATAAAAAAAATATTTGATCAATGGAGGATAAGTATTTTAGTTCACTTATATAAGAACAAGGGAGACATATAAAACTGTGCAAACTATAAGGGTATTGAATTAATGAGTCATATCATGAAATTTTAGGAAAAAGTAATAGAAAAAAGATTAAGGAGATCACGTGGACCGAAAATCAATTTATGTTCATGTCTAGAAGGTCAACAATAGAAGTTATACATCTTCTTACATAACTAATTGAAAATTATCGGGAACAAAAGCAAGATATATACATGGTATTCATTAACTTAGAAAAAACTTATGATAGTCTCAAGAGAAATTATACGAAGAATTCTAGAAAAGAAATGTGTTAGCATAACATATATTGAACTAATTAAGGATATGTAATCTGACAACCAAAGTAAAACTTCAGGTAGATTAATTGAAGCATTTTCAATAAAGATAAAATTACATCAAGGATCATCTCTAAATCCCTATCTTTTACATTAATCATGGACGAACTCAATAAACACATCCGAAACACAATACCGTGGTGCATGTTGTTTGCAATTGATATTGTTTAAGTAGATGAGACATGTGAAGGAGTAAATGCGAAATTAGAATCTTGGCAGAAAACACTAAAAGTGAAAGATTTTAGGCTTAGTAAAGTAAAAAACAGAATATATAAAATTTAAGTTTAGCAATATTAAACATAATGAGACAATTGTTAAGATAGGAGATGACGAATTGTTTGGAACTGAGAGCTTTAAGTATTTAGAATCAATTTTGCAAAACGATGGAGAGATTGAGAGAGATGTCTTACCTAGAATACAAGCAGGATGTTTGAAATGGAGAATATCGTCAAGTGTTTTATGAGAGCGTAAAGTATTTCTAAAACTTAAAGAAAGTTCTACAAAACGACGGTTAGACCAGTTATGTTATATGGTGTTAAATATTAGGCTATAACTCGAGTACATGAGCAGAAAATGAGAGTTGCAGAGATGAGGATGTTAAGGTAGATATGTGGATATACGAAGATAGATAGAATAAGAAATAAGAGCATAAGAGAGAAAGTCGGAGTTGCATCTATTGAAGAAACACTCCTAGAGACGTTTAAGATGGTACGAACATGTACTTAGACAACCAATAAATGCTTAGTTAGGAGAATTGAAACTATGACAAATACGCACATCAAACGAGGAAGAGGAAAACCAAATAAAGACTTGGTTAATAACAATAAAACAAGATAAATTTTATTTCAATATAGATGATAATATAGTAGGGGATAGAGCTCAATGGCGTAGAAGGACTCATATAACCGACCTCACCTAGTGGGATAAGGCTTGATTGTTGTCGTTGTATTACATCATTTATAGGGCTCAACATAAACTCCAAGTGCTAAACCAACAACGCATACAACAAATGGTTCCGATAACGTTAACACTCTACCTCAAGTTACAACATAAATACAATGTTTAGCTAGTTAGATAACCTAGAAAAAGATTCCATGAAAAGAAAAGTAGGCAAACACTTGATAGCAAGAAAGACAAAAATGCAATTATATTGCAGCGATGAAGAAGTTTGATGATGCAATGCTTTGTATTGACCTTCAAAGTATTGAGGTCGTACAATGACTCATGATGATCTTTAAGAGAGATATCAATCTAAGGACGAAGTAGATGACTATCTTCACCATGTTATCTTCTTCCTTCATTCATCCTATTTTTGAAGCTTGTGAGGATGGATGATAGAAGTTGCAAAGTTAAATGAATAAGATTTTTGCATCTACAGCTCAGATGGGAAGCTAATGTTGGACAAGAGACTTGAAGAGTAAACGTCATGGTCTCCTACTGTTAAATTATTGAAATTTTCAACTTATTTGTGATTCTTGGAAATGTTTAGACCGTTTTGCAAAATTTCAATTTAAACCCCACTTCTTTTCTCCCATGCACATTCATTTCCTCCCCATCACAAATCCTAATATCCTGTCCTCTTCCGTTGTCGTTGTTGTTGCACGCCAACGCCATCACACACTACTGTCGTCATTGTTGCACGCGTCGTCACTGCTACACATGTCATCACCACTAGACACACCGTTGTCGTTACCCACAACATTAAGACGATAGCTGCAAGTTCCTGCTACCACATCATTCATTTCCCTTTCAGCAACCCTTTCGGCCCAATCCCTTGTAGGATAGGGATTTTCCCAATCACTCTATAGTTAGTCATTGGTCATCATTACTCAAACTTGTCATTGTCGGCGGCCAACAATTTCCATCAATTTTCCCCTCTACGTGCAACAACCAAATAGGGGAGAAAATCCTCCGTTTTCTCCTCTATTTGTCTTAATCGTGCAACTTTGTTGAGAAGGTCATGACAAGTGAGGATAGTTGTGTACCAGCAAAGCCTTCACTTTCTCCTGCAATGCTAACTAGCATTGTTTGCGTGTTTTTTTGCTTGATTCTCTTCAAATTACTTTATGCATAATTAAATGGATAAAAATAGATACTATAAATTATTTGCAAATTTTATTTTAAGAAATTAATTATGCTCATGTTTACTCTAGCTGCTTAAGAGATTCCTTTTATATTGCTTTTTTTAATATATTCCAATTGTTTAGTTATTTTGTCTATTCCCTGTTGAGACTTACTAATATTCCTTTAACTATCGACTAGTATCCTTTATGAACTATAAACATGGAAATATAAAAGTTACTCATAATAGATAATATGAAAGTCGCCTTGTTGATGACTAAAAAAAAAAAAAAAAATAAAAAAAAAAAAAAAAAAAAAAAAAAAAAAAAAAAAAAAAAAAAAAAAAAAAAAAAAAAAAAAAAAAAAAAAAAATTGAGAAAATAATGAATGTTACTCACTAGGTGGATTATGGAAAGTCGACCCAATTTTTATGTGAGGTGCATTTTGAATGGATTGTAGGTCATTCACCTTATATATGTACAACACATAATGTATGTTGTTGCAAGTAAATTGTAGGTCATGCACTCCTATATATGATACATCTTTATCGGGTGAAATGCAGGTCATTCGCCCCTATTTTATATATGATATATTCGAGTATCAAGTAGATTGGTCATTCACCTTTACATATACAAGCATCTTTTATTGATGGATTGCATCTCGTTCGCCCTCTTAATAAATTATGTAGATTCTTGTGTAAAGCAAGATTAAAAATTGTGTAACATTATTAAAGAGGAAAATAAAGGAGAATTTGATGAAACTAATTAAAATTGAACGAACGAAGAATAACAAGAAAGGAGTAACGATACAATGATGTCCAAGAACATGAAAACTACGTTGTCTGTATGATTGGTTTCACGCACCTATCTTCTTGCTCCACTTTGAACTTATGTGCCCACTCCCGCTTTTCCTTTGACCACAAGATTTGCATTGAGGCGATCTTCGACTATGAGAATTGAAAATTCCCCCTATTTTCAATTCTCATAGCCGGTGTCAGGGCTTGAAAAGGAAAACTCTAGTCCTAGGAGAGCACCCACAATAATACCAAACTAAGAGGGTTGAAATATTATATTATTGTTTAAAGAGGACTATTACATCATATTCATAGGACTTATAAACCCTATAACTAAAATAACTAATGAGGACTAAACCGCACCACATAAAACTGATTCTCTAGAAAATGTAATAAAAGAAACTGTGTTCTATAGAGCATGCAGTATACATTAGTTAAACTAGATCAAACTGTTCCATTCTCATTGCATCATTAATTGCCACCAGAATGTTCACCAAGAGAATGCCCAGGAATGAAATTTTAGTGAAAGAAAATACATGGAAAGATTGTGTAGGCAACATCAAAATATTTAAGGTATTTCAACTGTTACATATGTTCCAAGAACAACTCCTATTCAAATTGAATGCGTGGAAGATTTTTTAGAGATCACAAAAAGAAGTTTAGCCAGTATCAGATAGTTGTCTCAGCATAAAAAAATATATATATGTTACCTTCATAGAACTCTCTATTTTTTCCAGAAGGCTAACAATCTTTTGAGCTTCACTTTCAGCATTGAGGCCAGGATCCCTTAAAGAGGCAGCTTCAAATCCATGGAGGGCCCTTTCATAGTTTTCAAGATACTTATTTGCCTGCAAATGCAGAAAAATATCATCCAGGAAGAGAATATACACCTCAAAGAAGCAAAATCCTATTGACTTGCAATTATTGTGGGCAAGAAAATAAGAAAAAAAAATGATTGAAGGAGTTCAAGTTAGATACTCACAGAAGCACAATTGAAATAAAGGTCAGGATTAGAGTGCATCAGTGCATCCTTCTCCTGAAATACATGGTAGTAGATGATGATTTTTACCATAGAACAACAGATTATACATCAAAGATTAAAATTCCCCTTTTTCTTCTTTTGTGAGATTATAGTTCAATTAAAAACAATGCAATTCTTTGAGAATTCTATGCAGCCTTCAAATATAAGCAAGAAACAACATAGAATATCTTACAGCATTTTGATAAGCTTTCAATGCTTGTTGTAACTTTGCATGGTCCCATGTACCGGTCACGAAAAAACTTGTAAGACATGCATTTCCAAGGTTGTCTGTATGCAGTAGGCTATGTTAAGAAAATTTAGGGTCAGGGAGAATAAACAATTGAGTTGACCTACCATTCTAATTTCTAACCAAAGGTATTAGACCAATCAGAAAACCATCACAGTAGGAAAAAAAGGATCTTGTGCCCGTACATGATAAAAAGGTTTTTCACCAACATGATAAAAGCCCATTTTCCCCACATTATTGAACTAATGGTTTCTTTTAATCAGTCCAGGATGGTATACGGACCAAAAACAAAGGATTTAATAGTAATAAGAAATTTGGAGGAGTTGAGTCAATTATCCAAGTATAAGTTGCTATTGTGTATAAGCATGTTGTTGGTTTGGGATTTGCTTTGCTATATCACCTATAGTGTGTATAAGCATTTGATTGGCCAACATGATTCAGTATTTCCTCATTGAAGAAACTGATCGCTAAATATATGATAAGGGACTGCATAATAAAAGTTATACATGAATAGTTCAGTACCTTGTGCAGTTGCAGTGTGGCACCAAAAATATGGTTCCAGGAACCTTACATTGCTTCTAATATGAGTGCTTCTATCAAGTTTCACTGGTGATCATAATTCTAAAAGTTAAGCTAATGGGATAAGTGGTGGCCCAATCTAATGTAATGCAGTAATAGAGCATGATAAATTTGATCTTTACGCAACCTGCCAACAATCCTGAAGCTTAAGTTGTTTAAATAGACTATACTTCTTAACTGTTTTACAAAATAGAAATATGAAAACCAATATGATTATGTAAAAATAAAAATATATACTACAGTTACTTAAATTACAATTAGATGTATCATTTGTTACATCTACAATACTTAGACACTAAAAGCTCCGTTGTAGCATAGTTAATACATATGTATTATTCACAAGTTCCACTAGCTAATGGTCCCAGTTCCACTACAATAAGTGTGATCCGTTGTTATTGATATAAATATATTGTAGAAAAGCCTCGTGAATTTTCTCTTCCCAAGTCCCAACCCTTTGTCTCCTACTCCAGATGAGGCTCTGACAAGATACACACTCTCGTCTCCTACTTCTCTCAATTTTCCACATGTCACCATTCATCTAAGTTGCTCATCTTCCTTTTCCTGTCCACACTAATGAACTGATGTCACACTTAGTTCTAATCAGGGGCATTAGGAAATCACAAAGATACTACTAATTTTGAAAAACAATCATCGATTCCTCCAAATATCACTTGATTTGTCCAATTCTAGTTGAATTATTGCTTATTTTGATCTCCTATTCTATGTACAGATGCTCCAAAACGGAATAAAAATATATAGCCAATTTCATAGCCGATATCTAATTGCACATTGCCAATCCAGATCCAACACAATAGATTAGCAAGTTTGCTAACTATGCTATATCCACAACACTCACATTCACGTGTAGGCAAAAAGCGCCCCCGCAGGCATGGCACGATTGGAAATGGCTCACTTGGGTGATCCCTCACTTCCCGGGTTCGATTCCTCCCTGGTAGAGCGCGCAGTATGCTGACGGAAGAAATCGCCACAGGCTGCTGAGTGGTCGGGCCATCGGATACCGATATCATCAGTGGTGAAGTTGTCACGTGTCTCCGTCCCGCGATTTACCCTCGTTGACCGATGGGGACTCTCGTTGAAGGCTATGGGGCAGGGTCGGTCAACCAAGCGGATTAGTCGGGCGCAAGCCTGAATACCCCTTGTAAATCAAAAAAAAAAAAAGTGTAGGCAAAAAGCTAATTTGGAGCTTAAACAACTAATCCAGAAATCTTAGGGCTTATTTGTTAAAGGAAAATTTTATTTTTTTTTAGAAAATCAAATTTAAAAATAAAATGAGATGTAAAACAAACATTTGTTTCACAAGTTTAAATTTATTAGAGGTAAATGGCAATATTTATTTTTTCTTTCTATTTTTCAATAATTTTCTTTGATTTTCTGATAACTACAAAATGGATTTTTTTTTTTTGGAAAATCTCCATGGACAAATCAAACTCTTAGGCTCTTGGGATAAAGGGTCAGCAAATATTGTGTTACAAAGGAACAAATAAAACCATGGACAGATGAAAGACACAAAAATCAAATTAGAAATATAGATGATACTGAAGAAATGATGTGTTGTATAAGAATTTAAGGGCCTACTAGTTCATAGTGAAACTGATCAATTTAGACAAACTGGCATACTACTTCATAGTGAAACTGATCAATTTAGACAAACTGGCATACTACTTCATAGTGAAACTGATCAATTTAGACAAACTCACATGCATAGGCATTAGATTCATTCGTACAACTATTTTAAAATTCCACCTATCAAATTTCATGGCATGGCCTGATAGTGCATCGTGCAAGTTCAAAATCAATTAACAATTTAACAACTTTAGTATTGATTGGAACGCAAGATTGACACAATTTTGGATGCATGCATAGGCTACTCAAGTAGAAGGGTTTTTTCAATTCAGAAATTCCATTGGACTTGCAAACCAAGTACTCTTTACCCTTGTAGAAACAAAGGAAAATCTGTGAACCTTTTATGTAACAGTTTTTCATAGAAAAATCTATTATAGCATTAGGTTCATTTCATTAAAATAATATTTGAATTGCTCCCGCTGTATTTGCTTCTTGCAGTTGTAGATCACCATTAGCTGGATAAATACCCATGGAACATGTGTCCTTTCATTGTTTTTAAATGTGTTTAGCGTGGGGTTATTGATTTGTTTGCTATGTCTTCTCTTTGGTCATTTCTGACCCATTTTATCACATTTTTCACCATAATGGTATTTTTTGAAATGTCACTAAAAAAATCAAAAGAACATAATCTCAGTGATGCTTATTTTTCAGCAGACGGCAAAAAAAACCAATCAAAAGACTTACACCAAGAATTCCCATCCCTGATATCCAGTTGTACAGCTTCTCTTGCATGTGTTATGCTTTCTTCAATTGAAGCAGCTTTATTTTCTGTACCTGTGTGTTTCATGGTGAAGTATATTGGCAAAGTATTCTTAAGCTGCAACAATCTAAACAAAAAATTACTAGTACTCCAACAAACAACAACAACAACAACAACCAAGCCTTATCCTACTAGGTGGGGTCGGCTATAGTAGTCCACCAAACAAAGCCTCAAAATTATCAGCTCGTGTATAGTAAAAAATAGTAATCAATACCATAAAGGAAACAAAAAGGATAACCAATCATCTCAGAAAAACACAGCTTTGTGAAATATGGAGATTGGGGAATGTTTTAGTAAAAATAAGAAAATAAAAATATTTTAAAAAATGTTTACAGACACATTTTACTGTGTGGCAGAAACTCAAGTTCTTTCAACACTAGGTAGCTCCTTTTCCTATATGTCTATTTATCATATTTACAATTTTACAAATAAACGTCCTTTGCTCAAGCTGGTTCAAAGATAATATAAAATTTCAGCTTAATACAAATAGAATTCAATTTTCAAACCTCCCAAGACTTTGTCAACAAATCTGCTGCCTGATAATCACTTACAAATGTAGTCGTGACTTCCTTAGGTTATACTTTTTCTCTAGCAAAGTGGCAATCCTTCTAGATCTTATAGTCATCAATTGCATGCACCAGATAAGTTCACGTGTGGTAAGAGTCAGCTCCATATTCTACCTCTGCAATTGATTTGGCCATTTTTGTTTTTCCAAAATATCAAAATTGCCTCCTTAAACAACCCAACAACATAATGTGGATTGCCTATCAATGGGAAAACTGTCAATTTGTATCTGTGCATTGTAAGATGGCTTCAGTACGATAAAAGAGATCCTTTCCTAAAGAATTTTTGAGGTACCAAGGACTCCTCAAAGTTGCTTCTCGAAGCTCAATTGGTTAATCAGATGCACAGTAAAAGCGAAGTTCAATTCACCTGCCAATCACAAGTCTTCCTTGGATCAGATAACAACTCCATCTATCTTGGCATTAGTCTAAAATCTTGAACCATGGGAGTTTTGATAGGTCTACCTCCTGGTCTATCATTGTTTTCAAACATATTACCCACATACTTCTGTTGGGAGATATAAATAGATCCACTGCATTAGCAACCTTAAGCCTAGAAAACATACTTCAAACCATGCCTATAAGATATTTCAGCCCATATAGTAACTTTTTCAATTTCCACATAAGATCATGATGATAAGCAACAAACCCAGGAGAAGACTACCACATACACCTCCTTGATATCACCAAGTATTATAGATTTTCGCTGGTATAGTACCATAGTACCATAGAACATGGATGTAAAGGTGAGGAAGCATTCGATTAAAGAAATCTTCAAAAGGAAATGTGTTAATATAGTCAACATTCAACACTGCAAATGTGAGTATATCCTATTGTTACCAATCAAGTATCCAATCTGTCCACGAAACCACCAAGGGACGTTTTAACAATGAATACCCATGTACATCCAACTATAAATTTGTTGAGAGGAAAAAACAGGTTCTCAAGTATCTAGGAGAGTATAAAGTTCTCATTTCATCTTCTATAGCTTCTCTCTAACCAACAAAGTAGATAAAGTCTTTCAGATAATCACAGGAACTTACACTTGTTAAGGATTTTTTAACTCATTGTAAATATACAAGGGTGAATTTGTAAAGTTAGAATAGGCGATATATATATAAGAAGAAGAAAACCTGAGGTTAAAATAACCTAAATAATTTTCTCATTAGCACTGTATTTAGAGTGGCCGATTGTTCATTTTGTATTTGATTCTTTATGCTACATTTAGGTTTGTTTCGCCTCACAATTCTTTGTGCAAGAGAGAGTAGCTTCTTTGTCTTTCCTTCTTTTTTTTTGCAAGACTAGGCTATGCAGTTCTCTTGATCGACTCATCTTTGCCTTTAGTAGACCCCTCATCATTGTTCTTTAGACACAGTAAATGCACTCTCCCTCCAACACCTTATCTTTCTACATTTTTTGTATCTTCATGTGACACCTACCTCATTACAACCAACACTCATGTGATTTAGTGGCACCAATTCTTCTGTCTGTGTAGCAGCCTCACTGTACTTGTTCATTAGGGAAATATTTCTACATTTCTACCAATTCTTTGGACCGTAGCAAGGTTACTCTCCATGTATTGGGCAACCTCATTCTAACTTGCACCCCTCATTTTGGGTAGAGATCACCAGATGCTCACATCACTCAACTAATCCATAATTCAATAGTAAGAGTCAAACCAACCACACAGATGTCTTGTCTTAACAGATCTCTTAGTGATTTCTGGTAGCACATCAACTTTTGCATAAAATAAGTTGCCTTTGATCGTAAGAGGGCACAGTCTTCAACTGCAGAGCCCTTTCATTCGCCTCCTAAGTTTTTCAGATTTATGACTATTACCAAGGGTTAAAATATCATTTCATGCTCGACAGCACAAGCAAAACTTTTCATTTTCCTGCTGACCGGCACATGAAATTCTCTAATATTTTAACCCACCTCCTATGTTCATTGCAACACGGCTTCTAGGCTTCTCCTTATCATTAATCTTCAATAACTTGCCCTACTTTAGAAAGCGGTTACCCTTACTCTTACCCTTGTCAAGAATATTGGAAACAAGTTTAATATTGGAGCTCCTACCCTTGTCAAGTTCAATAATTTGCCAATGTTCAGAGGAGGAGACAAGTTATGGTACATGAAATGATTGCCTTTTACTCAAAACAATAAATGAACTAGTTAACCTTACTCCTGTAAAATCTAAAGTTGAGTTAAATGTAAGTGGATATTCACTACTAAAACATCACTCAAAAGATTCAAAGACAAGATGAAGGCTGTAATTGGTGGTTGGGAAAAGACAAATTAACATCTGTGGTGTTGACTATATTGCATATTTCCTGTGTGGCTAAGATTGTCCAAGTCTGACACTTACCTTCACAGCTACATCCAAATGACAACTTTACCTAATGGATACCAAGAATGTTTTCCTTCATAGTGCTTGCTAAGTAGGTAAACATAGAACAATCTTCTATGTTTGTTCAAGAGAGTATGTCATTGTGTGTAAATTTAAAAACTTCATATAAGCCAAAGCAATTTCCTTGGGTATAGTTTGATAAATTCAGTTCTACTTTTCTTGAGCTTGAGATGATCATAATTCAAATGCGTATCAAATCATTCAAGCCTGCTTACATTTTTAAAAAGTTGGAGAGGAGTTAGTGATTATGGAAAAGTAGATTTATTCTATTCTAATCCTTGATAACATTAATAGAAGAGTATAAGGATAGAAATGGATGGGTGGAAAAGGTACCCTTTTCTCCACATCTACTCCTGCCCAAATCTTAGTGGAAATAAAGGGAGAGAAAGCTCACCTGATCAGAAAAAAAATAATAATAATAATTAATCATTCACATTAAAGCATGATGCACCTTCCACCCTTCCAAAGGAACTCAATAGAGCACCACTTAGAAATGTTTGCTATTCTTATTCATTTGATTGGAGACTTTATTCTAACTTTTACAAATGCATGCCATGCATTAGCTGAAAATAAGGTATTGCAGACCATAAAAAAATGATTATTTTGTTGGATTATAGTTTATGCAATATACGTCATAGATTTATTTATGTTCCATACAAAATATTTTGAACAGCGAACGCAAATGATAATGCAAGATCGTGGAGAAGCAAGTAAAGAGAGTACTAATTTTGAGGAAACTCAAAGTAACGAATCTGAACTTAGTGAGAGTCAATGTCAAGTTCACTCGTCAAATAGCTCATATAGGAGTGAAGACAATGAACCATTTGATTTATCACCAAAAAGATGAAAATACAGAAATACAATTAAGGTAGCTATTTATCTATTTATACATTTGTAGCCCAATACATGTTTTACAATCCTGAACTGTGTTGGGTGGTACAGTCCAAACATATCGTTTTAAAAATTTATTAAAACTTGATACTACTCGACATGGCTAATTTATCCTATCTTGCTATGTAAATCATGTCAATGACTATTATATCATACTAACATTCATCACCCCTTGACATGCTATAAAATGTATCAAGATGAATTGAAATAATGTTTGTTATTTTTTTTTTTTACATTGTGTTTGTCAATACCATGTCAAAACTATATTCTATATTAAATGGTATACAAAATCCAAAGTTAGGTAGAATTTGTGCTCTTCTTTCTTCTTTCTTCTTTCTTCTCCAATTCTCCATCGGTAACATACATCAAAACATGGACACATACCGAAACAGTATAACTTCAGTCAAAGTCAGAAATTTCAGCACAGCTCACAATTTGAAACCTTGGCCCAATATATGAAAATTAAGGAAATGCTGCAATAGTGAATCGTGTACTCAAATTTGGACAAGTCGACCATCAAAATGTAATGGCCTAAAGGCTAAAATACAACAAAATCTTATAATAAAAAAAAAGTTCTGATAACTTCAAATGCTCACCTAAACACATCGGTACAACATATCTAAGCTAAGATAACTAAACTCAACGAAATTTTTTTCCAGAAATACAAAATCAGCACTTGTACACTACCTATAATAAATCGGAGCGAGATACCAAAAACGTAGTTGGATGAATGTGAAGGTATTGTGCACATGAAGAAGTATATGAGAAAAGCACAAGGACATAAACAATTAATTTGATATAGGCACTCTGTAAACATGGTTTAAACTGCTAAGAATGCTGAAGAATAGATAGCAGAAAATTTAATTATCACATCACAAATGAAAAACACAGATCATGAGCCTTCTCTTTGCATGTCCATGAATTGCATGTCTAAGGAACAAGTCAATCACTGATGTACTTTCAGGTGACAAAGCTTTTTAGCATATTTTATACTTATTCTATGTGATTAATCACAAATCAATGTCTGGATTTAATGTTTATGGCATACAGCACATTTCAACATCATTAACTATAAAATTCAAAAAAAAACAATACAACAACGGAATCGTGTGCTTGCCTTGAGCCATACTTCTTTCAAGCATTGAAAGCTGGCAAAGAATTTTCTTGTTAGGCCCCTGCATAACATAATTTTAGTCATGAATAGAAGTGTAGTCCAACTTTATGATGAACAAATAGTTTAGGCAGTGAAAATCCTGAGAATTTAGGAGTTTAGGGAGCACCTTGCTTAGTGATAAAGAATAGCAGTTTTTTGCAGATGGAAGATCTCCTTTCTTCCAAATGCAATTACCCAAGCTTAACCAAGCATCTGCAAGAGATGGATTTAACTTAACCTGAAACACACAACAAGAATTCAAATTAATTTTAAATTTATAACCAAGCATCTGCAATAGATGGACCCATTAGGGAGTTAACCATAAATAGTAAAGAATTTATTTATAAGTATTCAAATCATATGGTTATATATGTAAAACAACAGCGTAATATATAGAGGCAGAGGAGGACTACATCAAACATTAGCCCTTTTCCCAATGCAACATGGTATAACAACTAGATTATCATTGCCACTTCATTTTCATCTACCTTCTGTGACATATAGGTTTTTGTTTTTCTCATCTGTCATTTTTCCCTGCCACATTTCTCAAGATAGCAAGGTAGTCCTTTTATCTAGTGTGTGCATGCAATGAACTCCCATGTTGTTTGTTTTCCAGTGGCATGTATGAACTCCAGCATCACTCGTCTACCTGCAATTCATCCTCTGAGTCGCATGTGCTCACTCCAGCATGCAAGATATAGATAGGAGCTGCCAATGAGGATTTCTGCAGCAGCAACAATCACAATGAGCTCTCCTTCCATTGGACTGGGCTTCTTCTATGCTTCTTATCTGAAAACAGAAAAATCCTTTGTTTATCTCCATCTCACATTTCTCTTAGTGCTGAATTCTTCTAGGGTTTCCTGAGGTTTCTCCTGGCCCAAGCTTCTTCCTGGCACTGATTTCTCTCTGCTTGAATCTAATTTCAGCATCACTAGTCACTTTTAATAGAATTCTTCTAGATTCCACCTCTTCATACCTTTTAATTTTTTTCCTCTTGGGCATGTCACCTGTAGAAAGTGTGAAGGTGAGCCAAGGAGCAAACCATCATCTCTTCAGTGGCTGAATTCCTGTTCTGCTATAAGTTCATCAGTCTGTTACAATGATCTACATATCCCACAATACAACCTCCTCCAGGTTCAGTGCTATCATTGACTTGAGATCAATATCAACCCTCACGTACATCAACCATTAGGTACCACATTTCAGTCCTAAAAACTTCTAGTTATGATCTTCTTGGCAATAAACCTCCAATATCAGACACAATATTGGCATATACTAGCTAAGGAGTATCTATGCTTACTAAAATAGAAGAATTTCTCATAGTGCATTGCCCTAGTATATGACATCCTAGGTGCATGGAGATAACTCTATTACATGTATATCATTGGGTTGAACATCAAGTTTCTAGATTCAAGAGATTTTAATAATATGACAAGTTTTCCTCTTCTCTAGGTATACAACATTTCACCCTACCAATGTTACTTTAATGGATGCATCACTCACACCACATTGGTCAGAGTGCTCCTACCTCATCTTTGTCACTTCCTGTTATCCTCTGACCTTTCCATGAATTTACTGTCGGTGAGAAAAATTTTATAGTCACTAAAATGGTTCCATAACCTTTATTGTTAACTGTATTTCCATTCAAGATCCATAATCCATGAAACAGCTCAAAAGTCATTTCATGTTTCCCCATACCTGTTCTGGTGGTGAATAGAGGGAGAGAAAGCCTTCATCCAGCATTAATCTCTCATTTGGTGCAATGTTCCCTATGCACCTTTAGGCACTTTGGGCAAGTAGTTAATGCAAGTGCAACTAAGATTACCAATTGTGTTGCCTCCTCTCCAAACACAGTTGCACTTGAGACATTATAACCTGTAAAATCTACACAAAATAGTGTGGATGCGGTTGTACCACAAGTAGTTCGGTGCAATCTTCGATTTTGATGTTTGGATCAAGGGTTTAAGTTAAGCATTGTACTTAATTTGCAGGAACACACATGGAGCTTGAAGAGCTCGTGGCTTAACGAAGCAAAGTATATGAATGTTGGCTTCGTGTGACCAAAGTGACACGAGGAACCACAGGGCGAGGAGCATTAAGCAACGAGGACGACAGCCGATATAGGCAAACTATGTGGACAAGATGCATAAAGGATGGCATAAGGAGCCGAGAGTTTAGGTGCATCAGAGGGGCATATGGCTTGACAGGAGATGATTGAGAGCAAAGTTAAGCTATAAATGATAAGACTCTAATAAGGTGAGTTTAAAGTGGCATGTATCCATGGGAACGATTATAGAACTTAACGTAAGCAGACTCAACCTTAGACATGGTCGTATTCAAGGTTAGCAATCGACTAAGAAACCTAATCCCCTAAAGTATTTCAAGGTTTGTGGTTTGAGCAATCAACTGATGATGGAGACTATAAGACCAATCAACTTGCAACTGGTCCAAGGAGTCAGAGAAGTGAGAACAAAATGTTTCTGTTAGTGGCTGAGTTAGGTTAGTCAATTGACAGCAAGTAATCAGCCAGCAACTGACTGATAGTAAGTTATCAGTCAACTAATTGCTGAGGTGGAAAGTAGAAAGAAGTAACTGTTGCACAACATTGATCGGATCATGATGGATTGGTTCAGGCCAGACAACTGTTGGGCGGAAGATAGACTTACAGTAGCGGTTTTGAAGGCTATAAAAAAAAAAGAACAAATGGAAGCTACAAGGTTGGTAAAATAGTGTTAGTTAAACCTATTAGAAGGTATTTTCTTTGAGCCTTGTTCTTTTTAATTTCTTATGATGCTTATTCTTGTAAGAGGTTTCTCCGCCTCTTATAGTTGACCGAGAAGGAGAAAGATAGTGACTTTCCAAGAGTGATCCACTGATGAATCATAGATCATGGAGTAGGAGTCTAGGGATTATCGAACCACATAAATGTTCAAGTGTTTCCGATTGTAAATGTTGATAGTTTGTTTTCTACTCCGTTGTGCTAATCTTGTTTGTCAGACCTTGCAAGTCAATAGCAAGAGTATAGAATCACTTGCAAATTTGAATCATTATTCACACCCCTCTAGCTCACCTCACGATTCCAACAGTTAGTATCAAAGCCAAGGTGCTCTTCATTAGACTAACCACCAAGAGGCAAGAGGCAAATTAAAGATGGCCAAGATAGTATACGAACCTCCGTATTACAAAGAAAAATTCAACATTTGGAAAAGACAGATGGGAGTGGGACACATGGTTCCGATTCAATTTCAAGAAGAACAGGTAGGTAGAGAACCAAATTGGAATTAGTGAAGGCAACTTAAAAGGTATTACAGTTCCAGGATCTTTAGGAAAAAGTCATTCTATTTTATGAAAACCCAACAAAAGAGGAGGAAGTTCAAATTTAAAAGAAAGCAGTTGAAAAGGTCATAGAGAATTCGCAAGAAAATTTTAAAGCTCCACAAAGTGTAGAAGATGCAGTTATTGAAGCTCCAACCATTGAGGGAATAATGGTGGACACAAGCTCTTCTACGTTGGATGAGTCAAGCGGAGAGTCATCCACCTCTTCAAGATGTGAGGAAGAGCTCAAATGAGGAAATGTTGAAAGCTCAAGCCTCAAGTGCCTCAACCAAAATTAAGAGAAAGGAGCACATTGTGTGCTTTGGATGGAATCAAAAAGGACACTACGAAAATAATGTCTACTTACCCAGAAAAAAGTCAATGAAAAGATAATTCCAAAATTTAGTAATTTAAGGATTTCAACTAACCCAAGATTTGGACACTTGGTGTGGTAGTGACTTTATCAGTCAACTGATATAGTAGGAGTCAAATTATAGTGGCTGAGAGACCAAACAAAATTGATCTTTACTAGAGAGAAGTCAACTAGGAATGGGTTGCAATTGACTAGCACAATGCTAAAAAGTTGGGTATCTGGTTTCAACTTGGGGAATAACTATAGAAGTTGGTATTCATGTATAGAATCCATTTGAGGTTTGGATACAAGTAGAGAGTCAATCCTAGATGCATAAGACCAATTATTAGAAGATAGTTGGTGCATATGTTTTATGTATAAGGAGAGAGATGAAACAAAAGGTTATATGGGAACGTTGATCTCCTTTAATGGTGACTTTTGGAAAATTCCTAGCCCTAGAAGAGTTTAGGTGTAGGGGAGCCTACGATTAGACCCCATCGCATGGTATTACATTCATTGCATGAGCATTTTATTACTATGATGGTTTTCCTAACTGAAATGAATTGTCAAACATAAAAAAGGAGATTATTGATGTAGTTGTGCCCTAAGTGGTCTGGTGAGATCTTGGATTTTAATATTTGGGCAAAGGATTTAAGTTAAGTCTTGCTTATACTTGATAAATGTGTTTGAATGTGCAACGACTTACGGGAACACACTTGAGGTTTAAAGAGTTCGTTACTCAACAAGGTTGAGTCATGGATGTTGGCTTGATGTGCCTAAGGTGTCACGCTTAATGACTTGGAGGCCCACAAAGTTCCAAAAAGGATGATATTGGACACATGATGGACTACAAGACAAGGAACATTGAGGTGATGTTAAAGGCGCTCTGGATTGATGATTTGGCGTGTTAGGTTGGTAGTTCGATGGCTCAAAGTTCGTAAAGTTCGGAGAAGGTTGCAAAAGCCAAACTCAGAAACGGCAGGACAAGGAGCAACGAGGACAACAACGGATGGAGAAGGACTATGTAAAAGAGAGGCATGAAGGATGGTACAAAGAGGAGCCAAGATTAATGAGAAATGATCAAGGGTGAAGTCAAGCAACAAAATGTAAACTGTCGTGAGCTATAAGTATTGAGTATCCATAGCAGTAAGGATAGAACTCAATGTAGGTGGACTCAACCTAGAGCTATGGCAAATATTGTGTGTGAGATAATATGGATATATCAGAAGTAGGTCTTAAAACTCCAATGTCGGCCAAATTGTAGTGTGATAACCAAGCGACTCTACATGTTGCTTTCAATCTCATATTTCATGAGCGAACTAAGCATATTGATATAAATTGTCATTTCGTCGTGAAAAGATTCAACGAGGTTTGATCCACAGGGTATGTTAAGACAGGAGAACAACTAGGAGATATTTTCACAAAAGCTTTAAATGGGGTTGAGTCGATTATCTTTGTAACAAGTTGGGCATAATCAATATCTATACTCCAACTTATGGGGGAGAGTTACACATTATATAAATAAAAAAATAGGAAATATAGGTATATGGTTTAACTTGATTGTAGGGAGAGAATTTTGATCGTAGGGATTTGATTAAGTGTGTGTGTGTGTGTGTATCATATTTTTTAATTTCTCTAAAATTTCTTAACATTAAGGAAAAGGTATAGACATCTCTCATTCTTTAGTTCTAATTCAAGGCATCAAAAGATAAAACAACTCATTTTCACCATGTGAGTACCCTATAAATTTATGAGTTTTGGTTTGAGTTAAACAAATTAGGTCATAAACAAAATGGATAGTGATCAATAAGTTAGCCCACAATCATGGTTTAAAATTTTGTATCGTACCAAGCAAAATGGTTGATACGTATGGTTCTAATAAAGTACTGAAACTCGAAACTATTTAGCACAATGTCTTATATATCGCTATGTCAACCATGTCAATGAGTATGGTCTTATACCAACCCTCGACGCCTTTCGACATCTATAATAGAGGTCAAGATAATGTCCAAATCATGTCATTCCAGATAGAAAATAAAATTTATAGTTAAATATATAGTTGTATTTTCTTTTTTCTTTTTTCTTTTATATCTCCTTTCTTCTACCTTCAATTCACCAATGACATTAAAACGTCAACACCATACCGAAATAGTATCGCTCTAGTTAAAGTTCAAAATTCTAGCACGGCTCAAGATTTGGAACCTTGCCCACAATCACCCACCTATACACTATTTATCAATTAATATATTTGTTCATAAATTCAAAAGACTAATCTCTTGCCCTCAAAAACTAATTCATATCTATTATTTATTTTTATGTTAAGATTAATATATCTTTGATCAAACAAGTTTTTTTAGGTCAGTTCACTAATCAACGAGTTGTGTCCAAATTACAAATTTTAACCACTTAATAAATAGGTCGGGTTTGGGTAAGTATCAAAAGAGTTATGAGTCATGAGACTTTCTTATAATCCATTAAGACAATTGTGATCCTTAGTTCTAATGACAATCTTACAAAGGTAATAGCATAGAATATGATTTAACAAGTTGGGATTTTTCTCATATTTTTTATTTAGCTTGAGAAGTGTTAGTGACTTATTTATAAATATGAAAATCACAATGATGTATAAGTAAAATGATAAAAGATATTATATAAGTAAAAGCAACTTTCAAGGAACTAACCCTAAGAATATCTAGCAAATTAAGGGAGTGTTTGGGAGAGCTTCTGCTACCTGCTTTTTAGATTCTAGCTACACAGAATCACTTTTGAGTGTTTGGGAAGGCTAGATTCTGCTTTAGCTTCTGTTACTTTTGCTCAGAAGTTAGAAGCAAGAATTTGATGCTTCTACTTGCTTCTGCTTTTTTATTTATGATATAACATTAAAAAATAATATTTATATCCTTAAATAATATAACATTCTATCTGATTGCCACTTTACCTGATTGTACTAATATTTATTTTTAAATAAAATTTTATATTTTATAAAATTTCAATCATATTATACATTTTCAGAATTATATATATATATATATATATATTATATTTATATAAATTATATTATTTTTTTTATTTTTTATTAATTTTATATATTTTTTCAAATATTCAAATTATAAAAAAATTAATTTTTATACTATATTTAAAATATAATAATCATTATATCACTATTTAAAATATAATAATAATTACGTGAACAAATTATTGATAGTATCGAAATTATATTTAAATAATTAAAAAATGATTAATTTATATAGTTTAAGGATATTATTGTCATTCAATTAAAAATTAAGCTTGGAAGCAATTATTCTCCCAAACACTCAAATTTTATCTTGTATCAGCTTTTGACTTCTATTTTCAAACACTGCTTACTTTAACTTTTTACTAACTTCAAGATAATCACTACAAAAATCACTTTTCAAAAAGTAAAAGCTCTCCCAAACACTCCCTAATAGGATTCAACTTATCTCAAAAACACAACAAACATTTAACAAATTAATTCATTTCATTATAAAAATAGCTCGTACATACAGCTTTTGATAAATGGTCTTCTGCTTCTTTTCTATAGTCAGGAAACACGTCTAGTATTTTTCCTCTCAAGTATTCATAATTTGCACGATGCAATGATGACTTCCTCTGGTCTGTGTACTTTGAAGAAGTGAAAGAAACTGCTCTCAGATTAGCATAGCAAGGTGCTCCATGTTAAAACTTAGATTAAAATGCATGAGTAAAAAGTAACATCTTTCCATTTCACTCTTCAATTGAAATCATATAAGAGAACAAATCACAAAAATTCAATTATGAACTTGATACTGTTAGCTGATAGACTGGTCATATTGATAACTTATTATTCTCTTTTAAGAAGAATTACAGTAATATAATGACAAAAACCGCCATTCACTAGAAATTGATAAATTCCATATACATGGCAAATCAACAATTAACTCTCCCACTAAAACTTAATTATCTGTAAATGAGAAAGTTGTGGAATTTTTGAAGTTTTCATTGTTCAGTGGAAACTTCCAATTGCCTAGGAACAGTCCAAAACTGAAATTTAAATGTATTAATGGGTCAACATAATGTGCTTGTATATTTAGCCTGCAAACTGTTGTGTCCAAGAAATTTTAAGAAATGAAAATATTATAAATAAATAAATAAATTTATACCTAAGACATATTAGAAAACAGTAAATGAGTTTGGGGGTCATTTAAATAAATTAACTAGGAGAAAAGTTTGAATTGAACTAAAGTTAGAGTTAAGTGTTGAGCTAGCCTTAAATTAAATTAATTTTGGGATAAAATCATTTAATATGTAATCTATTTTTTTATATAACAAGTGGGTCATGTGATTAGAATTAATTAGTTTCAAACTGAGCCTAATTTGGACTCAATTTGGATGAGTTATAGCTGAACCAGGTTAACAATTTAGGTTTCGTTTGGTTTAATTGTATGTTTGGGTTCAAGGTTGTAGAGATTATCTATATACAAGGTTCATAATTTAGAATTAATCTGGTTTACTTGTACACTTGAAATTTAGAATCCAATGACGTAGAAAGATCCATATAGTCAACAACACCTAGTGGAATAAGGCTTGGTTATTATTGTTATACTTGTATACTTGAAATTCGGTATAGGGTTTTAGAATTAATTGCATACAAGGTTCACAATTTAGAATTGGTCCAGTTTACTTGTATAATTGGGACTTGGTTTATGGTTTTAGAGATTATTTATATACATGGTTAACAATTTGAAATTGGTCTATTTGCTAGTGTATGTGCGAGACTTAGGGAGTGTTTGGAAGAGCTTCTGCTAAGTGTTTTTTAGATTTTAGCTACATTAAAGCACTTTTGAATGTTTGTGAATATCAAATTCTGCTTTAGCTTCTGTAACTTTGACTCAAAAGCTAGAAGCAAGAATTTGATGTTTTTTTCTACTTCTGCTTTTTTGCTTATGGTCTAGAATTAAAAGTTGACATTTATACCCTTAATAAATCATCATTTGACATAATTGCCACCACACTTTTAAATAAAATTTTATATTTTTATATAATTTATATTTTCAAAAAAAATTATATATATTTTTATTATTTATATAAATTTTATCTTTTTTATATTTTTATTTTTATTAATTTTATATTTTTTTTAACATACATATTATAAAAATAATAATTTTGATATACTATTAAAATATAATAATAATAATAAATATATAAAACATGGTGTATCAAAATTATATTTAAATAATTAAAAAAGATTAATTTATATAGTTTAAGGATATATGGTTGTCATTTAATTAAAAATTAAGCTTAGAAGCAATTATTCATCAAACACTCAAACTTTATCTTGTATCAGCTTTTGGCTTCTATTTCCAAACACTTCATACTTTAGCTTCTCACTAACTTCAAAATAATCACTACAAGAATCACTTTTAAATAAGCAAAAGCTCTCCCAAACACTCCCTTGGTTTAGGATTTTAGAGATTATTTATATAGGATTAATAACTTAGAATTGGTCTAGTTACATGTATCCTTGATACTTAGTCTAGGATTTTAGGGATTATTTATATACAAGGTTAACAATTTACAATTAATACTTATGACTTAGTTTAGGCTTTTAGAGATTATTTACATACAAGGTTAACAATTTAGAATCGGTCGGGTTTACCTGTATACTTGAGATTTAGTCCAGGGTTTTAAAGATTATTTATATACACAAGGAGTTTATCTTCCCTACTATGTTTCTTAGCCACCATCCTTTGCCAAGATTAAACTCTAGCAAACGTCATCTCCTTTCTCGTGTGATCATTAAAATCCCCAACGAGTTCTTCTCTCCTCTCTAACCGAGGTCAAATTTGTCTCCCTTCCTCTATGAGGTAAGTTTCACCTTAGAAAATAGTCTTTGATTATTAAGATTATAATTGAGAATTATAACACATCTATACTTGTAGTGTGTTGAGTTATGAGCATGTGGTAGATGCATTAAAGGGGTGGTCAATGTCGATTTGAAAGCTCTTCTTTAAAGTGGGCAAAATTTATTCTTGAACTTGTTATGTAATTTGTTGTGCATGAATAAATAAATAAAAGCTTACATCTATATTTGTATAATTGTTTTCGAAAAAGAAATTTAAAATAATATTTAAAATAATAGCGAAATGATTTTAAAATAATTAAACCATTAAAGGGTAAGCAATTAACATTCTTTCATGTTCACGCAAGAGATTCATGTGGGGATTGACATGGGAAGGGTTGTTCTAAAATTTAAAATGGATACTGTAATTTATTCTTCAATTTATACTCGACATTTAATATGCTTTATCTTTTATAATTTATGTTGACTTAGACATTGATATTAATAACTTTATGTTATATATTTTATACTCAGACACCACGTACTAATATGTAGAAACTTAGGGTAACATTTTAAAAAATTGATTTAGGCTAGTCGTTTGACTAACTAATAAAATGTAAATATAAAATAGAATAATTGTGGTTAGAAAAAATAAAATAAAATAATAAAAATGTTAGGTGGAGAAAAAAAATACAAAAAAGTAAAAATTCTAAATCTAGCCTTAACCATAAAAATGTAACATTGTTTAACTTTGAAGGTTTAATAAGCTTATCTTCTAGAAATGCACATCAAAGTGTATTTTTTTTCTCACCAAATACCAAGTTGAAATATGAAGGATAAAAAGGATATAATATGCAAAAAAAAAAAATGCAAATTTGAAAACCTAGAAACTTATTTGTCTCACCCATAGGTTTGTAATGATAGAACACTAGGTTATAAAGAAATTCAAGAATATATGTGAACTTGAAGAGTAAGACTTTCACCTGATAAAGGACTCCAACATATCCAATAAATTGCTAAATAGCAAGTTAGCAACACAGCTTCGAAAACTCATGCATGTCGCATATTGTTGGGAATTGCATGGTGCATATCTAATGCTTAGGCACATATGTTGTGCATAAGCTATCACCATTAAGAAACTATTTAATAGTTTTTTCTAAAATATAATTTAGATATTTTTCAGGAATTTAACCACAAAATGAAATCCATAGCGAAAGAAATTACACCCAGTGAGAAATTCACAAAAAATATTACACCACAGTCAAAGTTTCGATACTTGGCAATTCACTTATAGTGCTCATGGAAATATCTTTAGAACCAGCATGCAATATTAATACTTTTTAAGAGCGATAATCATTATTAACCCATAATTACAAGATAAATACCATGCAGACTCCAAAACCTTTTCTCATACAATATATGTTGCCAACTTCATGGAACATCAGAAAGGTTAAGCTTTTCAGAGAATATCAGAAGAGTTATTTGCTTCCTGATTTTGAGGGTATTGGGGGGCGGGGTTGGGGGGCATCGTTCAAGCAACCTGTAATATCACGAATATGGGGGCGGGGACATCGTTCAAGCAACCTTTACTATCTTCAATATTAAAGTGAAAAGTGTGACTAACTACTATTATTATGCTAACTGGTAAGCTAAAATGTATCTAGGATGTCACTAATGGAAAACGTCGAATCCCCTCCGCTTCAGATATGAAATCAAAATATAACCAGGTGCATTGTGATAACATAGTTAAAAGATCACAAGTAAATGAAGGATCTGCACACTATCATAATATTATGACGATCAAAAGAAATGAACCAGAACGGCCAAAGGATAGATGGAGAGCAGAGCATGGAAATAAGGAATAAGTGTGTGCCTGCGGGAAGTGAATCGAGAAGGGAGAGCGCAGTGTCAACTAGGGCTCGAAGCCTGGAGGTCTTCTCTTCCGGATCCCGTGGGAAATAGGTGTCGCGTATGCGGTAGAGCTCGTCCACGGCCGCCAAGACACTCGAGATCGCCTCTCTCTCCTCTTCGCCCCCGATGCTGCTCATCTCTGCGCGAGCGAGACAGATCGAGCTGTGACGGCCTAGAGCGGTCTTTAGCTCTGAGTTGGTTGGGTTTTCTCGGCAATAGCAGGCACACTTGAAGAATTTTGAGTTAGAACAAAAATAAATTGAAAAAACAAATGAAATTAATTTTATACATGAATAATTATGAATTTGCGATATGCACTTTTTATTTCCATTTAAGTTTAGATAATATGTGCATTTATATTTATCCCTATTTTCTTTAATATCTAGATATGAAAATAAGGTAGATTTCAAAAGGTAAGTTTTGTAGCCCTAACTAGGGAGAGAAGCCCTACCCTTGTACTGACACACAAGTCACCGAGTACGGCGTAATTTGGATAATGACTTACTCCCAAGCAATTACAAAAAAGTATATAAATACTCCTTCGTAGAATAAGGGGATGATTCTTGATCAGAGGAAAACCTAAGCTGATTTTAGGGTTTTTTCTCTCCTCTTCTCCTCTCCCTCTCCTTGTCGCCACTGCCACCTTGCCCATCGCCGGCCACTCTAGTCGTTGGGACTTCCAATCAGCCCTCCTTGCTTCCTCCCAACAGCCGAACAACAAGCAAACTCGTCGGTCGGTGAATGTGCAATCGCTGAACAACAACCAAAGGTAGCTATGCCATCCGGTCTGTTTGTTCGTTTGGTGTCGTCGGGTTATCTTGTGTCGTAGGGCACCAAACTGAATCAAGATTTCTTTCTCGGATCATGTCATCTTCTTCTTTTGGCTAGTACCAAAATGAAAACAAAGTTTGTGGCTTAGCAAAGTCGTTTCTAAGGTATCTTGGCATGGATACAAATAAAAGCAAACTTAGTAAAATTTGTTAAATGATATCGTTTTCTCTATATGTCATCTAACATGTATACTTCTAACGAAACAATTATTTCTATGATTATGCCGAACACATGTATGTGTGTGTTTGTATGTGATGCGTAATATAATAATTTAGGAAATTATTATCCTTTTGTTGCTCATTTTTCAAAATAAAATTTTAAAATGTGCATTAATTGGGCATCCCAACACTTGTTACTCTTTACAAACAAAATATGCACAAAATAAATTTACCAACAACTTAAAATCACAATTTAGTGTAAGTTGTCGTAGAAAAAAAAGACACTTATAGACAACGATTTTTAAAATTGTTGTCATATATACAAAAAAAGACACTCATAGATAATACTTTTCAAAAAGTATTATCTTTAGCTCAAAACAACACTAATAGACAATGGTTATTTGAAAAAATATTGCCTTAGATAAGAAAAAAAAATAGACAACGATTTTTACTAAAAATGTTTTTTTTACAAAAAGTGATATCTTTTAAATGTTGTGTTTAAGCTTTTTCTTGTAGTGCAAGATATATGGAAGAAGAGATTTTAGCAGATTATATGATATCTATATTGAATGAGAGTTGGTTCAAAAAATTGATAACTATACAATAATTATAAATTCGGCAATTTACCAAAGGACGTACGTAACAACTCGAAATTACCAAAGGGCGTCCCATGGTTTCTATTTTACCAAAGGGCGCAGCCCTTTAAGTGAACTTCCTATTATACCCTTGGCGCCACAAAATACCTTTTCCATTCCCATTTTCGAGACATCCGAACTACTTTTGCAGTAAAATAATAATATGTGGTTCGGATGGCCAGGTAGTGGAAATTTTCTCAGCCTATATATATATTACTACTTTGCACAAGTCGAATCATCACGAGGGTACGTATATATTTCGACCTTGCACAACTCAATTCATCAAGGCAGCTGAGGAAGATAGGTGTTGAAGAAGAAAAAGCAAGCAACAGATTGGTAACAAATACAAATAGTAATGTACGTATGATTGTCATCTTTGATATTGTATCAGACCTAGTTTTATACTTATCAACTCTTGCTACAATTTTTATGTTTGGAGGAGTCTAAGGGTGATATGCATTACATGATAAAGGCTCTCTAAAATTTATTAAAATTAAGATAAATAAATGCTTGAATTCGACCTAGGGGTGATATATTACCATATCAGGCCTTAGAAGGGCCAGAAATTAAAGGAGTTCAATCCCTAGGAGTGCATGATATCATTAGATTTCAGGCCCTAGGAGGGACTGAAATATGTTGTTTTCAGGCATTGGCAGGGCTGAAAAAAAAAGGAATTCAGGTCCTCCCAAGGCCTGAAATGAAAAGATTTCAGGCCCTTACAGGGGTTGAAATCATTGGATTTGAGGGTCTGGGAGGGCCTGAATCAATATAATTCAGGCCCTCCAAGGGCCTGAAATATACTGATTTCAGGCCCAGTCAGGGCCTGAAATAAAAAGATTTCAGGCCCTGTGAGGCACACGGGGGTGGGCCTGAAATAAATCATTTCAGGCCCAATGGAGGGCCTGAAATAAAAACTTTTCAGGCCCAGGGTGGGTCTGAAATCACTTCAATTCAGGCCCAGTGTGGGCCTGAATACTCCATTTCAGGCCCAGTGTGGGCTTGAATACCTCCATTTCAGGCCCAGGCTGGGCCTGAAATCAAGTGAATTCAGGCCCACCGTGTGCCTCAACTGGGAAAATTTCAGGGTTTTTCAGCAAGGTTAGAGGTTTGGGCCTTCCTAGGTCCTTGATTATGATTTTCAAAGTTTGCTAAATGTAATTGTAATTTTTTTTTCAGGGATGATAATGTTGTTGACGAAATTATCTCCGAAATATGGAATACTCTTCATGATAATGCTGTCACGGGGAATGGATCAGAAATTACAAGGAATTTGACAATTGATCTAAATGAAGAAACAACTAATATAGAAGGTGAGGGTTTGAATTCTTCTTCAAGAGTTGTTGAATTCTTTGAGGCAACCTGGAGTGGGGAGGAAGGAATTGAAATCCGGAATGCAAATGAATTAGAACCCATTACAAGTGTACTAGAATTCCAAGCCGAAGATATGCAGATTGAGGAATATGATTTCCCCCCAGATGAGTACAGTGACTTAGAGGAGGAGTTTTCATTAGCTGAAGATCCTTATATTTTAAATTCTCGATTGCTTGCTGGGCCAATTGGAGAGGTAGAGGCAAGAGATGGGCATGAACTTTTTGTGGAGCAGATATTCCCATCTAGAGAAGAATTCAAGAATGCACTTGTCAAACATGTCATGGTTAAGCATATGAGATATAACCCAGTTGACACCCGAAAAAATAGAGTTAAAGCAGTGTGCTTTAACCAACCATGTACATGGAGAGTAGTAGCAAGGGGGGAAGTAGAGTTCACTGTTACAAAATATATAAAGGAACACCAATGCGGAACTGTTAGGGAAAGTGTTGATCATCATGCATGCTCTTCATCATTTGTTGCTTCTTTTGTTGAAGAGTAATTTCTTCATAATGAACAATACAAACCAAGTATGATTATATCAAATATTAAAGCTAGATTTGGAGTGACCATATCATACAGAAAAGCATACATAGCTAGGGAGAAAGCATTGAAAAAGGTTGTTAGAGATTATGATGAGGCTTACAGAGATCTTCCACAATATCTGCGCGAGTTAAGAGCTAGAGATCCTGAAACGTATGTGGCACTATGCAGGAATAGTGACAATCAGTTCCAGCGGTATTTTTGGGGTTTTGGTGCTTGCCGAAGGGTGTTCAGGTCTTATTTGCGTAGATTTATCGGAATTGATGCCACACACCTAAGAGGAAAGTATCCGGGAGTAATGTTGATTGCAACAACGATTGATGGTAATGACAATGTTCTTCCAGTTGCCTTCGCAATAGCTGAAGTTGAATGTGGGTCTGCATGGGAGTGGTTTTTAGAGCATACAAAGAGGTTCTTTGGTGTCGATGATGTCACGCCCCGAGACCTAGGAGCCGCTAATCCAATAGAAAATCGGACAACACCTCCCCTGTCCGGCGGACAATTTACACATACATACCACAAGTATAACAATACCACGCAGTTTAATTTGGCCTCAGGCCTCCAAAATAGATAAACATAACATAAAAGCACCAGACAACTAAGTAAATCATACCTGACTGCGGACCGGTCCGACTTACGACGAAACAACCAATACACAAAAAACCCCTTAGGGCACACGACACATATGACATATACAAATCGCTAAAAGGAATATATAACAATGCACTACAAAGTACAAAAATAAAACCCAGTCGTCGCGATGGGTAGGGACTGGTTGCTGGGCTCTTCTGGCGACTCCAAGTATCTCAACCTGAAATAAAAACACATATGGCAACGGTGTGAGTCCATAACTCAGCGAATACCCAGCAGATATGCATAGTACGTTATAATAACAATAGGAGTCTATGCTGATACAGTCTCATATGAACAATAGGAAAGCGTATACTGAAGATACTAAATACAGGTACATACCCGAATCCATCTATCCTGCAGAGGATGAAATAAATCTCTATGGAACACCAATAGACATATAATCTCAGATAACAAGTCTCCAGTATATGCATATAAAAAAGTGCAGAAATCAAGTACAGCAAACAATGCACGATGCAAAATATGCACATGATGCAAAATATGCACATGGTGCAATGACATGTGTCACCCCCTAGTCCCAGTCAGGATCATCGTCCACGACGTCCGCGTGGGTAGAGCTGTGACAAACTGTACACACCCTACCATCACTGCTCCTGAGTGACCGGGTGGACAGGATGCTGGTGGAGGTCACTCTCCTACCCCAAGCAATGGGGGAGTCTATCTCTCATCTCCTCGTGGCTCAGTACGAGAAGGGATCCCTGGCTGCTACCACGCCCGGACCCACCCTCCAAATAGTGGCCGAACGGAGCAATACAGGGCAAATACACACATCCTACGGTATCCACTAACCCATGAGTGGCCGTGTGCGCATATCATGTACCGAAAGACTATAGGCTCAACCACAAGGGAGTCGCTGATCGCCGGCATGCAACAATGCAAAGATGGTGCATGACCCCAAGCATATATAACACCCACCAAGTCCTCAACTAACACCTCAGGGTGCTAGGTATAGGTCTGGATCCTATATCATAGGATACAAGTAACCTACCAAGTAAACAAACGAAATAACCAATGATCCATCAATGTCAAATGCGCAGGGAGAATATCACTACATCTATGCCCAATATATATACGCATAACCACTACTGTGACTGTATGAAGCTAAAAGAGATATGACCTCAAAGATATGCAACAGATATCAATTACAGGATACTAAGACAGATATAGCAACTATGGAGACTGTATGAATCTCAACGGGAGATAACCTCAAGGATAAGCAGCATGTATCAAATACAGATATACTAAGGCAGATATAGCATATAACTTACTGTTATCTATAACAAACTACGCATAGCAATATGACAATATCTAAAAGATAAGTTAAAGGATACCCGCCTCCAAAAGAGTAGTAGTCCGTATCAAATAAGAACCTCCGATCCAAAAGTCTGAAAGCAAGTCAGTGCCCTGTAGCAATGACATAATGTTTAGCTACAATAATATATAAATTATAGCTAAACGAGTTATCTCAATTATTAGGATCGTCCCAATTATCCCGTTTCATTTAATTTATTCTAATTAAATGATTAGCTCTTAATTGCTCCAATCTACCAAGTTCCTCCCATAAGCAACTTCTTCCAAGTTGCCCCCAGCTACTAACCACAACAATATATCCCCAAACAAATCATAGATCCACAGAACCAGCCTCATTCCCACCATTTTAAGTTATTAATTAACTCTACAACACCACAACTCAAATCCCGCACATGGAGTCGACGGTAAAGGACATAAGATCAGTATACCAAGATTAACAATTTATCATACTAGGATCCCACTACAATCCCCAAACCAAAGCTACCATTCACAAGACAATTTCATTCGATCAACCTACCCATTTGATAGAAACTTTCTACACCAGAATAAAGGAAGCAAATCTGAACAGAGAGCTTACCTTAAGAAGCTCACGGCAGGGATCCCCATCAGCTGCTCAGAACAAAATATTCCCACCCTAGGAACTCAATTTCTCAAGCGATTTCCAGCCAATTGGAGCCACATCCAAAGAGAGCAAATTGCTCTGATGGAAGTCCGGAAACTCTGCTTCTCAACTCTGACGGATCAGACCGTGAACAGGTGGGGTTGTCCTCTAGATCGCCTTCCACTGTGGGTTGTAGTTCGGATGCCTGTTAGACCCTGGCGCAGAAGAAATCAATCCCACGCTAATGGATTCAATGGAACCTAGAAATCCTAGGTCTAACGACTCACCTGCTCTGGACTGGAGGAGGTGCACGCCTCATCCTGTGCCGAAGTTGAACAGCGCCATCCAACCCTATAGCCGACCCACCACCACAAGGCCAAGGGAAAACGGGGTTCTGCGGTCGTTGCTCCACCGCAGGAGAAAGCGAAATCGCCTGCTTCTTTGCGTGGGGAAGAGGAAGAAGAAAGAGGGGATCGCAGTGTTGGCTACGGGCGCAGGGAGAGGAGAGGAATCTGAGAGTTCCATTGCGGCTAGGGCTCACGAGGGAATGGGAGTAGAAGATTCGGGTGGCTGCGGCTTTAGGGCTCGGGAATAAGATTTAATAAGGGGGTCTTTTGCAAAAAGATCCCTCAACTTTCTGAAATTCGACTCTACCTTTAGGATAAAGGTTTTAACTATTTAACCCTCCACTATTTTAAATCTACCTCTATAAATCTCTAGGGTTAGCTTATTTACCCATTCATAATTTAAGAATTTATCGGTAAACCCTTGATAAATTTTAAGTTTTTACCATAAAGCCCCTTGGCTCCTCTCGTCTATCTAGAAAAATCTCGAAAAATTTTCTGGTCCGGATTTTAGAATTGTCGTATTTTACATTCTCCCCCACTAATAAAAATTTGGTCTCCAAATTTCACCATTCCTCATACGGCACACACTAGCATCAAAATATGTCTGTACTCATCATGAGTAATCACTTCGGCTGATACCCTAAGGTTACACCGCTACGGAACAACTGGAGATATCAATCAAGATATTATCATCCGATAACCAGATACACTTGGGTAACCATTTAGTCATCACAACTATCCAGGATACTCAATCCTAAGATCACTGACGCCAAGTCTATACTTCGATCCTTGAACGTAAAACGTTCAAATTCATGAATATCACCCAAGTATCCTCAAGTCAATAACATCCTCCCAAGCATCACAAGTCATATATATTATATACATATCCTCCAATCGACCATTAGAAACTCACCTATAATTTAAAAATTGTGTCAATATATCGTACCATATGCAGTTATCAATAACTAACTTCTTAAATGATCAACCACCGAAACATCATTTATCCATCAAATGATCCATCAAAAAGCTACAAATCCAGCAGATCCATATCCACTAATAGAATCCTCAAAATACAACATATCATAGAGATTCGTCAATCTCAATCCACCTCTCAATACCATAATGGGTCATACATTCCGATGCACCATCGAGATTATCAAACCATATACACTCAATCCATGAGTCAGAATCCCTCATAGACTTGCCGAGGCTTGTAACAACGAATTCTTTCAACGCTTCTATGCTCTTCGGCTTCCGCACTCTGCTCCGGCAACCTCCCGACTCAAGATACAAGCGCCAACGACGTCCTACTGCTCCGGAAAAAGTAATCTACATCGGACGTCGGTAAAAAGAAAAGCTCAATTTCAGTACTGTACTTGAATTGTAATTCCATTTCTGTAACTATTTTTTACGCGATTATAGTATTGCCCGCAGTAAACGGTCAGCGACCGTGGGCCTTGGAGTAGGAGTCGACCTAGGCTCCGAACCAAGTAAAAATATCTGTGTTTGCGTGTTTTTGTTTTTAATCTTCCGCTACGCATTCTCTTTTCAAATCCGAACGCTTTCCAATATTCACCCCCCCTCTATCGGTTCTCTCGATCCAACAGAAACATGGGGCACTTCATACATTGTTGATTTAGAAAAAAAGTTTTGTCATTGTGGGGAGTTTCAAATTTCAGGACTTCCTTGCTCACATGCTATTGCTGTAATCATTCACAGGAACATGGATACACTCCCATATTGTGAGCATTATTTTATTCTCAAACTTGGAAGTAGGTTTACATGGATCGTATTTTCCCTTGTAAAAGCAAGCAGTTTTGGCCTACTGGAGTAAACGACATTACAGTTTTATGTCCCCGTAGCCTTGTGCAACCTGGTAGACGAAAGAAGGCACAGATAGAGTCCAGACACAATGGCAAGACCAAACTAAAATGCAGCCGGTGTAAATAACTTGGTCATAATAAAAGGACATGTAGAATGCCGCCAGCCCCAAGATCTTAAGTTAATTGGTATATGTAGTGACCCAATATTCTGATTGAAGTGTATATTTTGTATGGAGGATAACTGAATGTATATATTTTGTATATTGTACAGCTATAGTATTGTAAAAAAAACTAGTTGTTGTTAATGTTGTGACTTAAAGAAGTATTTCAATATTATGATACATTTCTGCTTGTGTAAATTTATGTAAGCAGAATTGAGCAGTTGTGAAGTTTTCGGATTTTGAAACCCACAATAATGTTATTTCAGGTCTTAAAGTCCTGAAGTCCTATGGTTTGTGAATATCTATCATTTGAGACCCTCTGTTTGTTTGTTTTATTGATTCATTGTTCTGTGCCAACTGATACTGTATTAACACGTAATTGATAATCATTAGGACTATGTTTGGAGACCAAAAATATCATCTCGTAGCTATCTAAACTCTAACTACTGGTAATGAGTTTTGAGAAATCAAAATATCATAGGTCCATGAAACAAACCTCCTCCAGTGCAAAATTCTGAAAATATGAGGTAATGATGTCGATGGAATTAAATTGTGGTATGCAATATCTATGTAGGTACTCTCCTTTTTGTTTAATATTAAAAATAATTTCACAACATGTATATTTATATAAAATATTTAATCATTCTAATATTGAATTATTTGAAATGTGAAATGAGATTATTATGTCAAGCCCAGAGTAGGCCTGAATGAGATTATTTCAGGCTCACGCTGGGCCTGAAATAAAATCAATTCAGGTCCAGAGTGGGCCTGAAATAATATCATTTCAGGCCCAGCGTGGGCCTGAATTGATATTATTTCAGGCCCAACGTGGGCTGTGATTTAAAATTACGGTAGACGATAAGTAAGATTCAATATTACTTATAGTATCGACAAGAGGACAGATTATAGATTAGAGATTACACAATAACAAGGATCGAAAGCAATGCTCCATTGGAGTATCAAAATGGTTTACATATATTATAACTACAAACATATATTGTTTGTCATTAAACTTACATTATACAACTGAATCATCTTGTTTCAGGCCCTGAGTGGGTTTCCTAAAATGCTTTTGTTTCAGGCCCACTGTGGTCCTCAATTCAATGATTCTAGCAAAAGCAAGGTTCAATATTACTGATGGGTTCCACAACAATTACAGATTACAGATCATATATCAGACAAAAATAATGATCCGAAGCAAAGTTTCATTGATTTGAAAAGGAGTACATGGATTGTATAATTACAAATATACAATGTTTGTGATCACAATTACATATGCATTGTATCAACAAAAACATTATTTACAGCTTTAGCTTCCAGCACTTGTCTCTCATTATTTTATAGCCCACCTGAAATCGATAAATCTTCATTTGGTTTTGGCTAAAGTCTGTAGATCTTTGAAAAACTAGACTTTCTACATACCGCATCATGAAAAATGCACAATCCAACCTGAAAAACCAATATTCACATTGTTGTCATCTTATAAATCCAACCCTGAAATGCATTGTTATTTTTAACAAAAATAAACATCCTCTTACGATCTGCTTTGGGTGGGTCCTTGTACAACAATTTTATTAAACTCTGTCCCAGCTATGGGAGGTAATCCTTTATTCCATGTCTTGTAATAAGACCAGTTCAAATTTTTGAAAAACGCCACCTACACAGATATGACATTAGTAACAATTATATCGGTATGAAACTTTTTGTTGAGGTATATCTATGAAATAGAAAACTTACAGTTTTTTCAAATTTGGCAGTGTACCCTTCTGTGGCGCTGATAGAATTATAATGATGGATACTACATTCCACGAGGTCAATAACCATTAGATGCTTATGATCATCTGCATTATTTAGAGGGCAGATGATATATCTAATTGACTTATCCGTATCAGTAGCAATAGCAATAGTTTATTCAAAAGCCTGAGCGTGAATCGCCTCAAAAAGTTCCTATGGTTATTAAAAAGGAAGTGTCAGTGGACTAAATCATAGAAAAAATAATAATGATTTAGTAGCTAATTGACTTACATCAAACCCCACCCCACACAATATGGAGGGCTGGCATGGTGAGTTACACGTTTTTGCTTCATTTCCAAGAATAGTCCAGTATGTATTGATGCAATCCCCGGTGGTGTAGTCATTCCAATCAAATATTGTCAAAAAAGATAGCATATCTAATATAAAGGTCCCATTGGACCATACTGGATTCAACTCATACCTACATGCAAATAAGATAAGCAACGTAATGAAATTCTTCAAGATTAAATTTTATTAATGAATGTCAATACTCATCATTGTTTTACAATATTTTTTCAAATGCAATAGCAACTAACTCACTTTAATTTACTAAGCTTTAATAATGTTTCAGCAATCTCTGTATCTTTAAGCTTCTTCTTAAAAATTACCCTGGAATTCTTCAAGATTTTGCTTTTGACCTTTTGAAATTCTTTAGCTTTAGCTGCGTGATGTTCAGATATGTTTGTTTGGGTGGAGGTCTCAGATTTATTTGTTTGCGTTGTAGTATCTGAGATTGATGGGGCAGGAGCCTCGTCAGCTTCATCATCATCTTCGTCTTCATCCTTATCCTGAACAACTTGTTTGCCCTTGCCTTTGGGCTGATAGTCTTGTCTGACCTGAGTTATTTTTATTTTTTTGGCAAGTGGCTCACCTTCATCTGACCCTTTGCTTTGTAATTGTTCATACAACTTCTTGATTCTTTGGTTAGACTGAAGTATGATCTTCTCTCTTGCAGCTACCCTTTTTTCATTAAGCTCCTCTTGTACTTTAAACTGTGAAACTTTGTCACCAATTATTTTATCCTTTTCAACAATGATGTCATCTTTGTGTTTCAGTTGAGACTCCTTCTCTGCAATTATTATTTCTTTCTGAGCAATAATTTCATCCTTGGCACTGATGGTTGTTGTCGTCTTACTTGTGGTTTCCTCCAAACTTTTAAGTGCTATATTTAATTGGTGCTGTAAGGTCTCAATTTGTTCTTGTTTTTGTATACATATATTGCAGGCTTCCGTTTGTAAGGCATGTTGCCTTCCTTGTGGTGCCTGGCTTCCTTCTGGTGCCTGCTGTAATACCTCACAGTGTACCTCAAGTGGTTGAGTTGGAGGAGAGTATTCAGGTATCAAATTATGCTCTATATCAAACGGAATTAAATCAACAATAATTGAATCTGTGGCCACACGGTCTATCATCCTCTTGATACTCTCAACATGGGCTTTAAGCCAAGTCCAGTGAAGTATTCTTGGCAATTTATGAGGATGTTCAGGAGCAGCAATACTAATATGTTCAGTAACCCATACCTGCAACATCATTATAATCAGTAAATAATATCCATCATCAAATTATATCAGCAGGTATATGTACACTAACTTACAGCCAAAATATTTGGAAATCCCTTGAGCAAGGGAGCCTTGGCCGGTTAGGTTGAATCACCTACATGTCTTCTATGCCTCAATGTCACCTCCTTTCCAATTTTTCCAACTGAGGAGCCATGAAATTGTACACGACATTGCACCAATTATAGTTTTGTAGATTGTCAAAATCATCTACGCAATCAATAAGTGACAGGGCAGGAATGACAAGTATGCTGCTAGTACCACAAAATAGCACTGTACTAAAAAAATAGAGTATATACAACTGACAGTACAGCTTATCATTAGATGTAGACTTTATTAGTAGTTTCTCCAAATGCCGGGCAGAACAACTGGAATCTTCAAAATACTCCTTGTACAGTGGCGTGAAGGCCTCATTTAAATCAAGTTGGACTATTGATAGATTCCATTTTATTGATCATTTGAGTGGCTTAAATCCCTGTTTGATCTATGTTTTTATTGCCAAAATTGTGAAATTGCCTAGGTTTTAGAACTTATTCATATTTTGGACTTAAATGCAAAATTACACATATTTGAGTTAATTGGCCACTAAATTCTTGATTTATTCTTTATAGGCATCAAAGGTTCCTGGACCTAGAGCATATTGGGTCAAACTTGAGTCGGAAGTGAACCGGATCGAATTATCAAGCCTACGATTAATCCGGGCCGTCCGATTCAAGAGCGGCTAGATCTGAGCCATCCGGGACGATCTGAAGCAATCCGAGCTAGGGTTAGGGTTGATCAAGCTCTATGATCAAGATCTGAAGGTTTCATCTCAATCAGAGCTAAATCAACCGTTGGATCAAGCTTGGAGGGCTCTAGAGCGTCCATTCACAGATTGAGTTGATCTGGACCATCCGTTGCAAATCTGGAGGATCCGAGCTACCACAAGGCAGATCCTGACCCCAGATCATCATCATAAAAATTTGGATCAAATCGGAGCAAGATCAGCCGTTGGATTTCATCTGATCAATCTGAACCGTCCATTATTCCCTATTTAATCAGAAACGCAGCTACATTTCCTCCTCGTCGCGTTTCCTCGCCGCACTGTTCATCTTCTTCGAGTTCTTAGTTTTTCGGTAGTTTTCATCATCCAAAGGGGCGCGACCCCTTAATTCTTCATCGGGATCAAGGTTTGGATCGCTGGAGGATACTTTGTTGGAGATTTCAGATCAAATTCGCGCCGGACAGAGCTTGTTTGAGGGTTTCGACAGCTTTGTGGTCCGGGAGCTTAAATCTCAGCCACAACCAATTTCCGACGACCTGGGCCACTTGTAGGGGTTCTCAGGTGAGCTCAGGTTTTCCCCAAATCACCATCGCAGCTCAACAACTGAGATCGAAGCTTTCGGATTGGAAATTTCCCCAACTGTGCAGTTTGAGCAGGATTTACCAAGCGGAGCTGTTTTCCAGCGAATTGCTGAGCTTAGGGGTTCGAGGCCAGCCTTTGCGTGACGAACAAAGAAACCTTGAGCTTAGGGAGAGTTGAGGAGTAGTTTAAATTGGTTAATTTGAGTTTCTATTAGCTGTAATTTCGTTTCTGTCTCGTTATTTCATTTCTGCACCTTGTTCGGTTCTGTTTTCGTATCAGCATTTTAATTTCGGTTACTGAATTTGCTCTCTGCTTAATTAGTGTTTAAATGTTGGAAGTTAATCAGTAGGTAGTTGTTTAGTGAGCAATAGGTTTCAAATTCAGTTACTTTCAAGTTCTACAGCTTGCGTATCAGAATTTCTTCCTGCGTATCAGTAAATTTCAGTAAGTTTCAGTTTGGTTTTTGCTGAGTTGTGTCAAGTAATCATTAGCTCTTCTAAGCTTTAGTGAATTGTAGACTAATGCACTGATTCCAGCTTATTTGCTTTCTTGTTCTGCATTCAAACAGATGCAGCAATTTCTTTTTCTGCGTGCAGTTTATTTCTGATTTTGTTTTGCAGCCTTCCACGAATTTAATTTCTGTCTAATTCTGATGTTTTGAATCAGAGAAAACAATTAGTGTGATGATGTATTGGATCTAAGTTGTTTTGCATCTAGATTTATACTTGAATTTCTGCTCAGTTGCTCTTGTAGTAGTTTCTGAAATTAATTTCAGCTTAACTCGTATCAGTTTCAATTTCCTACCAATTAATTCATGTTCTGAGTATCAGCTGACAGTATCTGAATTGAGCATCAACAAATCTTGGTTTATCTTCTAAAATCGCATTGCAGATTGCTTCATTTCCATAGCATTGGAAATCAAATTCTGAGTATAAATTTCTGTCGTACTGCATCCACTTTATCCTCCCTGCATTTCTGAAATCCAGCAGCTGTGTGTATGTCAAATTTCTGCATTCTTCTCTTTTTCTGCAGTTCCTGCACTTGATTACAGCCAATGCAATCTGATTTCCTGCACATCATTTCTGATTTGCGTGTGTTCTGAATGCAGCTGTTCTTTGGCTGTTGATTGCCTCACTTAATCTTGCACATATCTTCCCTAATACCCTGGTTTCCTAGCTGAACTGATTAGCTTCAAATTCTGGGTTGGCAGTTTATAAGTTAAGCAATTAACATCAGTTTTGGCACATGAGTTTGTATCAATTGAGTTTCGGTATTGACCTTTTTCCAATTTGTCTATAGAATGCTTACCATTTGGTTGTTTTGAATTGCAAACTCTGAAGCAAAGCTCTGCATTAGTGTCAATCAGTATTAGGATCAGTTTGAATTCAGTTGATTTCTTGAATTTTGCAAGGTTGCTTTAGTTGCTTTAATTTCTTCATTAGTTGGGTTGTAAATTGCACTACCTAGTTTAAATTCGCATTGGTTTAGTTCCTTCATTTTTATTGCGAATCCATTCCTGTCTGAAACCCAATCCAATTCACATTCGAAACCCGAAATTAACAAACGACACCTAAATACAAGCGCGAATCACACAACGTCAACTAGCCCCGAGAAAAATACGACCTGTGGCCCCTATATTACATTTTCATACTTTTGATTGTAAAAGAGTTTCCAGCATTTCATTCATTTATAAATTCTAAATTTGATGGACCCACATTCGTGACAGTATATTTTGGGCCCGTCAACTATCTCTCCATGGTCAGGTAGCCCTAGAATAAGTGATATATCAACCTTTATGAAATTGAGTTTTTTCCCATGGATTACAAAGCTCTGTTCTTCTTCATCCCAATTATCAAACATGTTCTGAACTTGGGGTCTTACACAAGAACTAGTAGGAAGGTCGAGGACCCAAGAAAAGGGTGTGTCTCGAAGCAACTATTCTTGTGCTGGTGTGGGTGGAACAGAATCAATAAAATTTTTGAAATGGCATAGGCTACTTTTCCAGTTCATTCGTTTAGTTCGACCTCTGTTGGCAAAACTGGAATACTGGGTAGCCAATTTGATTTTTCGTTTTGGCAGCTGTTTTTTCTCATGACTTCCCCCAGGGACTTGCTGTTTTTTAGATTTGGTGGGAGCAGCTTTCTTTGAAGCTGATCTTTTTTGACCCATACCGAACTTTGCAACCATCAAACAAAAAATTATTTGACACAAACAAAAATGACACTTAGAATTCGTTCATAAAAGGGCCTCCTCAAATTCAGTCTTTTACTGAAAACTATCGTTAACCCTAGGTGAAAGCAAGAACTGAAATGACAAACTACAAATTAGGGTACGTACAAGTCGACTAGTGCGATGACGAGGATCTCGCCCACAACTACTCCAATCAAGATAAGCACGCTACCTTGAAATCGCAACAAATTTGGAGCTAGAAGACGATTGCTTAGCACTAGGCTCCCAGGGACGCTATAAAGCTGAGCGACTGCTGGGCCTGATATAAAAGGATTTCAGGCCCTACGCGGCCTTTTTATATGTATTATAAATATAATATAAGTTATATGTATTTTTATTTATAAAAATAAAACTAAATTTGTTATATATCATATATATTTCAGATTTATCATGTGCATTTTATTGATTATGTATTTATATTTACTTTTCAAGGCTGTAAACTTCACATATATTTATGTTTATTGATTATGTATTTAATTTTATTGAACGAGTGAAATAAGATATATTCAGGCCCACGTTAGGCCTGAAATAAAATTAATTCAGGCCCAAGGTGGGCCTGAAATAAAATGATCAGGCCCAAGGTGGGCCTGAAATAAATTTACTTCAGGCCCACAGTGGGCCTGAAATAAAATGATTCAGGCCCACCGTGGTCCTGAAATAAAATGATTCAGGCCCCAGCTAGGCCTGAAATCAAATTAATTCAGGCCCACCGTGGAAAATGAATTCAGGCCCACGGTGGGCCTGAATGGCTTCAAGTACAGAGTGAAATTCTGAAAAACCTATATCAGTAGACATGGTTGAGCTAGGAGATGAGATTTTGGGTGTCAAAACCTCTAATCTTGCGGTATCACCATTGCTATAGGAGTGGTTTAGGTATATCAGTGAGTTTTGAGCAAAACTCACTGATGGACCTCCCATATCTGGAATTCTGAAAACCCTATATCAGTACATAGGGTTGAGCAAGGAGATGAGATTTTGGGTGCCCAAACCTCTAATCTTCTTGTATCACCAATGCTATAGGAGTGATTTAGGTATATCAGTGAGTTTTGAGCAAAACTCACTGATGGACCTCCCATATCTGGAATTCTGAAAAACCTATATCAATAGATAGGGTTGAGGTAGGAGATGAGATTTTGGGTGCCCAAACCTCTAATCTTGTTGTATCACCAATGATATAGGAGTGGTTTAGGTATATCAATGAGTTTTGAGCAAAACTCACTGATGGACCTCCCATATCTGGAATTCTGAAAAACCTATATCAGTAGATAGGGTTGAGGTAAGAGATTAGATTTTGGGTGCCCAAACCTCTAATCTTGTTGTATCACCATTGCTATAGGAGTGGTTTTGGTATATCAGTGAGTTTTGAGCAAAACTCACTGATGAACCTCCTATATCTGGAATTCTGAAAACCCTATATCAGTAGATAGGGTTGAGGTAGGAGATGAGATTTTGGCTGCTCAAACCTCTAATCTTGTTGTATCACCAATGTTATAGGAGTGGTTTAGGTATATCAATGAGTTTTGAGCAAAACTCACTGATGGACCTCCCATATCTAGAATTCTGAAAAACCTATATCAGTAGATAGGGTTGAGGTAGGAGATGAGATTTTGGGTGCCCAAACCTCTAATCTTGCTGTATCACCAACGCTATAGGAGTGGTTTTGGTATATTAGTGAGTTTTGAGCAAAACTCACTGATGGACCTCCCATATCTGGAATTCTGAAAAACCTATATCAGTAGATAGGGTTGAGGTAGGAGATGAGATTTTGGGTGCCCAAACCTCTAATCTTGTTGTATCACCATTGCTATAGGAGTGGTTTAGGTATATCAGTGAGTTTTGAGCAAAACTCACTGATGGACCTCCCATATCTGGAATTCTGAAAACCCTATATCAGTAGATAGGGTTGAGGTAGGAGATGAGATTTTGGGTGCCCAAACCTCTAATCTAGCTGTATCACCAATGCTATAGCAGTGGTTTAGGTATATCAGTGAGTTTTGAGCAAAACTCACTGATGGACCTCCCATATCTGGAATTCTGAAAAACCTATATCAGTACATAGGGTTGAGGTAAGAGATGAGATTTTAGGTGCCCAAACCTCTAATCTTCCTGTATCATCAATGCTATAGGAGTGGTTTAGGTATATCAGTGAGTTTTGAGCAAAACTCACTGATGGACCTCCCATATCTGGAATTCTGAAAACCCTATATCAGTAGATAGGGTTGAGGTAGGAGATGAGATTTTGGGTGCCCAAACCTCTAATCTAGCTGTATCACCAATGCTATAGCAGTGGTTTAGGTATATCAGTGAGTTTTGAGCAAAACTTACTGATGGACCTCCCATATCTGGAATTCTGAAAAACCTATATCAGTAGATAAGGTTGAGGTAAGAGATGAGATTTTAGGTGCCCAAACCTCTAATCTTCCTGTATCACCAATGCTATAGGAGTGGTTTAGGTATATCAGTGAGTGAGTGGTTTAGGTATATCAGTGAGTTTTGAGCAAAACTCACTGATGGACCTCCCATATCTGGAATTCTGAAAAACCTATATCAGTAGATAGGGTTGAGGTAGGAGATGAGATTTTGGGTGCCCAAACCTCTAATCTTCCTGTATCACCAATGCTATAGGAGTGGTTTAGGTATATCAGTGAGTTTTGAGCAAAACTCACTGATGGACCTCCCATATCTGGAATTCTGAAAAACCTATATCAGTAGATAGGGTTGAGGTAGGAGATGAGATTTTGGGTGTCCAAACCTCTAATCTTCCTGTATCACCAATGCTATAGCAGTAGTTTGCAATAGGAGATTTTTAGGTACATTAGTGGGTTTTTATGTGCACACTAAGTACCAATATTTATGAGTTATGTTTTATAAACGTATTACACCTATACAACTACAAATTTATTATCCACCAACTTAAATCAGAAGTATTTAATGGTTAATAGAGACCCTGAAATTTTTCCAGTTGAGGCACACGGTGGGCCTGAAATCACTTGATTTCAGGCCCACCCTGGTTCTGAAATGGATCTATTCAGGCCCAAACTGGGCCTCAATTGAAGTGATTTCAGGCCCACCTTGGGCCTGAAAGGTTTTATTTCAGGCCCTCCTTGGGCCTGAAATGTTTTTATTTCAGGCCCGCCATGGGTCTGAAATGATTTATTTCAGGCCCACCGTGGCCCTGAAATCATTTTATTTCAGGTCCACCGTGGGCCTGAAAAGTTAAGCTCATGCTCACCTTGGTCATTAAATAAAATAATGATTTATAGATTAATATTCTATATTTATCTACAAGTTGTGACCAAATCCAGTAATTTTATTTAATTATTAATCTTTAGAATTTGAAACAAGTTTTTTAAATTTATGGTAGAGATAATCCATCTTACTAAGTCAATACATAATGCATACCAATTTTCAATTCCTTCGAGACCATTAAGTCATATTTTCAAATTATATATCAGAAACCCACTGATGGACCTTCGATACTTGGATAACCAAAGAGATGTTATTTCTGGTGTGCAAACTTAGTCCAAATCATTATGAGTTATGTTTTCTTACCGTATCAGTTGGTACACTACATTGCAGCAACTCGATGTGAATCAATATCACACTATTGTTTTGTTTTTTTGGACAATAAATTATATTCATACAAATTACACAATTTCTATACAAATGGAGCTGAATCACCAGCAAAGGTTGTTTTTTTACAGCATTACTTCAAGAGATTGACAGTCTTATCTTTTACAATACATGTCTCCCATAATATTTACTGTCAGATTAAATCTCATTTTCGTCATATCTCCTTGTTTGGAATCCATCTTCTCATCGTATAGGAGACATCGGACGTATTGCATAACAAAGAAGGCACAGTCCACGCTGAAAATAACAAACAGTATTTCTGAATTCAATAAGTGGGGTAATAAAATACTTTGATGATTTTAAAATTTTCAAACTCTTCCTCACTTACTGACCTATGTTCTTGTTGGGGACATTTTTGTCTGACGGAGGGCCATTTGTCCAAGGGATGATGACTTTGTAGATATGGATGAATAGCCGTAAGTTCCTCGCGAGTATATTGTTTAAGTTCTTTTACCTGTCAAATATATCATGAATTTCAATGATATTTTTTACTAAATGATGAACATATATATGAATAAAGGTAGGTAGCTCATCGCTGAGTCAAAATCATGCTTATATTTATGGCCACTAGCAAGAGAATTTAAATGAATGAAAGTCATTGCTTCTGTATCCACCGCCAACAAGTGAAAGTATGTATTATCACTGCACAAAGGTATTAAAATATATCTGAACCCTTGTTCTATCATATCCGTCTTCATCACTTGTTGCATGGAAAACTTTCTTGACGATCTTATTGAAGCCTAAATAGTTGCAAAATCAAAATTATTAATAACCACATCATAATACTAGGTCTTCTACAATCTATTAATTCATACTAATTTACATCACTTACTGTGAAGAAGGTTGAACAATATATTGATTTGTTGTATGACCTACCAGATGTGGATGCTCCCCTAAATAACATTTTACAGAAGACATCAATGACCTCGCCTTTTGTAAAAACCTCTCCATTGAGGATTTGTAAGAATGAATGCAATTTCAAAGCAAATGGTGCATCCTCCCAGATAAATTCATTATCCAACCTGCCAAGTTAATTGATAAGATTATATATTAAAGCCCCAAATATATTAACTAAACTATGTTTCATAACTTACTTTAGGTTCTCCAATTTATTTATCACATAGGCCACTTCTTTATCTTGATTTTTCTTCTTCGACTTCATAAAATGCTTCTTCACAAACTACATCGATACAATTTAGATCAAATTAATTAATGACCAAATTCAATAAATTTGACGTAATTTATATGAAAATAACTCACATACATCAATCCCTTGTTGCCTCATTTTGTATAGTTCGGAGGTCCTTCTTTTCTCCCCCTTTATATCTTCTTCAGACATGACTTCCATTACAGTAATGGTTTCTCTTGCTTCATCCATATCCTCCTCACTAAGTTTCCTTTTTCCCTTGTCCATGACATTTGATATTTGTTCCTTTCTCCGCTTCCCCTTATGTAATAGTTGGTGCCATACTGGACTCTCAATTGGAGTATCCCTGTAATCATACCGAGTTCGGTCACGTCCTCTCCTTGTTCTACAAGATACTGGATCAGAAAGAGGACTGACTACAGGATAACTTTCTTGAGCCTCCATGCCATTTTTTCAATAATTGAAAGTAATTCCTTAACCCTTTCATTCAAACATATATTCTCCTCTGTTAGCTCCTTGATTAGGGTGTCTTTAAGAATGCATTCACCACATGACCTTACATCTTCTGTGTCATATCCTTATGATGTCTCCATTGCCCGTGGAATATCATCCTCAATCTCAAGGATCTCAAACAATGTGTTTTCATATAGGTTAGGAATTATTTCAACAATCACCTGTCAATTACCAAGGAAACAAATTTTACTGCCTCTACATCAAACTAACATAGATCACAATTTAGAATAATTACCTCTTCGGACCTGATTTGGTTGACAAGGTCCCTCACCCTACTAATATGCGAAGGAATATTCCTCCACTTATTTATTCGGGGTCCTTCAACATTGTATGGGTTTTGAATGGGTACATGCTCCAAAAACCATGCTTACACAAAGTTTTCCAGATAATTATATTAATGACAGCAAAATATTATAAAATATAATTTAGGTAAATTCTACTCACTGCCAAAAGCCCAGCAAATCCCTTTACGTAAGGGAGGTGGTGGTCCTCTGGTTTCCTTGACTTGATGAAAATAATTCCCCAATCTTAGGTAATTGAGGAGACAACAATTTATGGATAGCTTCCACCCAGTTGAATCTACCAAGATTGTCATATCATCTACTATATCTACAAGCCCTAAAGGGACCTTATATGTACTAGATGAAAATAAAACACAAACAAATATATACAAAATATAAAATTTACAAACTAATAACACATCATCCTCTGATTCAACACTTTTAGCATAATGTTTAAGTAAGTCCTCAATTCTTGTTCTGGTAGGTTGTTTTTCTTTTGAGAAGTAAGTACGATAGAGGTCACCCGATGCTTCAGTTGAATTAATAGGGACTGAAACTCCACAGTCCACTATACCCAGTACCAAAGCAACATCTCGTCTGGTGAACGCAACCGGTACACCTGAAACAATTAAAATATTTAGTTATCATCAACAATATAGGCTTCAACTTATTTCTCTTTGGGCATGAAATGAATTCATTTCAGGCCTACCGAGGGCCTGAAGTAAATTTACTTCAGGCCCTCGGTAGGCCTGAAATAAAATCATTTCAGGCCTACCGAGGGCCTGAAGTGAATTTCACCTTAAATTCACTCATTTAAATTGATCAAATATCAATCATTTAAGGCCAACTATATCCAAGTTTTATCTTACTATAGATATTGTTTATAATTCATAATTAAAACTATTACCTCAGAATTTAAAAACTTGCGAGGTTGAATCCCAACTTTCAAATATATTAATCAAAATTCCCCGTATATGCTGCAATTCTTGAATGTCCAAGAAAATTCTGAAGGGCGACTCTTTGATCTTCACAATGTGTTGATCATTTAAAATTTCAAATGCTTCAACAAAATGTTTAAAATGGCCTAAAACACTGCACCAATGTAATTTTTTCCCAAACTCATCTGAACCCTACAGTTTTTATACATTACAAATTTATTCAGCAAAAATAAGTATAAACAATATCACAAGCAGTGTTTATTCAGCAAAAATAAGTATAAACAATATCACATACCTTGGTGATTAATGCCAATGAAGAAGACGATGAACCACTCACAGACCTTTTTCCTGCCATTATGATGAAAATCAACCCTGCAGAAACCCTAAATCCTACTGTGATAGTGCCGAGCAGTATCAACTTCAACGTTAACACTTCAAACCGCCTCAGGATCATACACTACCACTTTCTTGTATATGAGCCTAGGTTTTGGTTGGGCGGAGGGATTCGAGGGAGTAGCAAGCGACTAAAGCACAACTAGGACACGCACAATGTCCTCCTTCAACAATATCATTTACGTTGTTGCGGTGAGAGAGAGAATGGCCAAAAATTCTACTACTTTGTCATCCGAACCACATATTATTATTTTACTGTAAAAGTGGTTCGGATGTCTCGAAAATGGGAATGGAAAAGGTATTTTGTGGCGCCAAGGGTATAATAGGAAGTTCACTTAAAGGGCTGCGCCTTTTGGTAAAATAGAAACCATGGGATGCCCTTTGGTAATTTCGAATTGTTACGTACGCCCATTGGTAAATTGCCGTTATAAATTTGATTCTAAGATGAATGGAAGAGCACAACTTCTATGGTATTTTTTCCCATGCTTTTGAATATATTGAATATTAAATATTTTTATTTCATATTTTTAAAAAATTAATATTCACATACTTTTTTTATTTATAATTTTGAATTAATTAATTTATTATATTAATTATAGTAGATGGTCAATCTCAATTTATTTTGAATCCAAGCTACGCCCCTAGCTTAAACACTTTCTAAAGCTAATTAATAGTTTTCTTGAGACTTTATACTTATAATCTTTCAATTATAAAAAATTTCTCCGCCTATCGAACTTAATCAAGAAGAAAGATTATGGCAGTTTTGATTGCATAGGGACATAGCAACTTGTGGAGAGCTGTGGCCATGTTAAACCCATGTGTCATCTACTGAAATGATCAGGAAACATGAGTTATTCGTCCCTCTAGCTTGTCCTCTGAGCCTTCTCACTTGACCTCTCTTTCTTCCCTGAGCTAACATTCTTATGCTCGGTTTATCTAAAGAGCGGACGACAAATGAATAAAATAAATTCAGGGGTATAAAAGACGATGAAACAAATTAGAGAGTGGATGATGCTAAACCACCAGGGAATTAGTTTAATCCAAAAAAAAATTATGATACACACAACGAAAAAATTCAATGAAACGCTCAGTAAATGACGTGGAACTTTGCATACACACGTTCGATTATCGCTCAGACACCATCAGCGGCTTCCGCCCGTCACCTCGAATCATACTATATCCTGGGGGCACGATGAACTCGTCGAAAATCGTTATATACAAAATATCATATCATTCACTAAATTTCTCTTTAAAATTTTTCACTAAACATATTATTTAAAAAAAAAATTGACCGGCACGGATAAATTGAGCTTCACATATACAAAGTGTCCCTAGATATTGACCCCACGAGAATACCAAATTGATTAAACGGTGATAGATTTATTACAGTACAATCAAAAACTTGGACAATAACTGGCCACCAAGCGAAGAGTAGAGTTCGTTGACAAACTTTATATGACCTCTTCTCAGTCTCCTCTCCGTGGAGTCTCCCTCGTCATTCGATGACGTTATCTTGTAAAACGTCATCAAATGCGTGATGAATGCATGACACGCGATTGGTTTTGCCTAAACAGAGCCTTATAAAAATCCATTTGGAACAAAGAAAATTATCAATGTCAATATATATTTTCTCAATTAAAAATGACTCATGACCAAACGCAGCATGAACATCTATAAAAACCCCAAAGCAACAATGCCCATGCCATACCAGTAGCATATTATATGAAAGGAGATGGAGAACAGGAAACGGAGACGAGATGAAGAGGCGGAGGCGCAGCGGCCTAAGCCTGAGGTCACCGATGAGGAGGTGGACGAATTCTTCTCCATCCTCCGCCAGGTGCACGCCATATCCAAGACCTTCGCCGGAAAAAGCAGTGGCGCCATGGCCGGAGGCGAGGAGACGAGCACGAGGGCCACGAAGAGGAAGAAACTGGCTGGGCGGAGGGCGGAGGGGGAGGGGTCGAATGCGACGTCCAGGTGGCGGCCAACGTTCATCTTGGAGGACTTTCGGGTCGACGGCGACACCGACGCCGCCGCCAGCTCGGAGACAGCGGTGGCAACGGAGTTGACTCTGGATTTGGCCTCGGAGGCCGTCGCTGAAGACGTACGGTCGACAGAGAGCGTCGTCGGTAGCGTTGACTTTGTAGCTAGCTCTCCGATCGATTCAATTCATGTCTGCCATGAACACAATATAATTCCTTGATAGTATAAGTTGCAGATGATATCGAGAAATTCTTAAGAGTTAAGAGTAATCAAGCATTAAGACAAAGTAATTATTCACTTTAAATCGTGAATCTCTAAGACTCCCAATTTTCCTAATATTTTCCCTCAATACGGAATCTCAAAAAAAGTAAATCAGATTATAATATCATAAGGTATGATAATTTTATGGTCAAAACTTTTCTTCTAAAAATAAAATAAAAGTTTCTGGACAGAAATAAAACTGAAAAAAGGACAGAATTGTTGGGTGCATTTGTGGGTGTCACGAAGTTACAGTTGGCCTTTCAGATGTCAAAGGTGGGGACAAATTAGTTTTTCAATGACTTTCATTGACTTAGAAGGCTGCCCATTCTTGACCTTTGTGTTGGCTTTAATCTTTTCATATAGACACATTGCACACGCCTTAAAAAATTATTTGAATGGTGAAGATACTTTAGGATATAAAAGAATACAAGGGGTTCACTTTTTTTTAAAGTACAAATACAATAGTCACACCAAAGATTACATCATACTGAAATTGTCTGTGCACTAGATGGGACTTGAAAGAAAACTCGAAGCATGCTTAAACCTGAGCAAAAAAGACACTTAAATCTACCGGAATAGAACACCGTAACCACTAGATTACTGCCTCATTGACAGAAGATGTTGACTTGAGTCATTTGTTATCTAATATTTTATATGTAATGGCATAATTTCTTTTTGGTATAAAAAAACTTTGTTATTTCAAATTTTCTTTTCCTTTTAGCTACCAAATTACTGGTAATGAGGCATTTTAGCAATGCCAATCGGAGAGAATTAAGGTTAATGTACTTAGGGTGAAAAAAAAATACAAGAGGAGTGGAGGCTGCTTCGAAATTATTTTTTGATACTTTATATACATATTTTTGTTATTTATCCTTTTTTTATAAATATTTTACACAATTAAATGCAAAATTAAAGTCATATTGAGGATACAATGAGTAGATTGAAATAGAACTAAGTTATTTGCTTTTAATTTTATTCTAGTTTTTGGGTGCATAATTTAGAATGAAATTGATAGGGATGAGTAATCAGGGAGGATATGTGACACGAAAAAGCTACGTGGTAGGGCCCACCAAGCTAGTGACCCGAGGTCAGACCGGGAGCTGGGGCTCGAGCTCTCGAGATTATCTCGGGAGAATGGAGGAAGGTTCCCGAGGTCAGTCTGGGAGATAAGACTCCGAGACTGACTCGGGAGAGTGGAGCCCAAAGAGCAGCATGAAGATTGGAGAGCAAAGCTACAAGTACCCTCTAGAACAGGAAATTCAACAGGTAATTATTGGTTGTAACACATGCTAATGATGACCTTAATAGTCACGGTAGTCGTTACCAGAGGAGAGCAGATGTCAAATAACCGATGATCAGGAAACGTGGAGGAGGAGGTGGGGATACGTGGGGGAAAGTTTTTAAAACTCGAATACTTTGGTTCCTCGTTTTCCTCCCAAAAGAAGGAGTTTTGACTTGAGCGTCGAAGAGGACCCCACCGGAATCTCTTCCAATGCATCCCTTTTACGCTCATGTTGATTTCGTAGACACTGACATCTTCTCCCCATCATCGTCATCATGGGCTACGATTTGGTGATTTATCATCCCGTCATTCACTTCCAGAACAGAAATGATTATGCTAATAAATGGTTAATTTATTTGTGCATGTCTCTCTTTTGTCCATGGTCACAGCCTTCTTATATAGAAGTTTAGATCTTAACATTATGAAATGACCAAATAGGATCATTTATCATCTTTACTCGCTTGACTGGGAAACATCAGTTATCAACCATCAATAGTCAGTTGTTTCATTAGTTACGGATTCTCTATTTAATCGTTGACTGTTTCAAATTTGTACATTAATACATCCATTACAAGCATGAGCAAGCTGGAAAAATTGATCCATGTGACAAAATATTGACTGATTCAATTTGGGCAATTTTGTCCTAGTTCATCCGTCATTTGACGTGCGTAGGTAACACATCCTGAATTTGTATCTCCTCATGCAAGTGTGTGCGCATTCACAACTTTCATAGTTCACTATAAGAAAACCTGCAATTAGTGACCGAATTATTATTGGAAATATATTTTTGTGACTAATTTAGCGACAAAATTAAATTTATATCGCTAATCAGCTACATAATTTATTTTCTATAGTTATTTAGTGATGAAAATTAAGTCAATCACTATTTACATACATGCCACTATATGAGCGATGAAATTTTAATTTTGTCATTATATGAGCAACGAAATTTTAATTTTGTCATTATATGAGCAACGAAATTTTAATTTTATTGCTACTTTAGCTAGGGGTTTCCCGCCCAAGTTTTCCCCTATCACTCTCTGATCATCTACATCGTCCTCCCTGATACGCGATCTTCTCTCCGACACGTAGGTAATCGTCTTCCCTCTCCTGATCTCCCCTTCCTGTCAGTCGCGAGGTCAGTCGTGGCCAAGCTCACGACCTCAACCTTACTGTGAGCTTGGTCAGCTATGACGGCCTCAGCCCTGGGAACAAGCTTGGCTAGCCGTGACCAAGCTCATGGCCCAAGGCTGCGAGCTTAACCAGCCTCAGGTTGGTCGCGAGCTCGACTGTAGTCTCAATGAGCTCTGCCAAGGACTCAGCGAGCTCGGTCATGGCCTTTACTATCCCTACCCATGAGCTTGCTCATTCGCGAGTTTGGTCAGCCGTAAGCTTGGCCAACCATGAGCTTGGCGATTTATTCTTGGAATTTCTCTTTGTTCTTGTTTCATTTAATCTTCTCAATGTGTTGGATGGAAGCCAAAGAAATTATTGGCTATGTATTGATGTGAAAATTCTTAGGATAAGGCTTTAGTGGTTAGAGGGTCAAAACTCGGCAAAAGATTTCACCACCTATGCAGATTACTTGCTACTTGGGCTCTTCCCTGCTTTATCTCTCTCCCAATAGTAGTGGGCAGCTTGGGGGCCACTAATGTGGTAGTTCCACATGTATTGACATGAGGTTGAAGTGATAATTGGTTGCATAGCCCCTCCAAGTTTATGAATTTTTCATAGTTATGTTTTCCATTTCCATAGTCATTATATCATTAATATTACATCTTTGTTTTTGAGAGCTTTTCTGCTTTGTGTTATAAGATACTCTTGCTTAAGATGGAGTGTCAAGAGCATTAGGTAAGAGGATATTTAGTGTAATGGCCATGGGTCGATCCTTAGAAGATGATGACCTACATTTTCGATCTCATCATGTGTTTGTTGTCTATATACTTGTATGAACATCCCTCCATATCCGTGGGACCGACTCTAGGGGGACCGTTTAGATAGCAAATCTATCTTTTTTTTGAGATGGAGTGTCAAGAGCATTAGGTAACAGGATATTTGGTTTAGTGTGTTTAGTTCCACATTGATATTTAGGTTTAGGGTTTTCACATTGTGCACATATAATCCCTTTACAATATGCAATGGGACAAAATGTTTTCTTATCCTCAAACTTCAACATTTTGTTTGTCTATTACATCTGTGGTTATGGAAGTTTGTATGATCTAGATTTTGAATGCTTTCAACTATTCTGAGAGTTTTAAATATTTTTCTACTGTGAATCATATCTTGATATATAGTATTCTTTCAATTTCATCTTGTTTCTTACGTAATAGTCAACTAATAAACCTAAAACCGCGAAGTTGTCATTTAATTGTATTTAGGGCATCTCTTATTGTATTTAAGGTGTTAAGTAATGTGATTGATTTAGTTAATTTTTAATTATTTTTAATTATCTTTAGGTATATTGTATTTTTTTAATATTACCTCTTTTAGCGGTGTAGGTGACACCATTTCTGATCTTTCTCTTTTAATGCTTACGCTGCTTTTGAGGTTTAAACTTAATATTTTGTTCAAGTGTTATTGATAATATTAGGTTTTAATGGTTTATTTAAAATTTAGTTTAAACTATATGCATGTTTAGTTTTACACCTTTAATAATGTTGAAATTTTTATTTCTTATTAAATTACAATGTATATGAATAAATCTTAGATGTGTAATAGGTTAGAAAATGAATTTATCATGAGAGAATATTTTGATGGAGTCGAAGAGCTTATGGAATTCGCTAAGCATCATCCAAACTATACGAATGGTAACCAATTATATTGTCCGTGTAATTATTACAAATGTAAATATATAACTTTGTGCGATGAAGATATGATTTTGTTCCAAATTACTACAACTGGTACTGTCATGATGAACATTATTTGTTTGAGCCAATTGAACCTTCTCTTACTTCACCATCTGGACATATTGCTCGAGGGGAATCATCATCTAATGATAATGCAATGCAATCAATAATACTATTGGTTATTCTAATATAGATAAAATATTACACATGATGTTTAGAAATTATACGACATTAAAGGCTAGGAAAAGAGAAGCGTGAGAAGACATTCGTTCTACTCTTTTATCGATTATTACAAGATTATTGAATATCAAGGCAGAATATCATTTCTCAGAATGATGTTACAATGATATTTATCAATTGATGTCAGAGTTGCTCCATACACATACTGACTAATAACTTTTACAGTACAAAGAAATTAGTTAGGAGTTTAGGTTTGCTTGTAGAAAAATTGATTGTTGTATAAATGATTGCATGATCATTTAGAATGAAAATAGTAATTTGTTGAATACAGAATATGTAATTACTCTCATTATAAGTAACAATGTTGCATATCAGGGAAAAAGAATAATTTACCATGAAAAGTTATATATTATTTCCTGTTAATTACTAAACTTCAACGCTTGTATATATCCGTAGCAATAGTAAGCCACATGAGATGACATCATGAGCACGCACACAAAAGAGATATAATGTGTCATCGTCTGACTCTCCTGTATGGAAATATCTTGATACAATATTTCTCTTCTTTGAAATGAAACCATGTAAGGTAAGATTGAGACTTTCAACAGACGGATTTCAACGATTTAGTTAATTTAGACGACAATATTTATCTAGGTCAGCCATATTAACATCTTATAACTTGCCACCATGGATATGCAAAAAGACGAATACACGTTCCTTACTATGTTTATTCTAGAGCCAATGAATCTGAATGAGATGATAGATATTTTTTTTTGCAATATCTAATTACTGAGTTGAATGAATTATGAAATGTAGGGTCGAAGATTTATGATATTGCAAGTAAAATTATTATTATTTTGCATGTTATTTCATAATAGACGATTAATGATTTTCAACATATTTAATATTATCAGGACGAAGCAAGACTAGTAAATTAGTAATTTTCATTAGTTTGCAATGAGAAGATGTCTTAGTTTAATAATTATTATAAATTTTGCCTGAAATAAGAAAATGTTTATAATGAATGAAGTGAAAAGAAAACTTTCTCCCGTAATTAAGTCAGGAGAAGAAATAGACAACTATGAATTTATATTGTTTTGATGTACCACAGTAGAGAAGTGTGGTTAAAAAAAGAAACATATTTTAGAAACTATCATGATCCCGACCTTGCTTACGGGTAGCTCAGCCAGCCAACCTGGCGCTACGAAGACCTAACAAAGGGCCAACGAAGGCCTCACCCGGGGAGTTCCCGCACCAGGAACCCCCCCCCCCCCCCCCCCAAGCATTGACCGACTGACCCCGACCACCCCTAACTTGGTCCCCTAAATCCGTTTTCCCGACCCAGATCTGGGTCGGGTAACTCAGTCCTCGGCACTCCAGCGACCGGATAACTATAGACCCGAAACATGGCAAGACAGACATAGTTCAACAAACCCCCGACTCAGGGCATACCTCAGGTCTTTCAGCTCCCAGTCGGACGCATGACGACCCACGCTCCCTGGACGTGACCCGACCCGGTCCATAACACTTGGACATGCCGGTCGGTATTCGGTCTCCGGACTAGCTCTCCCCTACGCAGCCCTACATCAGCGCTTCCGGGGTACGACCATGACGTCGGGGTACTACATGCCTTACCCATTTATGACACACCTCGCGGCGATCCCGCTAACTCGGTACAGTTGTACCATCCGAGCACACCGCGCTACGCCGCGGTACCTCTAGGTGCTCTCCTACGAGCTGACAGGCACCATGCCCCTGTCTCGTCGACACGGACAGGAGTTGTCAGCTCCCCCGGCTATATAAGTCTCTTCCCTCCTCATTCCGCAGGTATGCGTAATTGCACTCTACTTTACTCTCCTGTATTTCCTTTGCTCTACTATACTCCTTGCGGATACTGACTTAACCGTCGGAGGACCTGACCGGGAAAAATCCCCGGTGGATTTGCTAACGACCATCTTATTGCAGGTCGGCGCCTGGTCAACAGAGCTCGTGGTACTTAGGAGACCATTTCGCCCTTTAGACTTCCACCTCGTTTCGCAATGGGAATATTAAAAAAATCTACTTATTTAATATAATCTAGATGCGGTGCATGTTAGAAATGTTCGTGGAAGCCTTTGCATCAGTACTTCAGTAGGCCTGAGAATATAAATTGTGCTTGGCATATAAGGGGTCAAGTCCCCTAGATGTTGGCATTAGAATCGAAAACTTGGACGACAAGTGATCCCCAACTAAAGAGAAGAGTTCGTTGACAAACTTTACATGGCCTCCTCAGTCTCCTCCCTGGGGAAGCTCCTGGCTCCTTCGTCATTCGATGACGTTACCATGTAAAACGTCATCAAATGCGCGCTGGACGCAAAAACGCACACGTTTGATTTTGACCCTTCCAAACAGAGACTTATAAAACCAGAAAACTAATTGGAAAAAAAAAAGAAACATTATTATTCTCAATTAAAAATGACTCGTGGCGGATCAATAAATGCATGAAAAACGCAGCATGAACACCTATAAAATCCCCGAGCAACAACGCCCATCCCATGCCACGTGCTGTATGAACGCCTGAACGGATATGGAGAAGAGCAAACGAAGAGGAGATGAAGAGGCGGAGACGCAACAGCCTAAGCCCGAGGTCACCGATGAGGAGGTGGACGAATTTTTCTCCATCCTCCGCCGGGTGCACGCCATAGCCAAGTCCTTCGCCGGAAAAAGCAGTGGCGCCGTGGCCGGAGCAGAGGAGACGAGCACGACGGCGGCCACGAAGAGGAAGAAACTGGCTAGGCGGAGGGAAGAGGGGGAGGGGACGAAGGCGGCGTCCAGGTGGCGGCCAACGTTCATCTTGGAGGACTTCTGGGACCCCGGCGACGCCGACGCCGACGCCGACGCCGACGACGCCTCCAGCTCGAGACAGCGGTGGGAACGGACCTGACTCTGGATTTGGACTCGGAAGCCGTCTCCGAAGACGTACGGTCGATAGAGAGCGTCGTCGATAGCGTCGACGATATGATTCAAAGAAGACGAGCAAAGTGAAAAAGCAAACAAAAAAATGATTACAAATTTTATTAATCAATTGTCATATATTAAAAAGTCTATTATATGTATTGTCAAGATAATATATAAAAAAAATATAATGATATTTATGATAATAATATATATAGAACTAATGGTAAATATAGTTTGAATTGAAATCCAAACATAGTAAATCATCAATAATTAAAACCAAATTCTGAATCTCCAAATATGATAAATCATCAATAATTGAAATCAATTTCTGAATCTCCTGAACTATCTCTGTCGTCATTAATTGATATTATCTAGGACTGTTATTTTTGTCGTTATTATCCCTCGATAAATTCAACAGGATGTGCAACATGTTGAGTTTGGTTGTCAATTTATGAAATGATTGTCTAGATAACGGTTTGGTGAAGTTGTCAGCAACTTGATCATCTGTAGAGATGTAGGAGACTGATAATTGTTTAGCCACTATACGTTTTCATACAAAATGAAAATCTATCTCCACATGTTTTTTTCGAGCATGAAAGACGAGATTTACAGTAAAATATGTTGCTCCAATATTATCACATCGTATTTTAGGTATGAAAAGATGTAATTCTGAAAGAATGTATTGAAGCCAAATGATTTCCGATGTTACATTGACAATGACTTTATATTCAGATTTGATACTTGATCGAGAGATAGTTGGTTGCTTTTTAGAATGTCATGAGATAAGATTTCGTCCAACGAATATTGCATATCCACAAGTAGAACGTCTGTCTTCAAGAGACCAACCCAATCCGCATCACTAAATGATTTTAACTCTCGAAAGGAATGTCAATTTAAAAAGAGACTGTGAATAATAGTGCATTTGAGATAGTGAAGGATCCTCTTAACACCTTCCTAATGATATTCAGTGGGAGAATGCATAAATTGACAAGTTTGATTGACAGTTAGGGATGAAAATAGGTCAGGCGGCCTGTCAGGGGCCTGTGGTCTGGCCTGTGCCTGACCTGTTTAGAAATAGAACAATATTCAAGCATGTTTCAAAGTATGTTTTTCTTATTAGGCCAGACCCAGGCTCAATATAAAGACTACCAAGCCTGACAGACTGGCCTGAGCTTATTAAAATTAGATACATATGTATATATTTGTAGGCCTGACCTGTTTGAGGCCTGTAAGATGCAAGACATGTTTTGAGGTCTGCATGATGCAAGACCTGTTAAGGTTGGTTTTCAGCCTGTTTAATACTTTGACCTGTATAAAGTGTTTTAATTTACAAGCTTTATAAACAGGCCACAGGCCAGGCTAGACTATTAAACATGCCAGGCTTAGGCCAAGAACAATGCCTATAACAGGCTACAGGTCAGGCTCAGGCCATTTTGTTACTATACAGAACTGGCCTGTTAAGGCAAAAGTCTAGCCTGGTCTGGCCTGTTTCCATCCCTAGTAAAAGCGATATCAGGACGTGCGATAGTAATATATTATAAGGCTCCAATGATACTCTGATATAATTGAGGATCAACCAAAACAGGAGATGATGAAGGTGTAGAGAAGTTTCCTATAACAATCGGTGTAGAAATTATACATGCACCATTCATTTTAGCCCGTTGAAGGATTCCAATAATGTATTTACTTTGTGAAAAGTGAACCATTTGAATTTGAGAAAAGTTCAATACCAATAAATCAACGGGCTGTGTCGAGATCTCTAATGGGAAATTCCTGATTGAGAAGTTGGAGCAGAAAATTAATGCCTTCTTGATCATTGCCGCTTACAAGAATATGATCCACACAAATAAGGAGAAAAAGTAGAGGGTCTGCATTGCACTTATAAAATAAAAAGGAGTCAGTTTTTGAGCCAGAGAACCCTTGAGTTTGTAGCTAGGTAGAGAGACGATGAAACCATGCATGAGGGGCTTATCGAAGACCATATAATGATTTCTTCAATCGACAAACATGTGTTGGAAGTTATAGATGAATAAATCTAGGCGGTTGCTTCATAAAGACGGTTTACTCAAGATGAATATGAAGGAAGACATTAGAAACATCTAATTGGCATATCGACCAGTTGGAGCTAACAACTATAGATAGTAATAATCTAACAATTGTTATCTTAATAACTGGACTGAATGTATCACTAAAATCAATTCCTAGCTATTGATTGAATCCTTTTGCCATAAGACGAGCTTTATATCATTCAAGAGAGTCATCAACATAATACTTGAGACGGAAGACCCATTTGGAATCTATAATGTTCATAGAGGCAGTTGGAAGAACTAAGCACCAAGTTCCATTTCGAAGAAGAACATCAAATTTTGTAGCCATAGTAGCACACCAATTTGGATCCTTAACAACTTATATAAAACATGTTGGTTCGAGAGATTTTGAAGAGACCACTAGAGCCCGTGGAAGGGAATATCGACTTGTTGTTGGTGGGCATCGTGTACAGATATCGCTTAAGGGAGTGTGTGTCGAGGGGCATCATCATCAAACTCACTTGTCGAAGAAGGTGACTGGCTAGATTGGGGATGAGAAGATTCGATATGTGACATATCCGAAGAAGGAAGTATATTATTCTCATGATTGGATGATATGTTAGAAGAACTAGAAGGGGAGGCCTCAATGATTTGCGGAGATGGAGCTGGACCTAAAATACCATCGCTTTGTGTAGAAGTATTATTCCCCGTTAGAGGAGATAAATGCCTCATGCTTGTTGTAAGAGTGGGTGGTACCAAATATGTGCCACCTAGGAGAGGTTGAGGAAGCTACTGAGAAAGGAAAAAGAGACTCAACAAAAATAACATGCCGGGAAATATAAATCCGCCTGGTCGGTATATGTAAGCAACGATACCCACGATGCAAATTACTGTAACCAATGAAAATACACTATTGTGAACGGGAGTCTAACTTATATTTAGAGTATGAACGTAACCATGGATAACATGCGCAACCAAAGACTCGAAGAAATATATAACTGGGAGATCGATTATAAAGCTTTTCTAGTGGACACTTTTTATCAAGCAATGGAGTGGGAAGACAATTTATGAGGAAAATTGTAGTGCTAATAGCTTCATCCCAGAATTTACAAGGAACTGATGCATGATTAGAAAGAGCTAAATCTGTTTCCACTAAATGTAGATGCTTTCTTTCGGCAAAACCATTTTGTTCAGGGGAATGAAGACAAGAAACTCGATGAACAATTCCACAAGAAATAAGATGGCGATGAAGAGTTTGATATTTACCTCCCCAATTAGAATGAAAAGCAAATATTTTGTGACCAAAATAACGTTCAACTTGGGTTTGAAAATGACAAAATATTTCAAATAAATTAGACTTCATTTCATAGGATAGAGACAAGTAAATTTGCTAAAATGATCAATGAAAGAGACATAATATAGAAATCCTTGATTAGATAAGATAGGCGCATGACCCAAATATCAGAATGAATTATTTCAAGCGGAAACTTAGAAATATGATTAGATGGAGGAAAAGGTAACTTATGACTTTTGGCTTCTAAGCATATGCCTTACATAAATGAGGTGATGAGGTATATGAAATAGATAAACCAAATTGATGTATAATTTTTTGAACAATACGAAGCGAAGGATGACCAAGACGAGTATGCCAAACTGGTTTATTATTACATTCACCAATAAAAGCTTTAAAAGAAGAACATTGAAGATGGTAGAGACCTTTTTTAACCTTGGTATGAAGTAGAATAGCGTAAAGTAGAATAGCGTATGTGTCTTTATCTTTCATAAGACAATGATCAGGATGAAATTCAATAAAAACATTATTATTAAGACTAAATTGATGTGTAGAAAGTAAATTTTTAGTGATAGACGGAATATGGAAAATATTATGCATGTGAAAAGTTCGATTAAATGACTGAAAATATGTATTTTCATAATTAGCAATTTGCAAACCTGAGTCATTACCTACCTTTACCGTAACCGAGCCATGGTAAGGAAGATTTCTGTAATAATGCGATGGTTTGGCGTAACATGATGAGTTGCTTCAGTATCAAGATACCATCCCATAAAAGAAGATTTCACTGATAAAAGAATGTCCGAACAAAGCCGTAGTGTGACCTGTATTGTTGGAGACTACTTGATGGGAAAATTATCTTTCTTCATGACAATTTTATTGTCGATAAGGTCACTTGTAGGTTGTTGTCAGATGTCGAAGGCAGATCTCAAGAAGAAGGGAAGATGTTCTTCAACAACTTTGACCACCATACAATTTAATCATGAATTGCTTTCACGTTGAACAAGCCACACTCGAAAGATGTCCTTCAACAACTTTTCTTGGTAGGCAGCAATGATGGATCTCCTTGAGCACTGCAACTAGGAAAAGAGGAAGAGGAGAAGTATTTTCTTGGAGGAAGAAATGGGCAGAGAAAGAGAGGAATGAGAGAAAGAAGAGACGGATTATCGCTTTGATACTATGATAAGATTAAAAAACAAGTAAAGAGAAAATAATTGTAAACTTTATTAATCAATTGTCATAGACTAATAAATTTATTTATACATATTGCCAAGATAATATATGAAAAATATAATGATATTTATGGTAATAATATATATAGAACTAATAGTAAATATGATTTGGATTGAAATCCAAACATTTTACATCATTAATGATTGAAACTAATTTTGAATCGAATCTCCAATCATGATAAATCATCAATAATTAAAACTAATTTTTTAATTTCCTGAACTGTTATCTTTATCGTCATTAATTGGTATTATCCAAGACTACTATTTTTATCATCATTACTTATAGCTAGCTCTCGATCGATCCTCATGGTTTTGCTCTTGGGTTCTTCTAAAACGCCTCATGCCAATGGAGATATGAAATTCCTTATAAACCTATGATCTTTCCATGTGTTATCAATGTGAGACTAAGTTTGCACCTTGTAACCTCTAATAAATACCCCTCAAACAAAGGACCACATGCCCCCACCACAAACGGAAGCACTTTTCGTTTAGATGTCTGATCCACCACGGTCCACCTGACCTACTAGGACCACCTAGCCGCAACTAGAACGCACATGGTTAGATCTGGATGAGCAACCTGGCTCTAATACCATTTTGTTAGGGTCAAAAGGAATTATGATATCTCCACAATGACATGATATAGTCCACTTTGGGCATAAACTTTCATGGTTTTGCTCTTGAGCTCTCCCAAAAGGCCTCATGCCAATGGAGATATGAAATTCCTTATAAACCTATGATCTTTCCATGTGTTATCAATGTGGGACTAAGTTTGCACCTTGCAACCTCTAACAAATTCCTTAATAATGCAAGTTGCAGATGATATCGAGGAATTCTTAAGAGTAATCAAGCATTAAAAACAAAGTAATTATGCACTTTAAATCGTCAATCTCTAAGACTTTACTTATAAAAGTTCCACTCTTCTTAATCAACGGCAATACCCCCAGTTTTCCCGTATCAAAAAGGGTACGCGAATCTCTCATCAATCTGGTTCCAAGAAAGATCAGATCACTACATTAGATCTGATCTTAAGATATTTGTTTTGGTTAGCGAACCTGAAAATAAAAATATCGATTAATAAGATGGGGCTCTACGTGTATTTTCTTGATTTTTCATAGGATGAGGAAAGGATCGATCCAGGTTTAATCATTTTTTAAGAGATTATTTTTATGATTTAAATTGCTGATCACAAAGTTATATTTCCCTTTTAAAAAACGATTCTAAATTTTCGAACAGAAATAAAACTGGAAAAAAAGGACAGATCTAGGAATTTTTGGGTGCCTTTGTGGTGTCATGCACCAAGTTACAGTTGGCCTTTCGGATGGCTAAGTTTGGGACCATCTTTCAAATGGTTTTTCATTGACTTGAAAGGTTGCCCATTCTTGAGTCTTTGCATATAGACAAATTGCACTCGCCTAAATAAATTGTAAAAGAAATTAAAGAAGGTGTTGACTTGAGTCATTTGTTATCTAATATATATTTTATATTTAATGACATAATTTGTTTTGGTAGAAAGTACTTTAAGATTTCAATCATTTTGTTTTCTTTTCCTTTTGGCTACCAAATTACTAGTAATGAGGCTTTTTTGTAATGTCAAAATGAGATAATTAAGGTTGATGTACTTGAGGGTGAAACAAACACAAGAGTAGAGGCGAATTTGAAATTATTTTTTGATATTTTATATACATTTTTTTTGGCTTTTTATTTTTCTAATATTTGACACCATTAGATGCCAAATTAAAGTTAGATTGAGGATACAATGAGTGGAATGAAATAGGAATAAGTTTATTTGTTTTTAATTCTATTATAGTTTTTCTGGTGCATAATTTAGAATGAAATGATTATTTTAATTCATCATTTACCTAATCATATTAAATGTTATTTATTATTTTAAAATATAAAAAGGTAAGTAAAATGAAAAAAACAAACTTTTTACAATTAAGCACACGCAAGAATACGTAGTTATCAAAAAGTATCATACGATTTATTTTTTATTAAAAGACGCATGAAAAATCAGCTTATTCCTCTTTTTACTCCTCCCGCCAATAATCCCCTTTCGCAGTTACATTTCGAGGCATCCGAACTACTTTTTTATAATTTTGATTTTAAAATAATAGAGTGTTTTGGATGCAGGTATTCTTCATTTCTCCTTTCTCTCTTGGTGTAAACAACTTACTTCTTTTTTGTCGAAAAGTGATAGCTGTGTTAGAGTCGCAAGCTCATTCCCCCAACCCCCAACTAAAACTCTAGACAAGTCTATCTGTGTGTCCCTCAGTGGCGTTAAGATTTTCGTGAAAGTCCACACTGATCGACACTCTTTAGAGAAGCATTTAGGGTTTCGATAGTACTCTATTTTCATAATGACGAAAAAACGGTCTGTGACTGTTTCAAGCTCTTCTTTAGGATTATCCACCAAGGTATATTAGCGAGTTGATTAAGTCAAAGCGACAATATTTCTGGTGATGTTTACAAAAAAAATTACATTTTGATTTTGCAAAGCTAAACAAGTTTAAGTTTGGTTCTTAATAATTTTTTCATGTTTACAACATTTAGGGTTTAAAAAAAATATACTAAAAAGATAAAAATGTAAAAGAAAAAAAATTTTAAAAAAATGATATTTAAAGGATAAAAATAAAACTTTTTAAAAATATACATGAAGGATAAAAATTAAAATGATATTTAAAATTAATAAAATTATCAAAAAGCATCTCTTTTCAAAAAAAAAAAAAAAATCAAAAGGACACTCTACTATATTTTTTCTATAAAAATATACTTATTCCTATATTATTGTAATAGCTAGAAGTAACTACTACAACCTATGATAGTGCACCATAATTGCTATGAGGTGTTCATGTAAATCATTTTTTAAGTTAAGTTGATTAAAAATATACATAAAATATTTTTTAAATAAAAAAACTCTTGACCAAATTGTCGAAGTTCGACAATGTTAAAATCATTATAAAATTAATTATTGTAGCAACCAATTAATGATTTCTATAATAATTTATAATAATTTTGACTTTTTAAAAATGATTTTAATAAGTTTAAATATTTTGATTAAGTTGGTAAAGAAAAAAGTTATACAAAAATAGTATATGTATAATATTTTTTTATCAAGTTGAACTAATTTATTTTAATATGTTGTAGAAACTACTCCAACTGTTGCAATATCACTAAATTAAAAGTATTTTTTACCAGAAATAAGTTGGATAGCCTTTTTGACTTTTTTATATTAAAAAAAGACGGTTTTTGATGAATATTTTATTAATTTGGAGCCTCATATTGATTTTTGATTGTGCATAAATCGTCTTATATTGAACATTCAGCGACGTTAAAATTTTGGTGACACCACCATTAAATGTCATCTATCCTAATGTTGTCTTAATTTTAGAGGTGCCACAGATTAGAAAATTTGGGCGTTTAGTTTGTGTCATTTTCTATTTTCATTTTCCAGAAAATTAGGGGGCGTTTGGTTTGTATTTTCCAGTCTGTTTTTCATTTTCATTTTCTGTAGAAAATGCAGTTTTCTGAAAAACATGTTTGTTTTGCATTTTCCAGCTTTGTTTTCCAGAAAAAAATATAGCGTTTTCTGGAAAACTGGAGAATGAAAAAAAGTCATTTCCAGAAACTGGAAAATGCGGTTTTCTGGAAAATGAAAATGGAAAATGACTCAAACCAAACGCCCCCTTACATTTTCTAATTTTCTGGAAAATAACTTTTTTTCATTCTCCAATTTTTCAAAAAACGCTATATTTTTTTCTGGAAAACAAAGCTGAAAAATACAAATCAAATATGTTTTCCAGAAAATCACATTTTCTACATAAAATAAAAATGAAAAACAGACTGGAAAATACAAACCAAACACCTTTCCAGGGCAATATTTATGCATGCATTTTTATTATCATAATAAAATAAATTTAAATATCTCTATAATTATAAATATTTATATTTTTCATAAGCATAATGAAAATTATCAATAATGATAATTTATAAGATTAATTTAAAATGTCCTTAACTAAGTTATGGTGACAATAATAATTGCCTTTTATACTTATAAACATTGAAAAATATAATAATAGTTATTTAAAATGTGTTATGCAATTTCAAAATTTTCACTTCATCATAATTCATGCACATAACAAGTTAAATTAAAATAAAATAAAAAATTTAAAATAGAGGTCAAAGTGTCAACACGTAATTGTCATTCATCTTAAAAATTTTTAGAGTCAATGTTAAAATATAACACTAATGATAATTTTTTAAAAACATAATGTTATCGTGTTAGCGACTTCCACATGACTGTCTCACTTCATTAAGAGAGAATTTAGTAGGAATCGAAATTAATAAGTATATGATGGGAGTTCAAAGTGATGAAATCCTATGACAAATTTTCACCTCATCTCTCTAATCATTATCTATATATTTACCAACTGAGTCAAGAGAGTCTAATGATGAATTTTTTAAAGACAAAAAGCGTTAAAACAGCTAAAAAAGACAATGTCGAGCCTATAAGGGCGACGATGGATGATTTCCGATCTAGCGCGGTGATAGTGCAAATAACTAAATTTTTTAATTTTTCTCTTTGCATGCACTATAATTTTTCTCTCTCTCACGTTCAAGGTAGGGCTGGTCAACATTGGTGTTGATTTCTACAAACCAACCGTTGGAGTTACAGGAAAAAGAATTGACACCCCTTCCTCTTCATCTTCCAACGTTTCATATTCTCCATTCACAGGCGAAGCCAATTAAGGCCCAGTGTGGGCAGCTGCCCACACTGGGCCCAACAACAAAGGTTTAGTAGTAATAAAAATTTAAAAAAAAAGAGAAAAGGTCAACACGGCAACAAATTAAAAAAGGAAAAAAATAAAAAATTGGAAACGTTCTTTATGAGTCATTACATGCAGAATTAAAAAAAGGAAAAAATAAAAAAATTTAAAACGTCCAGATTAAAAAACAAAAAAGAAACATTAAAGCTTTGTTTTTGTCCTTTTCGTCCGTGAGACCGTGACTCAACGCCGCCCTCGCCGACTCGTCGAAGACGGTAGATCGCACTCGAGTTCTCTACCGCCCTCGCCGCCGCTAAAAAATCGCCGCTAAGCATCACTTTTCTGGTTGTGCTCGTTGCCTCGCCGCCCTGATACATCAATACTTCATGGGAGTCAAATTTTCTAATCTTTATACTTAATACTCTACAAGATTGCATAAAAGTGAAACGGCTCAAGGTAACCACCTAACCTTAATTTCTAAATCCCTATTTATTTTTTCCTGTCAATTAATTTAGTTTACATGTGATTCATGATTTTTTTTATTTATTTTCATTAGAAAATCATTTTATCGACAATGCATAGATTTTTTAAAAGAAAACATTTAGAATTAGATGAACAAAATATTGAAGAGGACCAAGATGTTAGAGTTGAAGAATTTGATTTTGCACAATTACCGGCAGATCCTGGACTAAGAATTCCAATTTGTGATTATAATGCTAATATTAGGGATCAAGTTCGAAGGATATATTTGCAAAGGGGTCCATGTCAACCTTCAGGATATTTTTTGCAATCCCATATTATTTACAAAATTTCATTATACTTCAAATATATTATTGAATAAAAATATTAATTTTTTACATTTTATTTTTTTTTCTAATGACAAACTAGCTGTTAGTTTATTGTGTCCTTAGCATCATAACCATCTTTAATTTTATGATTCTTTCCTTTAGTATTTGTTTTTTTTCCTAATTGAACGTTGTAACAAACATCTACGATATACCGAAAACAAGATACATGTTGATCCAATTCTTTTCTTATTTTGTTTCCTATACAAGTATAAGAAAAAAAATTAGGCAAACGATGAAAAAAAAAAGCAAGATACACATTAATGATGCAGTTTGCAAATCAGAGAGTTGTTGGGTTTGCTGTCGGAACTAGACCAAAGGAGACAACCTCCACAATATGTTTGTTAACATTACTCATAATTCTCCTACACTAAACTAATATCCTAGCTCCGCCCCTGCCTCCATTGATGGAGGTAGAGGAAGAGATTTCTTCCCCTTATAAAACTGCGTCCAACTACAATCCAAAGAGGTAGACGAGAAGAAGAATCGGAGGATTGATCAGGAAGGGATTTGGTTTATGACAGATAGGGATTAGTCCATAGTGATTGTTCTCTCGACAACAAGGAAACGAGAAGAAGAACAGAAGAAGAAGATCATTCCATCACTGTAAGTATAATTTACTCGTAAATCATCTCATGCTTAAGATCTAATATTGGACTGTAAGTATAATTTACTCGTAAATCATCTCATGCTTAAGATCTAATATTAGTATCAGAGCAGTTAGATTATAAGAGCATGAAAAAAAATTACCTTTGTAAACTAAATCCCTTTTGCGTTCAATCACTTCCACACCTCGCTCTGTTGATGGATGCAATCCATCACTACGCACTTTCATCCCATGGCCGACGATCGCATCACGCGCAGAAGGGAGCCGTCGCCGTCGGCTGGATGTGCCGATGGAGGCGGTCATGGCGCTGGTGATGGCGAAAAGAAAGGCGAAACGCTTCGTCGGCGTGGAGAAGAAGAAGAGGCGGTGTGGCGTGAAGAGTAAAAGGGGATTAGGTTTTGCGAGAAAAAGTTGATTTAATTAAATCAACGGAAAAAAAGAAGGCGCGACAGAAAGGTTCCCAGCGGAGGATCAAACCGCCAACTTCTCTGTGAGAGAGATAAGGCTCAACCAGGAGTTGTGACCAAGAGTTGTTTTATATTTGGTTCAATTAATTTAAATTAGACTTGAGTTTAGTTTAATGAGATTAAGTTGGTCCAATCGGTCTAGTTCAAACCATTAGTTGGTTTAACCAAACCAGTTTGATCAAATAATCTGAACCAAACTAACTGATTTCATCACTATGTTGAATCTCAACTTAAATAGGCTTAGGTGAAACAACAACAGTAAGACATACAAATCGATCAGTCCAGTAACATAGTCAACCGTAGTCACTCAAGTAAAGGAAACTGATATGTTTTTTTATTTGTTTATGTGCTTCTTTCTATGCATATATGTTAATTGAAAAAGACTGATTTTGTTACTGGTTTTTGTCAGTTTTGTACTGACTATGTCATTTTTCAATTCAAGATATCGCATGAGATATGCACGATTCATTGCTATGAGCGATGTCGTGAGCTAATGGAGCAGATAGAAGAAGTTGACTATAGTCCGAATCTTGGAATCCAAGGAAATATAGGAAAATTGGATCGACTATTTTGGAAACTCGAGCAGGAAGATTTTTCAATCTTGGATGACTATAGAATCGGAGCATTGATTCGTTCATTGCCAAGGCGTGCGAGAGAAGTTGCAAACCAGATATGGGGGCGCTATGAATGTCGTATCTCATATGCTGAGTTATGTAGGCAGCTACTTCACCATGAGTTTCCAGAGGATCTAGAAGATTTTGAGGAGGACCCAGAACAAGATCCTGAGGAAGATCCTGAAATGTTTGAGGAATACCCTGAAATATTTGAGGAAGATGTTGAAATGCCTGAGGAAAATCCTGAAATATTTGAGGAAGATCCTGATATTAAAATGTTTGAGGAAGATCCTATAGAAACTGTGGAAAATCCCGAGACTGACCGATTTGAGATGAACGAGAGAGTGATAATCACTGCCATAATATTTTTTGTTATGAGAGTAATATCAGCTTATCTAGTTCATTAAATTCTGTTATTGTGTTTGTTGTGTACGAACTTATTAAGCTTATTTAATAAAGCTATATAGATACTGTTGTTATGAATGAACAGTAATATGCTTTAATGAAAAGTTATGTTATGTGTTAACTGACTTGATAATGATTAGTTCATATTCAATGATTAGTTTATTTAAATGATTAGTTCATATTCAATACAAATGATTAGTTCGTTTAATGGAATGTATATAATATAATTGATCAATGTTAATTAGATTGGATTATAAGAATGATGAGTGGAAACGTAGTTACCACTTGATTTCGTAAATCAACTCAAGTTTACATTAAGTCAATCATAAATTATGTACAGATGATATGCACTGAATTAATGAATAATATGTTTATTTATGATAGATCATGACAACTAAGAACATCATAGCCGAACTGAACAAGGGAGAGAAATTATATGGGGATAACTATAAAATATGACATCTCAAGATACAATATGTTCTTGAGGAACAAGAAGTTCTGGAGGCTGTAAATCAGTTCATGGAAGAACCTGCTATTGGTTCAACTGCATAGCATAGACTTGATCTAGATGCCTATAGGGCATGGAAGAAAAAGGACTCCACTGCTAAGGGGATATTGATTAGTTCAATGGTAGACGACCTGGTATTTGAGTATGAGCCACTACCATCAGCTCATGCCGTCTGGGTAGCCCTGAAAGAGAAATACAGTGGAGTTAGTATAAGCAAGCTTCGCCAACTGACAATCAAGTTTGACAGCTGTAAAAAGCGCCTGAATGTTACAATGGCCCAACATCTAAGAGAAATGGGAAATATGATTCGGGAGCTTAAGGCTGCTGGTCATGAGTTGACCGATGAACAGCAGGTTCAGGCAGTTATTCGTTCCTTCCTGATTCTTGGGAAACAATGAAACAGAACCTTACTCACAGTGAGAGTATCAAGACTTTCATTGATGTCTCACGCCATATTGAACTGGAGGCGGAGAGAATAGAATTCGCTAGGATTTCTGATCAAGCTTTTGTAGCTGAAGGTTCTGGATCCAAGAATAAGAAAAGATGGTTCAAGAAAGGAAAGGGTAAGAGAAAAGAAGCTGGTGCTACTACTGTGCAAGACCCAATCAAGAAGAAAGGAAAGAAGTATGGAAAGAAACCTAAAAGCAAGCTAACTTGCTACAATTGTGGCAAGAAGGGACATTTTGCTCGGGAATGTACTGTGCCAAAAAAGGTAAATCCATGTTTGTCTTCTTTTTATGAGCTTTATGTTGCTAGTTCGGTGTTGTTAGCTGATTCTTATCCTTTGTGGATATAGATTTAGGAGCAACGAACCATGTAGCTCGTGATCGAGCTCGTATGTGGAGTACCGTCACGTAACAGCTGACAATAAGTGGATATATGTGGAAATAATACAAGAATTGAAGTCAAAGAATTGACACTTGCAAACTCAACCTTCATGGTGGGCGTACATTGTTTCTGCATGATGTCCTGTATGCTCCTGAGATTCGACAGAATCTGGTTTCTGTTAATTGTCTTCTTGAATTGGGTTATTGGGTTACTGTTTGAACTTTTACAGTCGTTGTGTGGAACTTAAAATTAACTCTGTGTTAATTGGATATGGTTATGTATCAAACGGTTTTATGGTTCTTGATGTAGAACCAGATATTAATTATGGAAATAATGGTTATTTTTCAAACATTCCTCTTACTAGTGATGCTGATGTTAATGATGAAGTTTGACATGCTAGATTGGGACATATAGGACAAGAAAGAATGAATAGATTAACAAGAGAGGGTCTGCTTGGCACTCGTGCTAAAGTTGACTTGTCTATATGTGAGTATTGTCTTGCTGGAGGGAGCTTAAGGCTGCTGGTTATGAGTTGACCGATGAACAACAGGTTTAGGCAGTTATTTGTTCCCTTCCTGATTCTTGGGAAACAATGAAACAAAACCTTACTCACAGTGAGAGTATCAAGACTTTCATTGATTCTCACGCTATATTGAACTGGAGGCGGAGAGAATAGAATCCGCGAGGATTTTTGATCAAGCTTTTGTAGCTGAAGGTTCTGGATCCAAGAATAAGAAAAGATGGTTCAAGAAAGGAAAGGGTAAGGAAAAGAAGCTGGTGCTACTACTGTGCAAGACCCAATCAAGAAGAAAGGAAAGAAGTATGGAAAGAAACTAAAAGAAAGCTAACTTGCTACAACTGTGGCAAGAAGGGCCATTTTGCTCGGGAATGCACTAAGCTGAAAAAGGTAAATCCATGTTTGTCTTCTTTTCATGAGCATTATGTTGCTAGTTTGGTGTTGTTAGCTGATTCTTATCCTTTGTGGATTTAGATTTAGGAGCAACGAACCATGTAGCTCGTGATCGAGCTACGTACGTGGAGTACCGTCACGTACCAGCTGGCAATAAGTGGATATACGTGGGAAACAATGCAAAAATTGAAGTAAAAGGAATTGACACTTGCAAACTCAACCTTTGTGGTGGGCGTACATTATTTCTGCATGATGCCTGTATGCTCCTGAGATTCGACAGAATTTGGTTTCTGTTAATTGTCTTCTTGAATTGGGTTACTGTTTGAACTTTTACAGTCGTTGTGTGGAACTTAAAATTAACTCTGTGTTAATTGGATATGATTATGTATCAAACGGTTTCATAGTTCTTGATGTAGAACCATATGTTAATTGTGGAAATAATAGTTGTTTATCAAACATTGCTTTTACTAGCGATGCTGATGTTAATGATAAAGTTTGGCATGCTAGATTGGGACATATAGGACAAGAAAGAATGAATAGATTAGCAAGAGAGGGTCTGCTTGGCACTCGTGCTAAAGTTGACTTGTCTATATGTGAGCATTGTCTTGCTAGAAAAGCAACTAGGAAACCATTTGGTAAGACTATTAGGGCTAAATCAACATTGCAATTGATTCATTCGGATATTTGTGGTCCGATGAACATGAAGGCTAGACATGGTAGTTCATATTTCATTACATTTATTGATGACTTCACACGTTTTGATCATGTGTATTTGATTTCTCATAAATCTGAAGCATTAGTTTACTTTAATCGTTATTTGAACGAAGTTGAGAATCAATTGGAACGTAAGGTTAAAACCTTTTGCACTGACCGTGAATGTGAATATTTATCTGATCAGTCAAGACAATATATAATAAGAAAGGGATTACTAAACAGTTAACTATCCCTAGGACTCCATGTTGGTGCAGGAAGCACCATATCGAACCTTGTTTTGATATTGACAAAGGATTCAAAGTTAAGTATTATTTGTGATCTAATGTGTATACTGAGTGTGCAGAAAGAAGTCCTGGCGAAGGGCTGCTGGGCACCTAGCGATGGGCTACTGGGCAAAAGTCCAACCGGAGGAGCCGGTTGGCAAAAGGTAAACTCTCCTGAGAGGAGTAGGTGAGGACGTGTTCCTCGTCGAGGGAACAGTAGGCGTCGGTTCGACCTAGGGTTCCATTTGGGAGACCCAAAGTCAGAACCAAGACAGCTACGTTTGTAAAAACTAACTAATATTCTTGCTTTGTTTGTTGTGGAACTAACCTTGGATGCAGGGACCGAAGGAGTGTGTTTCTGCAGCTCAGAACGCCCTGAAGGAGAGGGGCATGCAGCTGGGCTAGGCGCCCGGGAGATCCCGGGCGCCCAAGGTCAAAGCCAAAGATGAGTCGAAGCAAAATCAGCCACGAAGCCAGCGGACCCAGTCAAGCTGGGCGCCCGAGAGGTCCCGGGCGCCCCAGTCAGCTCCAGAGCCGATTTGAAGGGGATAAGCGCTGACCAAGCTTCGGATAGAGGTTCTCGGATTCGAAGGCACGTGTCAGGCGCCCCCGACATCCCAGGCGCCCCCAGGAGCACTATAAAATGGGCTCGACCCCAAGGCTTCAACACAATAATTTTCCAACGCCTCTAAGCTTTTCGTTTAAGTGCGCTGCTCCGGCAAACTCCGTTCTCGACATTCTAGCGCCGACGACGACCCTCTGCTCAGAAGTACGATCTACACCGGGCGTCGGTAACGAAAAGTGTACTTATTTATTTACTGCACTACTATTGTATCAAATTCTGTAAATCTTTACGCTACTATAGAATTACCCGCAGTAAACGGTCAAGGACCGTGGACCTTGGAGTAGGAGCTGACCGCGACTCCGAACCAAGTAAAAATACTTATGTTCCTCGTATTTGTTTTTAATTCCGCTGTGTACCTTCTCTTAATCTTATCCGAAAAAGTTTTCACGATATTCACGCCCCCTCTATCCGTGTTTCTCGATCCAACAAGTGGTATCAGAGCAGGGTAGCTCAAAGTTGGTGCAACCACCAATTTGAGAGTTTTTCGGATTTTTTTTACGAAATTTTCAATTTCTTTATCTTACGAATCTTTCTCGATAATCGAGGTTGGTGGAACACCACTCGATCGCTTTTTTCAAATAAATAATATTTGTGTGTGGTTGTAATATATTCTTACGCCTTTTTCAGTTTTGAATCTTCATCTTTTCACCATTCATTAGAATTGATAAAACGATCAATTTTTGAAAATTTGTCATAATTTTTTAATTATTTAATATTTTTTTCTCGAAATTTGTGCTATCTTAATTCGAGCAATCCCTTTTAACTCCTATTTTTTCCAATTAATCAGAATATTCATTTTCTAAAAATTTGTCTAAACTTATTATTATTATTTTTTATTATTCTGCATCGAAATTCGTGCAATATTTTTTTGGGCTATTTTTTTTCTTCTCCCGCACTACTAATCCAAGACCAAGTCTTGGTACATTTCTAATTTTTCTTTTTGTGTGCAAGATTTATCCTTAATGGCCAATCAAGAATGGAACAGTGTTCGTCCGCCTCTATTCTCTGGCGAGAACTTCAGAACCTGGAGAAGTCAAATGGAGTCCCTTCTGAAAGCCCACATGGATATATGGCGGATCATCCAATCGAGATTCTCTTTTCCCGTAGAAGATGAGTTATCAGTCGAGTGGGACAAACTGGATGAACAAACTGATAGGCCCAAAATGGAGTGTCACGAATGGGTCACAAATTGATAAAGTGTCGAAAACCCACGCTCACAAAAGAAAAGTGCAGTGTAGGGCCGAGTCGTATTTTTCACAAGATATAATAGCTTGCTTGAAGTTAGGCTTAGGATCTTTTTGGGTTTTCGATGTAAGATGTTTTGGTATTTTCAAACAATCTTTAAATGCAAAAGAGAGAAAACAGTGAAGATTCAAAGCTAACAAAATGTGAATATTATGCTAAATGTAATGAACTAATGAGCCGATTAAACTAACCATGAGTACGAAAATACCAACTAAACACTTAGATTGAAACTAATCCTAGAGCAGGAACTAAAATATATTAACTAACTAACTAACAAATTTACTTGCTAATCAGTTAACCGATTATGGACTTGAGCTAGATCTAAAGAACCTAAACCTATGGCAGGAACTAACCCCTAATATGAAGCAGATAAATTTGCAGAAATTTAGAGAACTGAATTCAAATTGCAGAAATTCAAAATGCTGAAAGCTGAAACTAATGGTGAGTTACTACGTAACAACAATTGAAATGAAACAAGTCAGAATTCAGGAATAGCAGCGAATGAAGAAAACGATTTGCAGAATCGAAACTTAAACTATTCTAACATCACTCGACTTCAATCAAACAGCACAAGCTACACTACTTGGCGTCACCCAAGAGCTGAAAATGATCCAGAAATCAACCAGAAATCTTCTGGAAACCGTATGGACTTGGCTCTGAACAGATCTGAAGATCTTCACTTGAGAAACCCTCTCGCGATCAGAAAATCAGAGTCAAACAGAGTTAATGAGGCAAATGGCTGGAAGCTGTCCGATCCATTGCGATTTCAGGCGAGAATTGATTGAGATGCAATGATGAACCTTTGATGAAACTCTCTGAAGCGTGAGGATGGAAAAATCTTGATCTGACTTGATATTGTGGCCACGATATGCAAATCAGCAGTGAATTTGCAACAGTTACGGATCCTCGCAAACTCACCCTCGAAACCCTCGAAGCCGAGATTCCAGCTGCCGAAAACCGTCCTCACAATCTTTTGAATCTCTCTTACTGATCCTGTAGCTCGTGAGAAGAAGAAGAAATCGAAATGGGGCTTGCCGAGAAGGAAACGAAGAAGGAAAATTGCAGTGATGAATAGTGGCGCAGCCACTGTTCACCGTGCCAAAATTTGGCTTTTATACGTGGCTGAACCGGTTCAAAATTGGAGTGGGTTCAATTTGGGTTTAGTGGGAATTAGGGATTGGGGAGGATGATTAAGCTTGGATTTGGTCAGTTAAGTTCTGGATTGGGTGAGTCAGACCTGGCTTGAGTCCTTGATGAGGCTTGGTTCACATTTGGCTGAATAAGTATCAACTTGAGAGGTTGGCCATTACTTGATTGTATCTTCTTCCATAAATCCAAAGCCCAAGCCTTTGATCATGAGCTAACTTGGTCAAATTAATTCCTACAAAATCAATTCAAACAATGAGAATTTACAATAATTGTAGAAGTTAACTTGATGCATCAAATAATCCTTAATCCTAAACATGATAAAACATGTAAAATTGAGCACAAATATTCAAGATATGCACAAAATATGAACCCAAATAAGTATGCTAAGTGCCAACCTATCACAAACCCTCAACCAAATCGACACCGATGCAAGGGCAACTGCAATCCTACAATGTGGCCTAACCAAGGAGCAACTCAAACTAGTAGGTTCATTCAGATGTGCCAGAGAAATTTGGGAAAAGCTAATCAATCTACACGAAGAGAGCTCCGATATTGAGATCTTAGAAGGGTTAACACCTGACTTCAAAATTGACTCCGGATCAGAAGATGAGAAAGAATCCATACCTGACTGCGAACTCGAGCCAGAGTCAGAAGACGAATTGACTAAGACAAAAATGGTAACCAATTTCGGATCTTTTTTTGAATTACAATTAAATAATCAAACAAATACTGTAATGGTCGAGGAAGGTGTAATTTCTAGTGCAGGGAAAGCTCCAAGAGAACCACCAAAGAAGAAGCTTCAACCTGTACCCGAGTCCGACTTAGACTCGGAATCAGAAGACAATGAAGGAGATCGACCCATTGGTCCGATTAGCTCGTGATCATTACAAGAGTACTGGACAAACGATCGGAAAAGGTAAGTTTTCAATATTTGAAAATCCAATATTTATCTCAAATAACGTGATTAATTCGTATAAATTAGTTAAGATTAATACGTTAGAAAACTTAATTCACAACCTTGCTGATTTTAAAAACCCAGAATTTTATTTCAATTATGATATAACTTAGATCATTTTTGTCATGTTTGCTTGTTTTTTTTTATTATGCTTGGATTTAGAATTGGATAATTTAAGGACAAAACGGTTTAGTTGAAATTTGAACAACATAGTATTGGGTGGAGGTGAGATGATAGTACGTTAGGGAAGCCCTTCTAATAAGGTCAAGTATGTCCTACTTGGTCTGTTTAGTCTGGTGGAATTAGCCGAAGCTGCCGATCTAAGACCCAAGCTAGTTAGACCAAAATCTTTCAAGAAGTAACTTGAAGATGAATTTTCTATAAAAGGCTTTGTCAAGGAAAGGGTTGATGATCCAATAAGGCTACGGCCAAAGAAGGCCTAGTGCCTCGCCAAGACCTGGAAGCCAATTATAGAAAATCAAATTCACTTTACTATTGTCAGATTTGAATCTAACACAAATTTTAAGTAAATCTTAGATTTAACACTAAATCAAAGATAAAAATTAATGCATCTCACAAAACAGTTAAGGATATCCTGTTTTGTCACTTAGAAATGGGTGAGATGCTTAGGATCTAAAAGTTTAGTCCAACCCAACCAACCTTTCAAACTAAATCGATTTCAAATTTCAGAATTTAAACTTTAATAAATACTTTTGAAATTCTTATTTAATTCAACTGAACAACTTTCAAAATTCAAATTTAACCCTCTCAATTAATTTTAAAGTCCTCAAAAATCAAATTTAACCTTTTTGTTAAACTAAGAGTTAATGTTTCAAGTCATTGTAGTTAAAGTTAGGTCTCTTCTGTTCACTTACCTGAAATTTATTTCTTAACATTTACTTCTTTCCTTTGCCATTATACAAATTCTAGAAAAATAAGCACGAAAAAATTCACCTTGGGGATTACTTAGGATATTTTTAAGAAAAATATCTGCAGTCCGGACTCTGATATGTATAGTGTTTCGAACTTAAGTTTTTTTTACCTTCTATTTTTCTCTTGGAAATTATTTTAAATTTCTCCTTTTCAGTTCTCTATATTAACTTTTTCAAAAAAAAGAAAAAGAAATTATGTTTCAAATCATTAAAACAAAATATTTTTTTGGTTTTCTTCTCTTTTTTTTAATCAAACCCCAAGACTCAGAGGAGGATTGACTTGTGGTCAACAAGCCTCCTAGGACTGTGTCAGGTTTAGGGGGAGTTCAAATTAAAAGAAGTTTAAAAATACTACGTTCTCAAATTATCACTCATGTTTTTCGAAAAACTATGCTATCATATGTCTTTCAAATACTCATTTTTTTAGAAATGTTAATACTTCAAAATTCATTTTAAGAATTGTGCTTGATTCCCTTTTGATTTTGACAAACCCTAAAGACACAAAGGAAGTCTACTTCATGATTTATAAGGACTCCTAGGAAGTGTCAAATTTAGGCGGAGTCTAAATCGAAAGAAATTATTTCTGACAATTATTTTTCAAAATTATTAGATAATTCTTATAATTTGAATCAAACCTTAAAACTCAGAGGAAGATCGCTTGTAATCAACAAGCTTCCTAGGACTGGGTTAAGTTTAGGGGGAGATCAAATTAAAAGAATTATTGAGAATTTTCAATATTATATGTTTTCATGCACTGCACTCTTAAAATCCTTTTGAAAACATAAATAATTTTTCTTTCAAAATAATATCCTTTTAAATCATTTTGCTTATATATGTACCATCACTTTCAAAATTTTACTTTACTTTGGAATACTTTTAAAATCCTTTTAGAATACTTTTGAAAATAATACTTAGTTGACTTTGGAAAATTTTCTAGGACACTTAGGGAAATGTTCTTGTAGTTAACAAGGTTTCCTAGGATTGTGTCAGACTGGAAAAGAAACCAAGTCAAGTATTATGTTTTCAAATAAAATTAAATTTTTTAAATATTATCTTTCAAAAAGTACTTATATTCTTCAAAATATAATGTTTTCAAAAGTACTAATACTTTTCAAGGCACTAATGTTTACAAAGTACGAATATTTTTGTGCAATACTAACATGTGTCAAAGATCAATTTATCCAATCTTGTTCAAAGTGAAAATGTCTGCAAATACAAATTTTTTAATCGTACAATACCTTTCAAAGTGGAGTTTTGTTGGTGCAATTTAAGCTTTTTGCAGTGCTTTCAAGAGTTATACTATGTATTTTTATGTTTTCAAAACTCATAGGCTCTGATACACAATTTTTTTCTTAAAACTTCTTTCAAAATATATTTCTTTATTGATATATATCCAAGGGGGAGAGTAGAAAAAGTGTGAAATTAGAAATTAAAGTCTTCCTTAAACTTTTTCTCCTTTTTCAAAGAAAATTTATCTTAGAAACTCTCAAAATATTTTCACTTTAACCTAAGTTTATTTTAACTTAGAATGTCCTTTGTGATACTCAGTAAATTTTGTTTCAAAATAGTATGACAGACTGAACTTATGATTATTTCGAAAGGTTAATTTGCATGTTTTTTTATAAAGGGAAAATTTAATATCATAGGGGAGCTTAGTGCAATGGTTTAATTTTGCAAGTTTTTTTTGGAAATATTCTAAAGCAAAAGGAGAGAAAGGAAAACTTAAATTGTTCAAAATCAAAATTTTTTTCAAAAGCTCTCTCTTATTCAAAAAGCAAAGTTGAATTTCCTAAGTATGTCTAAGTGTTTTAAATTTTTTTTAGTATATGTTTTTTTCAAAGTAAAATTTTCCTTAGTAAACAAAATTTGTCTGAGCAAAATCTTTTGAAATTTTTTTTTGGCAAATGTTTCTAAGTAGAGTTTTTGTTGGTAAAAAACTTGTCTAGAAATTCCATAAAGATTTTGTGTCCAAGCAAATTCTTCTAAGTGTGCAAAATTTTTTTAAAACAAATTTTTCCAATTCTCAAAGTTGAATTTTTCAAAGGAAATTTGGCTTCAAAATTTTGCCTAAGTAATTTTTTTTGTAAAAGTTTTTAACAAAATTTAGGCTCGCAAAGCTTTTCAAAATGGAAAATTGTCTAAGTGTAAAAAGTTTTTGGTGCAAAGGCTTTTACTCTATTTTTTTTAAAAACACTTTGTCAAAAACTTAGAAGTTTTACAATAACTCAAAATTCTCTATTAGAAACTTTGTTCGCCATGTATGTTTTTGATATATGTCAAAGGGGAGGAAAGGTCAAAATTAAGTATTTTATGACATAAGTATTCAGGGTTCTAGGGGGAGTGTGAGAAATAAAGGATTTTTTTTTCAAATCTACATTTATTCAGTTCATAACTGCTATACTTCATTGATTTCTACCTTCTTAAGATTGCTATACTTCATTGTTTTCTTACCTTCTGTTATTAACTGTTATAAGTTTTTACTTAACTTTGAATTGTGTTGCCATAAATCAAAAAGGGGAAGATTGTTGGTGCAGGAAGCACCATATCGAACCTTGTTTTGATATTGGCAAAGGATTCAAAGTTAAGTATTATTTGTGATCTAATGTGTATACTGAGTGTGCAGAAAGAAGTCCTGGCGAAGGGCTGCTGGGCACCTAACGAAGGGCTGCTAGGCATCGAAACCCTAAGACCTGGCGAAGGGCTGCTAGGCACCTGGCGAAGGACTGCTAGGCATCAAAGACCTGGCGAAGGGCTGCTAGGCGAAGGACTGCTAGGCATCAAAGACCTGAAGGGCTGCTAGGCACCTGGCGAAGGGTTGCTAGGCATCGAAGACCTGGCGAAGGGCTGCTAGGCATTGAAGACCTGGCGAAGGGCTGCTAGGCACCTGACGAAGGGCTGCTGGTCAAAAGTCCAACCGGAGGAGCCGGTTGGCAAAAGGTAAACTCTCCTGAGAGGAGTAGGTGTGGACGCGTTCTCCGTCGAGGGAACAGTAGGCGTCAGTTCGACCTAGGGTTCCATTTGGGAGACCCAAAGTCAGAACTAAGACAGCTACGACTGTAAAAACTAACTAATATTCTTGCTTTGTTTGTTGTGGAACTAACCTTGGATGCAGGGACCGAAGGAGTGTGTTTCTGCAGCTCAGAACGCCCCAAAGGAGAGGGACATGCAGCTGGGCTAGGCGCCCGGGAGGTCCCGGGCGCCCAAGGTCAAAGTCAAACAAGCAGTTAAGCAAGAATCGCTTCAGAACAACACTGGGCTAGGAGCCCGGGAGGTCCCGGGCGCCCAAGGTCAAAGCCAAAGATGAGTCGAAGCAAAATCAGCGACGAAGCCAGCGGACCCAGTCAAGCTGGGCGCCTGAGAGGTCCCGGGCACCCCAGTCAGCTCCAGAGCCGATTCGAAGGGGATAAGCGCTGACCAAGCTTCGGATAGAGGTTCTCGGATTCGAAGGCACGTGTCAGGCGCCCCCGACGTCCCAGGCGCCTCCCAGGAGCACTATAAAAGGGGCTCGACCCCAAGGCTTCAACACAATAATTTTCCAACGCCTCTAAGCTTTTCGTTCAAGCGTGCTGCTCCAACAAACTCCCTTCTCGACATTCTAGCGCCGACGACGACCCTCTGCTCAGAAGTACGATCCACACCGGGCGTCGGTAACGAAAAGTGTACTTGTTTATTTACTGCACTACTATTGTACCAAATTCTGTAAATCTTTGCGCTACTATAGAATTGCCCGCAGTAAACGGTCAAGGACCGTGGGCCTTGGAGTAGGAGCCGACCGTGACTCCGAACCAAGTAAAAATACTTGTGTTCCTCGTGTTTGTTTTTAATTTCGCTGCGTACCTTCTCTTAATCTTATCCGAAAAAGTTTTCATGATATTCACCCCCCTCTATCATGTTCTCGATCCAACACTCCATAATAAAATGGAGTTGCTGAAAGAAGAAATCGAACTTTTCTTGAAATGGTTAGGTCGATAATGGCTCAAGCTAATTTGCCTATTCCTATCGGGGAGATGCATTATTGGCAGCAACCTACATACTTAACCGGGTGCCTTGTAAATCTGTTCCATCTACTTCATATGAACTTTGGACAGACAGAAAACCAGATTTAAGTAATATGAAACTATGGGGGTCAGCTGCTTATATTCATGACAAGACTCACAAATATGGAAAATTAGGACCCAGGGGGTAGAAAGTGTATTTTTGTAAGATATTCTGATACCTCTAAGGGTTATGTTTTTATTGGTGAGCAACAAGATGGAACCATCTCTGAAATTGAGTCAAGAGATGTCACTTTTTTCGAAACTGAGTTCCCAACGAGAGGTGAAGTTGATAAATCAACTCCTCTATTTGTAATAGAGGAGGAGGATACTGTTCCTCTATCAATGAATCAGGAATTACATGGGGATACCTGAATCTAGTCAACCTAGTGGGAGTAAATGACTTATAAATGAGTTAGTTTCTCAACAGTCTAACCTGCGAAGAAGTAATCATAAGATTATTCCTCGGAGAAGGTTTGACATTGAAAATGAGGCATTAATGATTCTCCCAGTTGATGATGAAGAACCTCGAACGGTTGAGGAAGCATTGAAATGCTTAGTTAAGGAGAAATGGAAAGTTGTAATGGATGAGAAAATGAAGTCCATGAGAAAGAATTAAGTTTAGGATTTAGTCGATCTTCCTCCGGGTCGCAGGGCTATTGAGGATAAACGGATTCTCAAAATTAAAAGGAAAACAGATGGATCGATTAATCGATATAAAGTTCGTTTGGTTGCAAAAGCTCGTTTGGTTAAATTACAGCAATTATTGGGTTAAATTTCTGACCTCAAACCCAATACCACACAAAATTGATGAGCAGTAGGTTGTTTCTATTTTTTTAGCCTCGTTTGTTAGGATTGCAGTTTGTGAGTGAGTGTACTTACTACTTCCTAGTTTTGTTAAAAATGAGTCACACTTAAAGCTTTTGATGAGTCAGAACAAAGAGGTAATAATATGGGCCAGCTAGAAAGATTAAACTGTTAAGTGAGAACCATGAAAATAAGAGAATTAAATAGTTACTATATATAATTTAACAGCTATGAAAATTCTATATACAATACCAAGTCTTAAATGTGCAAACTCCCTATCTTATTTTTAATATACAAATTCATTTAAATGCAATGCTAAATATTTTATTTTGTTCCTCTATACAAATGATATTAATCAAATTTGAATATATATGAAATTTTGTGTGTGCTTGTACTTAATACTATAACTCAATCCTTGAATCCTAAAGAGAAAACTCTAATGACACAATCGTAAGTTAAAAAAACAAAAAGACTGTCATTGCATGCGCGGTTCCACGGAGTAAGGCCTGTAGGTTAAAAAATTTGTATATCACTATTGACATAAGTGCTTAAATTTACTTTAATTGACTAAGCTTCAACAATGTATCTACTATTACACCATCTTTAATCTTTTTAAAATTTATACTTGATTGCTGAAGTAAACAAGCAAACATATTGTTAAGCTCTTAAAAATATTGGAGTTAACTACAACCATTCATTCTTACCTTCAAGATTTTTCCTTTCCTAGCTATAACACTGTCAATATGTTAACTTGATGTCGTCTAAACATGGGAAGAGGATGATATTTCTCATTCTATTGTCTCTGTAGTCTCCTTCCCCTTTTCCTCACCAACAATTCTAGCTCTAGTTCTAGCTCCACTAACACTAGTAACTTCCATTAGAGTAGTATCAATCCTTCTACTTCTTTTGGGTACAGCTTTAAACCCGGTGGATGATGATGATTGTAGTTAATTCCGATCCATCGAAAACTATATACACAAGGGTAAACACTATGATGACCCGTAGGGAATTAGTTGGGTTAAGGAAAATACTAAAATCCTGAACTAGGTAAGCGATCGATTATGGTTTGGATCCGAACTCTAAAATCCGATTCAGAAGATAAAATTTGAACGGACATGTATGAAAGGAATATTCGGGATAATTTTCCCAACTGATAATTTATTGAATGATTAACGGACTTTTGATTTTTACCCATTAAAGTTTATTGGCAAAATAAAATATATATTTAAAATTTATGACCTTCCCTATTAAATTAAGTGCCTTATTTATATTTAATTTTTTTTTTTATAGAAGTTTGAATTTACTCGCCAGATTAGGTGGAGCTCGTGACCTAACTACCCTTCAAAGGACGCGCGATTCTTCTCTTGCCATCTGCGTATCTTGCTCTCGGTTTGATGGTGGGACCCTCGAGTTTAAATCGGGTTCTCAGAAGATGCGTACTCGAAGTTCTCATTTTCCATTTTCCATTGCTTCGTTTCTGGTTTCCTCGGATTCCACATCGGACGCCACCGGCTTCAAGGTCTTCGATCCCACGAATCCCTGAGTTCGATCGATCGATCGGTACATAACTTGATGAGGAAGGGGATTTTGGCATCCGATTAACATTTGAGGATTTTGGGGCAAAATCTGTTCTTATAAGATCGGGGAGTTGCGATATCGTACTGGGTCTGTTTGGATCGTCTTGGATTATGGTGATTTAGCTTAAGGGTGACCAATTGGCAGCGACGGGTGTGAGCGTTGGAGATAGGTTGAAATTTAAGGAGGACTGGCCGCAAAAAATGGCCTCGGGGAAGTTGGAAGGCCCTTCGGCTCCCGCTCTCCGCCGAGATCCCTATGAGGTGCTGTGTGTCTCGAGAGATTCATCTGACCAGGAGATCAAATCTGCGTATAGAAAGCTTGCACTCAAGTATGAATCCTGCCTCCTTACCTTTCTCATCCTTCAAGGCATTCCTTTATAACTGATTCACGTAGAGTTTATGTTGGCTAGCACTAGGTTTTGTGTTGTTTTTTAGTAGGAGAATAGTTGCAATTGTTTGGGAATTTTTGTGCATGAAGTATTGTTCTAGCCCAAGATTAAATAAATAGGCAAGGGAAAAAGGATGTTTTTCATCCCTTAGTTGTAATATAATCAAATAACAAGTGTGTTCTTGCTTGGTGATAGGTATCACAAGTTTTGTTTTTCTCAGCTGCTGTTGAAGCCTGATCCAACTAATGTCCTGTGACATTTCATAATCTATGCACTTATGGCGATTTCTATAGGAAGAAAAATCTTAGTAAAATAACATTATCAAGAAAAGATTCTTTGAAGTCCATTGGTTTTGTTTGGTGAAGTGACTATTGGACATTGATGTGGTTGCGTTCTTGCGTGGTAGAAAACTTCAATCTGGTATGGTTATGGAATGATTTAATTTACTTAAATGATCACGATAACTAAAACTAAGATCACTATAGTAACATGTTAGTAGATGGATGCCCTTGTTTACTTGCATCCAGAAGTATAGTATTTGCAAACAATTATTGTACTCCAATAACCAATAACGATCCTCTTTCATGTGTATAATTTTTTCCTTTGGTCTATCTCACACACTTTTTAAGAAACTCTTAACTTGTGAGCAGTCTATCTATAATGTCTATGTGATGCAGTATGGAAGTGGATCAACACTCACATGGAGAGATCTAATTCCACGTGATATAACACAATCAACAAATAAACAATCCCACAATAAGAAATAAATGATCTCGTAGAATTACGACTCATGAAAAGAAATTTTATTATGCAATTTTTTTTAACATGGGGATTAGAGCCACTTTTAAAGATTCCAATCTAAAAAAAATTTGAAATGAACTAAAAATAATCAAGAAAAGAAATAATCCTCAATCAAATCAAGAAGTAATCTAAATTGCAAATTAGGAAAGAAACCTAAATGGAATTAAAGTTCTAACAATTTATTCTAGGATCTTAATAAGATAATTATCTATTTTAAAATAATCTTAAATACAAATTTTAAAATTAAATTTCCTAGTTTGTTTATTTGTTGTTTCTAAGCATAAGGAACAATCACAATTTTCAACATATTTTTTTTCATCCTCTTTCTTTGGTTATTGTTCCTTCCAATGATTAAGAAGTTGCTATCGTTTCTTACTCCTAGTTCTTAGAGAATTAAAGCATAACAATTGCAATTGTTTAATATGTTTTTTTTCCATTCTCTTTGTTTGGTTATCGTTCCTTCCAATGATTGAGGAGCCTTATTTGGTTCAAAAGATTTTCTAAAAACTTTTTGCTTCTTAGAAAGAATTTAAATAAAAAGGTAAATACTTAGAAATTAACTTTTTTGACACATTTACATTTGTTATAGGTTTTATTTATTTATTTATTTTGTCAATTTTCAATAGATTTATTTTATTTTCTAGAAACTACAAACTGAAAATAGAATTTTTTTTATTACCAAACTTGATCTTATATTTTCTTTGTCCTTTTAGTTATTTAAGAATTACATCCCAATTTTATTTTCTTTCTTTTTGGTCATCACTTTCAATGAATAGGAAAACATCTTGATTGATTATGAGCTAGGATGATGTTTGTATTGCTTTAATAGTCACAAGTTGGGAAATTGAGAATGCCGAGGATAAATCCATTTACACCAAAAAGTGCATAAGCATGACCTGCAACATAGTGTACATGCATACATAGATAGAGGTTTGAATGTAGCTAGTAGATGTTTAATGTTAATTGAATCCATGGTTAAATAGGTTGTTAAGTAAAATAAGCAAACATTAGAATTGTGTTTTCTCATAACATGATAAATAAATTGGACAAGAATGCTCTTATAACAAATCTGAGGTAATTCAAGTTCTCGAGTAAGCAGATAATTGACAGAAAATCAAAAGGGAGGCCTGAATTATCATTATTATCAAAAGAGTTTCCCACTTTAAAATATCAAAAAGGGCACCCCCCCTATTCGGGAAATACTCTTGATTCAACTATCTTGCAATAGCTTCAGCCAAAGTTGCTCTAACATGCTCAAAAATTACTAAATAATTAATGTTGGTCTAATTGCTTAAATATTGGTTAAACTGCTCGAATTTGGTCAAATTGGTCCAACTCGGTAAAAAATAGTCAAATACTATAAATACTATTCAAGTAGTTTTATTGGTACAATGTAGATCAGTTGACCAAAATTGCTTAGAACAATTTTGGTTAAAGCAGATCCAATTGCTCCATGTTGGAGAGCAGATTTCACTAAAGCTGCTATAATAACGTTGGACAAGGATATTTTCAGAATATAGGTACCCTTTTGATGTGTTTTCAAATTGGGACTATCACGACCTGAAGACTTCTGAGAGATAGCCTCTGCATAAAAAACTACAAATAATACCCCTAAGGGTGCAGACAAATAATAATTTATTAAATGATGTAGAAAATGTTGACAGGTTGTTTGTGTTAATACAATGGCTCTGCTATAGCCATGACACGATTGACAAACTAACCTCATGCTAACAATGAAATGAAAACATCAAAGTAACAAAATACCAAAATGCATATAGTCATAATCTATGCAATAAAAGAAATAAATTGAATGGGTTCTATAGACTTGTCTTCAATATTATTGCTGAGCAACCATTTGTCATATTGACCTAACCTCGATGATCACTTAGATCTACAAATCTAGAGATCAAAGGAAAAAGGAGAGTGAACACATAATGCAAAGTGGAGAAAGAAAGAAGTGCATGAAAACAAAATCAAAGAGGGTAATAACATATTTTGATAGTTTATGTTTTCATATTGTTGAGCACCATTTGATTAAACTCTTTTCCTATTATTCATCTTTTATTCACTTCTTAATTAATTTCATAAGTTCTTATTTCCTCACTTTTTTTTTTGGATAAGTAAAATTTATAACACAACTCAAGTACAAAAACCGGTCTTTAGGAGTTACTCATGTTTGACGAAACATCAGATAGAGAAAACGCCCAAGGACCGGTATACATGTATTTGCACACACTTGAAGATCCTTCCATACAAAATGAATTATAGATGGCAAGGTGAGGTTGTGAGCCTTTGTCGAATGCTCCCACGGTAATATTTTACGAAGACATTGAACATTCGTCGATAGGTAGACATCTCCGGTTGCATATGGAGCCAATCTTTGATTCTCCTCCTATTTCCTCTTTTTCAATATTACATACATTGTAGTTTTATTTTATTTGAAAACTCAACATAATTTATTAAATGGGTGAATGACTTGCAATTCACCCCTCAAGGATGAGTCGTATGTAGGGGTGTAATCGAGCCGAGCCGAGCCGAATATGAGGCTCGAGTTCGATTCGAATTTTAGTTCTTAAGCTCGAGTTCGGCTCGTAATAAAATTAAATAGCTCGAGCTCGGCTCGAGTTCGGCTCGAGTTCGGCTAGAAAAAAGCTCGTTTAAAAATTAAACGAGCTTAATTCAAGCTCATTTTAAATAAATAATTATAATAATTAATTATATATGATTTTATATATTATTTATGTGATATTTAATTATATATGTATATATAAATAATATATAATAAGATAAACGAGCCTCTTAACGAACACGTTCGCGAGCCTCTTAACGAACACGTTCGCGAGCCTCTTAACGAACACGTTCGCGAGCCTCTTAACGAACATGTTCGCGAGCTCACGAACCAAATATTGCTAAGCTCGAGCTCGGCTCGATAATGTTTTCGAGCTCGAAATCGAGCTCAAGCTCAGCTCGTTAACTTAATCGAACGAACTCGAACGAACTATTTTTCTAACCGAGACCCGAATAGCTCGTGAGCGGCTTGGCTCGTTTACACCCCTAGTCGTATGTCAACCCACTTGATATGAAAAACACATCATATATAATTATAAGACAAGGATGAGCAACCTGCAACCTACCCGAGAAGGATGCATCATATATAAGAGTGAACGACCCACAATCTACTCGTAATGAAATGCATCATGTGTATGCACATATACATACATGGCTAGGGTGAACGACAACATTCCACTCTAAATGTGCCTTATATAAGAATAGGTGAACAACCGTCTCTTTAAACATAAGAATGAAAGAAAAGAAGAGGGGAATTATGATGACTTTAATCTTGCTCTACGCTCTTAGATTTCTTTGAGCAGTTGATCGTAATAAGCACAAAAGTATTGGCTTTTCATGTGTTCTTAATGTTCAAAAGTTCACGAGTTATTAAACCTTTGGCCCTAACATTCACTCTTCAGACACTTTTTTAGTTGATTGACTAAGGGTTTTTAGTAGTATAGATAATTTTCTAGTTGACTAAGCTCATTCAGTCAACTGCAAACTCTTACTAGTTGATTAACTTGCTTTCAATCAACATTCTTACTAGTTGACTAAGGGTTCTTAAGGGTTTTACGAAGACATTCAACATTCGTCGATAGGTAGACATCTCCGGTTGCATATGGAGTCAGTCTTTGATTCTCCTCCTATTTCCTCTTTTTCAATATTGCATACATTGTAGTTTTATTTTATTTGAAAACTCAACATAATTTATTAAATGGGTGAATGACTTGCAATTCACCCCTCAAGGATGTGTTGTATGTCAACCCACTTGATATGAAAAACACATCATATATAATTGTAAGACAAGGATGAGCAACCTGCAACCTACTCGAGAAGGATGCATCATATATAAGAGTGAACGACCCACAATCTACTTGTAATGAAATGCATCATGTGTATGCACATATACATACATGGCTAGGGTGAACGACAACAATCCACTCTAAATGTGCCTTCTATAAGAATAGGTGAACAACCGTCTCTTTAAACATAAGAATGAAAGAAAAGAAGAGGGGAATTATGATGACTTTAATCTTGCTCTACGCTCTTAGATTTCTTTGAGCAGTTGATCGTAATAAGCACAAAAGTATTGGCTTTTCATGTGTTCTTAATGTTCAAAAGTTCATGAGTTATTAAACCTTTGGCCCTAACATTCACTCTTCAGACACTTTTTTAGTTGATTGACTAAGGGTTTTTAGTAGTATAGATAATTTTCTAGTTGACTAAGCTCATTCAGTCAACTGCAAACTCTTACTAGTTGATTAACCTGCTTTCAATCAACATGAAAACCCTTCTTCCATTCAACTAGCCTATAGGATAACCCTTCATTTACAACTTGTTGTAAGTGTATTGTAAGGTTAGGGGCTTAAGTCGGTTGACATACAACATTTAGGCACTTCTCATAGTTGAAATGCTTTAACGAAACCATATGTAGCTCATCTACTATATAGTCAATCACACATCCCTACATTTGACATACGAACAAAAAAACCCAATATTGCAACACTATAATCACAATACATAGTCTTCAAGTCTTTGACTTCTTGATCCAGACTACTCGCCCTCGTGTTGTCTTAGCACCTCATCGATTTGAGTTGCCTATCCTGAAGTCGTCTAGAGTGTTTTTTTGATCTAGACTACTTGTGCTGGAGCCCTTCAAGCTCCTTCTTAGGCTACCGCTCTTAAATTGTTTGAGCATCTCCTCGATTTGGGCTACTGGTCCTTGAGGACTTGAGTTCTTCTAGTTCTGATTTGAGGTATCTACTCTCAAGTCCAATCTCACATTATTTGAGCTACTTGCTCTCAAGAGCAAGACCATCTAGCATGATTAGACTTGCACAATTGATACACCAACATGAAATACATACTTAATTCAAGTTATATTGCTAAACTGTTAAATAAGATGGTCGAACCTGAGGAACCAATTTCCCAATTTGGCACCTTATGGCTGAGATGCAATTAAAACTCTAGGGGTGCACATCACACTGCTGTAGGTGGGTGGGGAAGTTTTGGTGCAACTCAATGCTACTTTAGGCCAACATGGAACTAGTATAAGTGTGTAAGATAGCATTGTTGCAGGTGGTTCTTGTTAGTGAAAGAAGACATCGAGCCTGTTGAGGAGAGTTTGTTGTCTGGAGTTGCTGCAGATGCCAAAAATATAACTACTGCACTTTTAGGACTTGTCCAGGAGTTGGAGCATGACAGGGAAACAAAAAAGTCTTCTCAAAGGAGGTGGCATCAAGGAGGAGGCAGAGGGTGATTTGGTGGCGAGAAGATGAGATGAACAAACAAATCAATTCTGCTTCATAGGAGGAAGCACAGGTTATATGCAGAGGAATTAGGATTGAGGTTATTTTTAAAGACTAACCCAAATAAAATTGAAAATAAACTAAAATTATTCAAAGAAAGTAATAATCATATTCCTGAAAGACCCATTCAAACTAGGTTTTAAATAAATCAATTCACAAACTATAAAAACAAAAATTAAATTTATAAAATTATCCTACACTCATAATAATGATAAGACAATTGCCCAATTTAGAGACTACCTTAAATAACTTATCCTCTTAATCAAGAGATTAATCAAAAATAATCTTTGACAAAATCTAAAATCTTTAAAAATTAAATTCCTAGTTTGCATTAATGTATTTCTTGCTTTATAGCTTACCTATCTATGTTCCTTGTTGATATAATTTGAGTCCTTACGGGATGCACTGATGGCTAGCGCAAGCGGTGTTTCTTGTGCCCGTCCTCCCCACGTGTTGGCCACAACATCCGGGATAGTAGTCCCATGATTTACCTCCTCCGTGTTAGCCCTGAGACGGATTGGCGGGGGCGCTGGGGTGAGCAAATCACCTTTTTGCCACCATGTTGATACTATTTTAGTTTATTGCCTAGTCTGCAATACCAGTATATGATGTAGTCATAGTTATTAGCGATTGCATACCTTTATCTACTTAGATTGTACTAAGTTTTAATTTCTTATACATATAGGTATCACCCTGATAAAAATACAAGCAATCCTGAAGCATCAGAACTTTTCAAGGAAGTTGCATATTCTTATAGTATCCTATCAGATCCAGAGAAAAGAAGACACTATGATTCTGCTGGTTTTGAGGTAATTATCTTTTTCAGTAATGACCCTAATGATTTCAGCACTAGTGCAGTGTTTAATTAGTTTTAAGTCTCTTATTAAAATTCCAAGCATATAACACCCTAGTTTTGTCCCACAAGGGAAGTCATAGTTTTTAAATTACCACTAAACATAGGGTTAAGCATTTTGGGCCAACTTATGTGTCATTCACTGAAATTATATAGTTGGAAAAGCTTGTGACATTTCACTTTAGTTTAACATGGATATTGTGAGCCAATTTGAGGTGTTTATAAAGTTGAAATGTGTACTGATATAAACTTCGTCTTAAGCATTTTGGTTCGACTATCGAGTTAGTGGACTAGTTCTTTCATCTAGCGTTGAAAGAATTTATATATTACTTAGCTGTATTACAAATATAATCGCAGATAGAACCATGGAACCAATATCTCTGATATAATATTCAATGACGTATTTTTCCTTTTCCCACATGGATATAACTAAACACAAAGATGTATAGTTAGTGAGTGCCTGTTCCATGTATATCAATATGGGCAGTTCACAATTGCCCCCACTGGGTTGTGGAAGTTTATTAAAGTTATCAATGCTAATGGTAAGAATCGGCTCAAACTGGTTCCTCAAAAAACAGATTCCCTAAGAAACGACCTGACCTAGCTTGATCCCCTCATGGATGGCTGCAGCTTAGGTCCCTGACTCATCTTATCCACCAGATATCTAACCTTTATTTTCTCTTTTATGTATCTTTATCTTCTCTCTATCATTCTTCTTTAACTACTTTTGGATAAGCTTAGCAGAACTCTTTTTCTTCTTTGCCATCTGCTGTCCCTCTCTGCTGTTTCTCCTTGCAATCCTTTCCAAATTTATTGTTCTTCCTTATGTCTCTTTATCTGATCCACATCTCACATGCAGAGGAACAGTGTTCCCGTGATGTATGGAATTTTGTAGTGATTAAGCTAATTTAACCTAATTATCTTTAGTTTCTCTACCTCTCCATTGTTTATCTCTTCTCTTCTTTTCTTATACTTCTTCCAATTCAAAACTCAGGTGTATAATTTTAGTTGATTGGCTGGGTTCCTTATGTGGGCATATTCTACTAAATGGTTGTCCTTGTAGTCAGTGAACTTCAATTAGGACGTTCATCTAGGTAGGGTTTTGCTTATACACCCCAAGCTTTACCCTACATAGTGTACCTTGAACCAATATATCTGGACTTACAAGCAGCTATGGTTGACATAGATCCTTGCTGAATGATTTTGAAATTCTTGCCCTGTGATATCAGATGGTGATGGACTTGATTCTATTTTAGTTATACATTGATGTGATTGTTTTTAGGAATTGATTAGGCAGTCTGATTTTTCTTGGCTGGCATATAAGATCTGTCTTTTTGCATCTAGATTTTGTAACTATTTCATTTTATTTTGTAATTGATATCCTTTTGACCTATTTTCCTTTTACTACCTGTTCTGCAGCCAGTGACAAATTTGTTTAAACTTTAAAATGCACCCACATTTAGTCCCCCAAAACACTGACATCTGTGCATTCTTTTATTGGTTTAGGCTTTGGAAAATGAGAACATGAATATGGAGATTGACCTGTCTAACCTTGGAACTGTAAATACAATGTTTGCAGCACTTTTCAGGTGATATTGAAATATTTTTGGTTGTCAGTGTAATATTCTCTCTCTAAGCTTGCATTTCCTTTTCATAGCAAACTGGGAGTCCCTATAAAAACTACGATTGCTGCTGCTGTTCTTGAAGAAGCTCTAAATGGAACTGTCACAATTAGACCGCTTCCTCTTGGAACATCATCAAATGGCAAGGTACTTTAGTTTGTTACTTTGTTCCTTGTGAATGTAATTTTTTTCTTATTCCTGTTGCTTCTGTTGTAGGTTGATAAACAATGTGCTCACTTTTTTAGTGTTACAATCAACGAGGAACAAGCACAAGTAGGTGTTGTTATCCGAGTAACATCAGCTGCCCAAAGTAAATTTAAGGTGATGACTAAGGACATTGAATTCTACAAATAACTTGGATTTGTTTATGCTTCATTTCTTTTAGAGTTTTTCTTCTTTTTTCTTGTATGCTTCCATGTCTCTAACTTTCTGTTTTTTTGTTATCAACATAGTTACTTTACTTTGAGCAAGAACCAAATGGTGGTTATGGACTAGCTTTACAGGTGATTATCACTTTTTTCTTCTTTTCTGCAGCTTTTTTAAAAACAAAGTAATATGCCAATCATATATTTGCTATTTAAATATTGAAAGAATTAATGACAAATGCTTATTGATTTTACTGAAGTCATTGAGCTTGTTTTATTGGCTATAAGAAAGGAGGAATTGTAGCAGTTATTTTGTTGTGGACAGAGTAGCCATTCCTTTGATTAGTCATAGATTTGAAGTCCTTACAATCATTGTCTAAACTACATGAATATATACATCTCTCTCTCTCTCTCTCTCTCTCTATATATATATATAGAGAGAGAGAGAGAGAGAGAGAGTTGTTCTGCCGTGCGCCTCGCGTGCGTGCGTGAGGGGACAGCCGACGTGGCTATAGGGGGTGGGCCCCCCACATTGGCTTGCCCCCCCTCATTGCGTGCACGTAGGGCGCAGAGGGGGGTCGCACAACAGAACATGTTCGTGTGTGTGTGTGTATATAAACACTCAGTGGTGTTCTCCTGCAGGAGAAAACTACGCGCCTCTGTGCTCGACTTGCGTCCCTGTTTTATTTTTTCATTTTTTTTCATTATTTCAAATTTCCTCACATATTTCTAAATAAAAATTCGTCCGACCCTTTTTCTCTCATCTCCCTTGCGACGACCTCCAGCTAGGGCTACGGCGAAAATCTTTCGCCGCCGCTATTCCTCCAACTGCCTGCGATCCCTCCCTCTTTCACCCTCCTCTCTCGTTGGAGGCCAAAGCGACGTCGAGCCCCCCTCTCTCCGAAGCCAAGCTAGGGCTTCGTCGAGCCCCATCCGCTTCCTCCAACCGCCTGCGATCCCTCCCTCTTTCACCCTCCTCTCTCGTTGGAGGCCAAAGCGACGCCGAGCCCCTCTCTCTCTGAAGCCAAGCTAGGGCTTCGTCGAGCCCCATCTCTCACTCTCTCGTCGACGGGAGAACAAAATCGCAGTGAGCCCCCCACCTCTCTCTCTCTCTCTCTCGTCCGAGACCTGCAGTCTGAAGCCAAGCTAGGGTTCCGATTAGCCCTCTCTCTCTCTCTCATCGGGGGATTGCAGCGCAGCTAAGTCGACCTGCGATCCTTGCTTTGCCTCCTTTAAAGGTGCCCATTCAGTTTCTCATTTCGGAACTGTTAATTTGTGAAAATTACAGTCTCTATTTTTTGATCTTCTATTTCTGTGAAAATTACAATTTCTAATTGCTTAGGTCAGATTCTGTGACAATTATAACGCATCCTCGCTTTGTAATGATCATTTTTGTAATGTTTGATTTCTGTAATATATATGCTGTCGATTTGTAATTGTAATATTTGGTTTGTGATGTTAGATTTTATGCAATCAATTTTTATACTGTGATTTTTTTTAGAAATGGATATTTGATTTAGAAAGTTATTTCTTGCAATATGATGATAATATGCAGAGTTTCCTAGCAATGGATGAAATTTGCAGTGTCTGTGATGTAACCTGATAAGAAAAATTATATGCTATTTCTCCTCGGTCATCTATGTTAAGTTTCATAATTAAAAAACTACTCCTATAAGTCATATTTTTAACTGTTTTGAAGAATCAATTTTGGATCGACTCTCTAGTTCACATGCTTTTCCTTTAGTAGGCATTCAGATTTTGTGAATAAAACGAATGTATTCATTGCTTATACACCTATAATGTCAAATGTTAATAAGAACATTCATAAGCACAAAATAAGCATAGCAGAAAACTATTGCAGAAAAGTATTGGATAAAAAAGTAAACAAGAATTGACAAATGTATCTTCTCCAGAACAAAGTCAACTATAAGATACTAAGAGTAAATAAGACAGTACAGTAAATGCACTTGAAGAATTGGACATATTCATTGCTATTCTTCAGGAAGTACAAAGACAAAGAAATCATCAAAGTGGGGAAGGAGAGATTAATTGAACACAAGGCATTATTAACTATGAGGACTGTAGTAGTTGGACGATGCAAGCACATATTAACTATGAGGACTCTTCTCCAAGCAGAATTGATTAAAAAGATAAGGACTAATTCTTGTTCTTGAATCAAACATCTATAGTCAGGGATTAAAGAAGAATACCCGTCAATCTAATTCTTGTTCTTGAATCTACAAAAGTTTCATCCGATATAGCGCATATTGTTAGAACCTACAATAATAAAGATAATTATTAATTGTAATATCTAAATCAATCAAGCACTAATTTTATAAAATTAAACTTTGATAGTACCCGCTAAAGATGCCAATTCTTCTTCATATGTGTCATCATCGCTATTATGATGATTATCGATAGTTGATCTGACAATTGATGTACAAATGCAACCAACTCATCGTCATATTTATTTATCTAATAAAAATAATTGATGTACAAATACAATTATCATACAAATGGAGAATCAACCGACACATACCCTTGCTGTAAAATTGGACAGTTGCACTTGTCATGTGACACACCTCGATGCCCACATCCACGACATAGACGAGACTTTGAGGTTGACTTTTCCTTTGATGATTTCAATTTTTTCCCGCATCCCTTTGTTCTTACTAAAGAAGGATCAATAATATTAGGGGACCCATCCATAGATTTCTTCCTTTGACCTCCATTGTCGAATTCAAGAAATTTGTCCCCTCATCAGTCAAAGATGCATCATCAATTAATAGTGAAGCTTTATAGGATAACCTTGAATGCCTTGACATCAAAACCCTTATGGATCATCGATGAAATTTTGCTCCCCCAAAGTATATATTGCTCCAACCTTTGCATCTCGTGTCCATCGTTTGAGTATTACTTATCTGGCAAATGAAACTCTTGATTGATACGTAAAAAAGCTAACATATGTCTGCATGGAATGCCATCAAACTCAAATTTTCTACAACTACAAGATGTGTGATCCCTCTGTTTGTCATGCGTTAGAACCTTTGGTTTGGAGGAAGAACAACTTTGAAAATTCATTACATGATAAACCACTAAGTCAGCTCCCATAGATGCTACAACTGTGTCAACTGTCATAGAAGCTTGTTGCACATAATAACCATGACTCCACTCATTTCACTTTGAAACTCCACCCATTTCTTTTTTGTATATAACTTAACCATTTGAGATTCCATTGGCCAGTTTCTCTTAGTCCTGGGATGCTCATTCATATCAATATGATTTGCAACTAACTCATTGTGCCTTTGGTGTCTCAATGCCCTATTGAAACGGGTGATAAAATCCATCAATGAATTCTTATTTGAAACATATTTCTTGAAAAATGCATGTGAGCCTTCAAATCTCTGACTACTTGACATTCCAGCACAAAAAATATGGCTAAAATATGCTGGCACCCACTTATGTCGCAATTCATACATCAAAGACAACCAATCATTTTTCTCTAAATTAGGACATTTGATAACCTGTTCCCATGAATTCTCAAATTCATCAGGTGTTCTAGAATTTCTAATGACATTCTTAATGCTTTGATAGTAGTCACGAAAAGTCAAAGGATGCAATTTATCTGGAAATTTATTCAATATGTGCCACAAACAATATCAATGCACTGTCTGAGGGAAAACTTGGGCAATAGCTTTTGTCATAGCAGGATCCTGATCTGTGATGATTACATTTGGTGCACCTTTAGGCATGACTTCTATTAACTTGGTAAGCAGCCAAACAAAAGACTCAAATTTCTCATCGCTTATAAAGCCACAACCAAAAATAATTGTCTGATGATGATGATTAACTCCTACAAATGGTGCAAAAATCAATCCATATTTGTTGGTGTTATATGTTGTATCAAATACAACCACATCACCAAATACACTGTATGCGGTCCTTGATATATGATCTGCCCAAAAACACCTACTAAATCTGCTAGCTGAATCAGTTTCATATTCAAAGAAAAAAGCTGGATTTTTCTCTTTTTCGGATGCAAATAGCTCAATTAGTGTTTCAGCATCAATACCCTTTTGTTCATCCCTTATATCTCTCTCAAAGTTTCTGATATCTCTTTGAAAACAACCAATCCGCTCGGTCCCTCCATACTCTATCTCCAATAATCGTATTTGTTGGCAAGTTGACACATTGGCCTTTGAAAACTGTTGAGTCAATGCTTTTTTTGCTGTTGTAATTTTACGATGTGATCGTAACAAATGTACCTTTGAAGGAGTCGAGAGTGGATGATTGTGACCTTTCATGAAGTTAGTGGCAACCCAATTGGGTCCAGTTTGTTTCTTGACAAATGAAATTTTTGATTTACAACCAGTTCTAACTTCGCCATGTGCTCTTTCCTTTATCCGGTGATCACCTTTTGCTTGTTTATTTCGGTGGTCATCTGTATATCCTTCTTTAAAGCATACAAATGTTTTCCACACTACTTCATTTGACATCTTATTTTTCTTGCTACTATATATCCTTGCACTAAATCCAGATTCACGTGCATATTGGTTATAGAATGAAAATGCCTCATCTATTGATGAGAATTCCATCCCATATTTTGGCTTTCGATCATCTGCAACTTGAGGAATATATAACTGTTCATCACTGCAAATTTCATCCATTGCTAGGAAACTCTGCATATTATCATCATATTGCAAGAAATAACTTTCTAAATCAAATATCCATTTCTAAAAAAAAATCACAGTATAAAAATTGATTGCATAAAATCTAACATCACAAATCAAATATTACAATTACAAATCGACAGCATATATATTACAGAAATCAAACATTGCAAAAATGATCATTGCAAAGCGAGGATGCATTATAATTTTCACTAAATCTGATCTAAGCAATTTGAAGCTGTAATTTTCACAGAAAAAGAAGATAAAAAAATAGAAAAGACTATTATTGTCATAGAATCTGATCTAAGCAATTAGAAACTGTAATTTTCACAGAAATAGAAGATCAAAAAATAGAGAAATTGTAATTTTCACATATTAACAGTTCCGGAATGAGAAATTGAATGTGCACCTTTAAAGGAGGCAAAGCAGGGATCGCAGGTCGGCCTAGCTGGGCTGCAATCCCCCGACGAGAGAGAGAGAGAGGGTTGATCGGAACCCTAGCTTGGCTTCGGAGAGATGGGGCTCAACGAATCCCTAGCTTGGCTTTGGAGAGAGGGGGGCTCAGCATCGCTTTGGCCTCCAATGAGAGAGGAGGGTGAAAGAGGGAGGGATCGCAGGCGGTTGGAGGAAGCGCGGCGGCGAAAGATTTTTGCCGTAGCCCTAGTTGGAGGTCGTCGCGAGGGAGATGAGGGAAAAAGGGTCGGACGAATTTTTATTTAGAAATATGTGAGGAAATTTGAAATAATAAAAAAACAAAAAAAATAAAACAGGGACGCAAGTCGCGCACAGAGGCGCGTAGTTTTCTCCTGCAGGAGAACACCACTGTATAAACACTTTACCTTTGGCTATTGAGAAGATAATATTCCTATGCTATTGTGTCTGAAATGAACATCACTTAGTGTTAGATGTGATGATATGCAAGGATTTGATGTAATATTTTACTTTGTGAAGCTGCATGTGGTCTATTTGGTATTCTAAGTTTAGATTTGTGTTGCTGTTGACTTTATATCGAAATCAACCATATTAAAGTCTAATAGCATTGGTCCTCGAGTTGTTTTACCTTTTTTTCCCTCTCTAAATTCAATTTTATTCATATGAGGATCCTATTTTTTCAAATAATTTGGTGTCTATTTGATTTTCATTTTTCATATCTCTTACTGTTTCTTTATCTTTCATCTATGATTTTTATTACATCTTCACTATTTTTATTAAGCTTTATGTCCCGTGACATGTTCATTTAACTCATTGATGTAAGGGAGCAGTAGAGGATTGAGAGAAAAAAGGAGTTGAGACGAGTAAAGAAACTTAAGTTCAATACCTTTGATAATCAGACTCATCATCTACTCCTTTGTATATGACATTGGCAAAATCGAGCGGACACTTGAAATCTCTATTGATCACATGCAAAAATTTATAAATATAGTGGTTTTGAACACTTTTTCACATGCAAAAATTTTATAGTGGTGTTGGACACTTATATCCACACTTATGATAGATACTCGTACTAGAGACCAATGCATTTATAAGCCCAAGCTATCTAGAAATTTGAATATGGTATTAATTACATGGCCTTAGTCCTAGGCTACCTTTTGTACTCTAGAACTTCCCAAATATTCTTTAGTCATATGCAACCCCTTAATATTACAACATAATGTTCATTTTCCAAAGTGTTTTTTTTTGTGCTTAAAGTGGATTCAAAATTCATTTCCATGCCTAAGTTTAATCATGTTGACATCCTTCTCAAATTAAAGTGATCATCATTCTCTGTCCTGATTGTACAGAATTCAAATTTTGGAGAATTGGATGCTAGATATGCTTTCAGAATAACTGGTGCTAACTGACAAATTTTTAAGAGTATCCAACTGGCATTAATAACCATCGATTCGATGCTATTCTAACAGAGAAACATTGTGCAAAACTAGTTGAAGAACTGACTAGATGATTCAATTATATACACATAACCTATGCAGCGTGGAAAGGATAGTGTTTATGACATTTACATTTAGGAGCATTGTTGAAGAGAGAACAGTCATAGATGCTATGATATTTACTCAAATATTTGATATTGAAAATTAATATTTTAGTCAAAAGGTACATCAAACAAAGATGTTCAATTCCTAGCTTTAGCTACTTTATGCATTGCTTCCTTACATTTTATCATGGCAATCTTGGCTGCGCAAAGGAACGAGCAGTCATACCACTGAGTCAGAGTCGGAGTTGAATCACTATCAACAATGTCTGATCTGTTTTTTTTTAAAGATTAGAATTTCACAAAGATTAATGAGAACTTTGGTAAGAACTAAAATCCAATGAAGATAGTTAGAAATTAGTTGGATTATATTAGAATCTTGATGGAATTCATTGAAATATAATCAAATAAAAGGTGGAGATGAATGAAATTGAGTTAAAATTTAGTTAAAGTTGGTTGATTTTGAAATACTTGACTAATCTAGCCTTCCCTTTAATCCCTTCATTCTTGGGGTACTCACACAGAAAGGAGAAGTTTTGCTTTCCTCTAAAATTGTTTATGTTACCATAGGTTGCGATCCACCACAAGATCAAGCATCACTTATTTAACTTTGATATCACTCGTTAGACTCAATGTCTTATTCGTCTCTCTCTTGCATTTCTATTGGTCAAGTGAGATTATCATGGATTGAAAGAAGGTATTAGGGATTGAGAGAGAACACAATAATCATTGGTCAACAACAATTCTAAAATTGTTATTCCTTTAACTAAAAACTAGTTAGAGATTTGACTAAACCCTATAGAATTAAATATAAAATAATATCACTTTCATATATATATATATATATATATTTATTTATTTATCAAAACACTTAGCTGTTTTCCATTATGCCTCTTCTTTATCATCAGTCAACTACTCATTCACCAGCAATCGACCAGTCGACCGCTATTAGACAGTCGAGTGCACTGATCGATTTTTAAATTTACTGTGCTCGATTTGTGATCAACAATTGACTGCTTATAACTCATTAGTCAACTGCTAAACTTTCTGTGTTCCCATTATGTGATAGGACCATTACACAACTCTCAAAATATCTCAAATTTGTGCCAATTTAAAGATCCCACAGCTCTCTTTCTGGACTATAAAATTCATGTTTGAAGGCATGATTACACTCAGGAGTGCAATAAATTTGCTTTGAAGTGTTTCTGAGGTGCCTAAGACGATCAAAACTGGTTGATGGCCTTAGGAAATTAATTCAAATTAGGACCATTACACTCCTGGGAGCCTCCTAAGTATAGGGGTGAGCAATCGGTTAAAACTGAACCGATTAAACCAAAAATCGAACCGACCTAACTATTTTCAAACCAACCGAATTTTTCAAAAAAATTGAATCGACCGACCGATAAAACATCGGTTAATTTGGGTTTTGTCCAAATAACCGAATTTTTCGATTTGGTTTGGTTTGGTTCCAGTTTAGTTTTGTTTGGTTCCGGTTTAGTTCGGTTCAATTCATAATATCGATTTGGTTTGGTTCTAGTTTGGTTTGATTCAACTTATAATATCGATTTGGTTTGGTTTCGATTTGGTTTAGTTCCTATTTGGTTCGATTCCGATTTGGTTCGGTTCAACTCATAATATTTGTTTAATCGGTTTAACCAAATTTCGATTTTCAAAACCGAAACCGAACCGATTAAACGAATATTTCCAAAAAAAAATCGAACTTCCTGAATTAACCGAGCTAAACTTTTAATTTCGGTCAGTTTGGTCGGTTAATTCGGTTTAATTGAACTTTTGCTCACCCCTACCTAAGTATAACCATACCCTCAGACCTAAACTCCACAACCTAGATTGAGAGATGTAAAATCTTTTTAAAGCATGAAGTGTTTGGAAATAGAAGCTAAAAGCTGATACAAGGTAAAGTTTGAGTGTTTGGTGAATAACAACTTAATTTTTAGTTAAATGACAACAATATCCTTAAACTATATAAATTATTTTTTTTAATTATCTAAATATAATTTTGATACACCATCAATAATGTTTTATATATTTATTATTATATTTTGAATATTATATCAAAATTAATTTTTTTAATAATATATATGTTTAAAAAATATATAATTAATAAAAATATAAATAAAAAAAATAATAAAATTTATAATTTTGAATTTGACAAGTTGAGGACAATTTTACAAGCTCATTAAAGGGCTTAGGCCTGTCATACTTACTCACTAACCCACCAAAGGGTTCTTAGGACTCCCCTAGTTCAGGCCATGTCAAGATTTTAAAATTTTGAACATTATAGGGTCATCAACGAGTTTTGCCAAAAACTCATTGATGACCTTAAGAACCTTGGAATCACTTCAAATTAGGACCATTACATTCCTTGGAGTCTCTTGAGTGTAACTATGCCCTTAGACCTAGATACTATAACCTATATTGAGAGATGTGAGTTTTGAAATCTTTACAACCTTGAGACAAAATGACACAAGCTCATTAAAATGTCTAGGCCTGTCATACTTACTCACCAATACTACCAAAGGGGTTCTAGGACTCTCTTGATTCCGACAATGTCAAATTTTAAAATTTTGGACATTTTAGGGTCATCAACGAGATTGTGCCAAAAACTCACTGATAGCCTTAGGAATCTCAAAATCACTTCAAACCAAGATTATTAATTTTGGAAGGCTCAGATCTAGATTTCACAGTCTAATTGAGCGATGTGGATTTTTAAAATCTTCACAACCTTGAAATAATTTGGTCTAAGTCTGTCATACTTACTCACCAATATTATCAAAGGATTCTTAGGACTCCCCTAGTTCAGATCATAACGTCAGGATTTTGAAATTCTAGACACTGTATCTATCTTTAGTGAGATGATGTAGATCTATCTATCTTTATGCTGCATCGATTGCTTTTCTCCAGGCTTATATATAATATCAGTTTTCTGTATCACCAGGAAGATAGTGAAAAGACTGGAAAGGCAACATCTGCAGGAATGTACTTTCTACATTTTCAAGTTTATAGGATGGATTCAACAGTCAATGCAGTGAGTTAACTCTTTCATACTGAAGAAAATGATTCATGATTAATTATGATAAATGACAGTAGATGCATTCCATACCGTTTCAATGTTCGATCTTTTTTGAATAGTTAGCAATGGCCAAAGATCCAGAGGCTGCTTTTTTCAAAAGGTTGGAGGGTCTTCAACCTTGTGAAGTATCTGAACTAAAACCTGGAACCCACATATTTGCTGTTTATGGTTCGGATTGCTATTCGTTCTAATTTGTATGTTCACTATATGTTTTCCTCTAGGTATTTGACCTGACGTGTTCTTACAGGTGATAATTTTTTCAAATCTGCTAGCTATACAATTGAAGCTATCTGTGCTGTATCATATAAAGATACCACTGAGAAGCTTAAAGAGATTGAGGCTCAAATTTTAGCAAAAAGAAACGATCTGCGCCAGTTTGAAGTAGAGTACAGAAAAGTAGGACTCTTTTTATTTGTCCATGACTACAAAGGTAACTTGTGATCGACTTTGATATTCTTCTTGTTTTGCAGGCACTTGCACGCTTTCAGGAAGTGACAAGCAAATTCAACGAAGAAAGGCAATCTGTATGTATCTTTTGTTAATGCATAGTGTTTTACTACTGCTTTCTACCTAATAGTTTTTGGTTCTTGGCCTATGTTTCTTTTAGTGACTATTTTGGGAGCACCCTTCATATATTTTTACGTTAGCTATTATTGCTGTTTTTGCCATATTGAGCACATTTTTTTCAGTATGTTTTTTTATGTTTCATTGTTACGGCTTTGGTGCATGATTGTTGTTATGGACATTAATGCAAATGTCATTTATATTTGGAATGTATTTGTAATTGATAAATAATTGATAGTGGTAGCATGGTTTAAAATTTCATGTCATACAAGATAGTACGGTCAAAAGTACCATTGTAGTAAATCAATGAAACTTGATATAAATGCCGACACTCATCACTCAGTAAGGTTTGGCACACCTCGACACACGTCCAGATGAATTTAAATAATATTTGTTATTTTTTGTAATTTGTTACTCTGATATTTATCTATTGCTATTTTTTGTTTTCTAAAAGCAGATAAGGTAATTGGAAGAAGATTATAAAAGTAAACATTATATGAATTCTTTGACATTCATTGAATTGAAAAATGAGTTAAAATAATTTTTAGTTTAACTATCTAAATGATATAATCTTATTAATAAGTAGAAAAATTAATGTGAAAGAGGGGTAAAAACACATGCCAAAGCATGTCGTGTATTTTATAGTACATTAAAGTTTTAATTCAATCAATTAATTGATTGTCTAATGGCTGAGGTTTTATTTTTAGAAGCAAATAAACTACTGAAAGAGGAGTAAAGGAGTTAAGGGCATCTAAATTCATCTATGCATGCTTCAGTATTTGCTAAAGTGCGCTCAAATTTATGATCTAGCATAGAATAATATTTTAAATTTTGGCCTTTATTTTATTATATTTTGTAACTATGCCCATGACGAACCATGGCTGATTCCAAGCTCGGATAAAGGAGAGTTGTGTTAGGTTGTCAGCCAATGTTGTACTATGACAAATGTTCAATGAATTGATCCATTAAACTATTGTGCTAATATTAGGATATTCCTCGGAAGGAACACGTTGCAGGGTCCCACTATAATGTTTCGGCAACGACCGCTATATTTACAGAACTCGGGTGTAGTGATAAATATGCAAGAGATCTCGTTGTAGGGTTTGACTATAACCTATCAGCAAGGACCGCTATATCTCCATAAGAACTTAAGTATAGTGTTAAGTATGCGAGAGTTTTCACACCATAGGTTGGATAAGAATAAAAATAATAGGAAAACTAATAGTCTAAGATTTGAAACATGGACCATAGGAACTCTCACTCGTAAAGCAATGGAGGTAACAGATACAATGATTAGAAGAATTAGTATTTTATATGTACAAGAGATAAAATGAGTAGACAAGAAGACAAAGATGATAGAGAACTCGGGTTTTAAGTTATGATTCACAAGAAAGAGTAAAATAAAAAATGGAGTGGTATTTTGTAGATAGTTCGTTAAAGGATGAAATTGTAGTAGCTAGAAAGGGAGATAGAATTATAGCTCTCAAAATAGTAGTGGCGAAAGAAACTATGAACGCAATTAACATATATGCACCTCAAGTAGGATTAAATGAAGGTACCAAATCAAGGTTTTGGGATGACCTAGATGAAGTATTATAAAATATTTCGCCAAATGAAATGATTTTAATAGGAGGAGATCTAAATGGGCATGTCGAGTGAAAAATGAGGAATATGAGAGGGTACATGAGGCTTATAGGTTTAGAACAAGAAATAAAGAAGGGAAAACTATATTGGATTTTGCGAATGCATATGACCTTATACTAGCTAATACATTTTTTAAGAAAAGAGAAGAATATTTGATCATGGGAATAATAAATCACAGATTGACTTTCTTATGGTTAGGAAGAGAGATAGAAAGATTTGTAAAGATTGCAAGGTCATTTCTGGAGAAAGCTTACCTACCCAACATAGGTTAGTAGTGTTGTATACGCCTTAATTATAGTATTAATAGAAGAAAAATATACACGACTTCTAGAATTAAGTATTGAAAGTTAAAGGATGAGAAGCACAACATAAGTACAACATGGGATAAGATGGTATCAAAGTTGAAATAGTAGCCAAGAATGTACTTGGTGAGTTAAAGGGACATGCACCACCAAGTAAGAAATCTTGATAGTGGAATGAGAAAGTAGTGAAGGGAAAACGAACAACTTATAAGGAATTATATATTTGTAAGACTGAGGAAAATTTTAAAAAATATACAATAGTTAAGAAAGAGGCTAAGAAAGCAGTGAATGAAGCAAAAGATGAAACTTTTGAATGGTTATATTAAAAATTGTTACAAAAGAAAAGGAAAAATACATTTATAGAATAGCTAAAGTGAGAGAGAGAGGAAGACAAGAGATCTTATCCAAACAAGATATATTAAAGATGAATGCAATAGGGTATTAGTAAATGATGGAGAAATAAAAATGCGGTGGAAGAGGTATTTTCATCAACTTTTTAAGGAAGGTTTACGTGACTAAATTTATGTAATTTAAGTATGTTAAATGAGTATAAAAATTTAAAATTTCATTGTAGAATTCAAACTTTAGAAGTAAAATAAGGTTTAAATGAGATGCAAAATGGAAAGGCCGTTGGACCGGATGATATTCTGATAGAGGTAGGGAAGTGACTAAGGAACAAGGTATTGAATGTCTTACAAAATTATTTAACATGATATTGAAAATGGAAACAATGCTTAATTAATAGAGGGTAAGTACTCTAATTCCTTTATATAATAATAAGGGAGACATACAAAATTATACAAACTATAGGGGTGTTAAACTAATGAGTCATATCATGAAACTTTGAGAAAGAGTAATAAAAAAAAGATTAAGAGAGGAGACCACGGTAATCGAAAATCAATTTGAGTTCATGCCTGTAAGGTCGATAATAGAAGTTATACATCTTTTTAAGCAACTAATTGAAAGTATAGGGAGCAAAATCAAGATCTACACATTGTATTAATTGACTTAGAAAAAAATATGATAGAGTCCCATGAAAAATTATATGGAGAATTCTAGAAAAGAGAGGTGTTAATGTAGTATATATTGAACTAATTAAGAATATGTATGAGGATGTGACGATCAGAGTGAAAATTTCAGGTGAATATAAAGATAGAGTTACATCAAAGCTTAGCTTTAAGTTTCTATCTTTTTATACTAATTATGGACGAACTCGCTGGACATATTCAAAACACAGTAATGTGGTGCATGTTATTTGCAGATGATATTGTTTTGGTAGATGAGACACGTGAAGGAGTAAATGCTAAATTAGAATCTTAGCAGGAAACACTAGAAGTGAATGATTTTAGTCTTAATATAGTAAAAATAGAATATATAGATTTTAAGTTTGACAATATTAGACGTAATGAGACAATTGTTAGATAGGAGATGACGAGTTGTCTAGACCTGACAACTTTAAGTATTTAGGATTATATTTGCAAAATGATGGGATTGAAAGAGATGTCTTATAGAGAATACAAGCAAGATAGTTGAAATGAAGGAGGGTGTAGGGTGTTTTATGTGATCATAAAGTACCTCTAAAACTTAAGGGAAGTTCTACAAGATAGCGGTTAGACTTGCTATGTTATATGATGTTGAATGTTGAACTATTACTCAAGCACATGAGCAAAAGATAGAGTTGCAAAGATGAAAATGTTAAAGTGAATGTGTGACATACAAGGATGGACATAATAAGAAATGAGAGCATTAGAGAGAAAGTTGAAGTTGTATCTATTGAGGGAAAACTCTGAGAGACACATTTCAGATTAAGATGGTATGAATATGTACTTAGACGACCTCTATATGCTCTAGTTAGGCGACTTGAAACTATGACAAAATACGCACATCAAACGAGACCAAAAAAAGACTTGGTTAATAACAATAAAATAAGATAAAATTTATTTAAATATAGATGATGATATAGTAGGGGATAGAGTCCAATGGCTTAGTAGGATCCATATATCCAACCCCACCTAGTGGGATAAGGTTTGGTTTTTGTTGTTGTATCTTTATTATATTTTGTAACTTATTATTCTGTTTTTTGAATGTAAATAACTTCTTAGTTACTAAAGACTTATTTTTAAAAGAAAGAAGTGAAGTCAAACATGGTTGAGGATGAAATGGAAAAGGAATAGCTATTCATGATATAAAGTAAGGAATAGTTATTCTTTATAATTTGGGAATTAAAATTTTGTAGGAATTAATATTCAATGTTATTCTTGCAACAAAACATTGGATTGTTCATTCTATAGGAATTTATAGGGAATCGAATTCCACATTTTGTGAACCAAAAGCACACTTAGTATGGTTACACAATAGTGCATGCAGAGTTGAAAACAGAATTATCGGAGCTCACCTTGCTTGAACATGGATTTTAGAAGCTGCTATGTAGACTTTGCCTCCCTTGTGGATTTAATCTCAAGTTTCAGATGAAGACTAAATCTTAATGTCCTCCAAAGTTCCAAATCTTAGTTATTTTTATTATTATGCGCAAGGTGCATTGATTGTAGAAATTGAGTGTCAATTTGTCGCCTCAACTGGTTGCTTGAACTTGGATTTTAGAAGTTGCTTTGCCTCATGGATTTGATCTCAAAGTCAAGTCAGGCGAAGGTAATCAAGAGGACAAATTGAAGTTAGTTTTATAATTAATCAGTTACTTCCTAAGTTGTAATCCCTCTAGGCTCTAACACTGACTAATCTTGTGAATGCTTCTGGGTATCACATAAGTGTTGTTTGTGATGCAAGGCAAAAGCCCTTCACTTCATGATCAGTTTGTAATAGAACTAGCTGCCACTTATTCTTTGTTTTTTGCTTTTTATTCCCGCAACCCTCTTTCTGTATATTTTCTCGCAATGTCCGTGTATAAATTGACAAAAACACGTTTGCTTCAGAATTTCACTGGTTTCATGTATATATATTTCCCCAGGTTGATGAGTTGCTGAAACAAAGAGACACTATACAATCCTCTTTTACAACTGTGCGAACTTTGGTCAATTCCAGCGGGGTTACTAGTAGCAGCAGCAAAATTCCAACCGAGGATGACAGATCAGATAGCACGGTAGAGAATGCAAATTCTGATGGGAAAGAGAAGTCAAGTAAGAAGAAATGGTTCAACCTCAATCTAAACCGTTCTGATAAGAAGGATTGAGTTGTACAGAGCGATATTCTTTTGTAAATGTTGGAAAATTTATGGTTTGCCTGAATATGCAACACTGCCCTCGTGCAAGTCTGTAGACAGCGGTAAAGTCAATTCAGCCACCAGTTAGCCTTTTCACAGGGTTCCCAAAGTTTTACTAGTTTTCACTCCAATGCATTGTTCCATTGGATGCATTAGCTTTATAAACCTACCCATGGGCTTTAGGTTTCTCAAGAAAATGAAGTGGTGTTAATGCATGACAGATTCAAGCCATTGAACAAATGGATCGAAGGTCCAATCGTGACCTTCCTTCTATATTTTTATTACAATTTGTTGGATGTTATGTATATGGTTCTAAGTTGGTAGATGTACTCGATGAATGATTATGATCAACCCAAGTTTTGACAGCCCGACAGTATTGGCTCAAGGGTTGGCCACAAACATGATTTTTCTTTTGAAACTAAAGAGATTTAATTGAAGGTACGAAGCATATGGCAGTAGTTGCAACATTATGAAAAGTTCAATATATCAAGAAGCTCAATCAGCACTATACTATGTCGTCCCTTCGTGTATTGATAATGATATAGTAAAATTTTGATTGTAATTCATAACAATGAGCAGTATACCATCATTGAAACTTTGTGTAGTAGATAGTCTAAATTTTTATGTAGCATAGGCTTTAATGGATTCCTTCTTTGCGATGACACACAAACTCAATGGAACAACCAACTCTCCATCAATAGCAGAGCCTCCAACTGGAGCACCGGGAAGATAAATGGACTGGAGCCCTTTGACATGTTTTATGTGAAGAACTATTTCATAGTCGCTGAATCTTGAATGGATCTATGGGTGATTAATTTCCATCTTAATTTGGATGGTAGACAACAATTGAGATCATTTCTTCTCAAATCCAACACTTATCATATGAGTAGACCGTATGAGAATCCATCTTTTCAGAAATTTAAGTCAAAACTGGATATCTTTACATGGTGGATCAGTGGAAAGGAAAGATGAATAAACCATGAGTGATTCATTGAGAATTCTCCCAAATTATCGAGCACATTCGCATCACTTGGAATGAAGATATGACAAATAATTTTTTCCCTCTATCAATTTTGGAGAATTTTGCTTCTAGCAATGATCAATTACAGAATTTTGGCCTTTAATTTGTTTATATGATGTATATGGATTGAAGAATATGAGAAATGTTATTCATTTTTGAAGCAAAGATCAAGAGGTGAAAACTTCAAGCCTATCAAGCAAAGGGATTGTGAAAATCTCAAACCTTGAAAGTTTTGATACTTTCTTGAGAATTGAAAATTGAGAATTGATATTTAAAAAAAGAGAAATTGATTAAAAAATAAAATAAATTAATCTGTGTATATAGTTGGGGAATATTGGTCAATTAATCGTAACCATTGATTGAAAGGTGGTTAAATAATCTAAACACTAAAAAAAAAAAAAACGCCTCAAACTGTTGAACTGGCTGAAACAGCTCGTTAACCGACTGTTCTAATGACATTAAAAAAAAACTCCTTTGTACCAGCTGTTGAACCGCTAATTCACGATTAAATTTGGATTGGAACTATAATCGGCTCGCCTCTAGACAGGACGATTATGATTCTAACCCATTGAACCAGGTCAATGAGTAAACGGTATGTTGACCGGTTATGGTTCCGGGTCGAATCCGATTTGTACTCGGCCCGTGATCAGACGATCTAAATGAATGGTTTGCCACGATGGGTTGGAGCAATTTTGAAATCTATTTTGTCTTATTTCTGGTAGCCTGATTAAGTATTAGTAACTTCATGCACTGTATTTTTGAATTCTGACTAGTTGACTTTTAATTTCTAATTCTTATTATGTTGTCATTATAGTTTGTTTAGGTATTCTAGCCATTTCATGCACTGTTTTACATGTTTCATTGTACAACGAATATTGTGCTTGTGCAATACAGATTCAGTTCAGAAAACAATAATAGTGAAAAATAATATGGAAAAGAGAAAATAGACCTGATGACGATCGAGGTGGAAATATAAGAAAAGGATCTGACAAAGAAGGGGAAGCTTCCATAGCGCAACAAATTTGATATCGAACTACAGATATATAGATGGATTTTGCACACTAACGTTGAAGTAGTACGTACCTTGCTTGGACATAGGCTACATACGAATATAACTATAAAAATGTGCATTGATTCTTAGCTGTAGAGCCAGCATCTATTAGGTTCTTGGTGATAAATTAAACATCTTCTCTGTTGGCCCTAGCATGGGATGATGGGGCGCTGAAGATGAGTGAATCGTCTTTTGCCATCTTAGTGACAAATTAAACATGTCAAAGTGATTTTGAGGACTATGCAACTCAAGAATCAACATATTCATTATTTGATATCCATATTACAAAGTACTAGGTATTAATTAGAATACAATGAATAATATTATTCATATTAAATTTATTATTAAGCATTTATTATTTTATCAGTAGAATTGAATTAGAGCCATTGTGACACACATCCTTACCATCTATCATTAAAAAAAATACGAGAGATGATCAGAGGGAGTTGCAAACGATACAAGAGTATTTATGAACGCAATTACAAGACCTAGAGGTGGCCTTCTGACGCCAAATGGCTGTGAGAAACTTGTTGACTACAATTCTTGGTCTCTGGTTGCTTGAGATTGTTAATTAATTAATTTCAGATATTTCCTATGTTCAAATGCTTTTTTATGTGATTGATGCATGACAAGCCAACATTCTAGGATTTCTTACATCATATTATGTAGAATACTACCGTTGATCAAATTTTTATGGTTCTACTACATCAGTGATGATTAGAAAATTTACTGTATCACTTGAGATTTGCTACATCAGTGATGCGGCGAAAATTACTGTATCATTGGAGATTGATGATGAATCTTCTTTTCACGATGTGATCGGATCTGCATCGATCAATACACATAAGAGAACGTCGGGAGTCATCCCGGCGAGATCTCTCTTATAGTCTTTATGTTTAAGTTCATAAGAAAACAATTTGAGTTAGGGTTAGGTACCATGTATAGATTCTATGATCATACCATTGCTAATCTTTTTATAAGGAATGCTTCTCCAAAACTGTAACGGGTTATTAGATCTTGTGAGTTAAGGTTATGTCCAATCATACTCCGAATGCAACTGCATTAGAGCCGAACCACGTAAGCTAGACATACTAAGGGGGAAGGAAATCACTATCCCAGAATATCTCAATTAGCTTTTGACATTTTGTTCTTTGCTACCTAATGTCATCAACTCAAATAGAAAAAAAAATGAATTAGATAATACCGAACTTGGGGTGACCAATTCAGTAGAACCTCAAGTAAATCTGGAAGGGAGGGGGCGGCAGAAGCTTAACATTTGTGATTGCACGTCCCATTTAGAAAAAAAAATTCTATAAATATGTTATAATTAGAGATCAAATCGTGGATACCTGAATGACAATTTAATACCTTTTCACTACATCATAGTCCCAGAGGCCATCAACTCAAATAGAAGTTATGACTAAGGGTGAGATACTTTGTTATTCTTATCTCCAATTAAATAAATTATTCAAACCGGTTGTACAATCTGATGGCACATATGTTGTTGTTTGACAATATTGAGATCACTAATTGCATCTCTAAAGTGCTTGTTATGTAAAACATATTTAATATTATGATTGTATTGAGTACTTTGATTCAAGTCTTGTAAAGAAAATTTTTAAGCAATAGTTCACCAATTTAATGGTATTCAAAAAATAAATACATTTCGAGTATAATAGGCATTTAATAATTGTTATCTGACTCAGAAATATTTTTTTTTTAATTTTTAAAAATTAGCAATACTTGTTCTCTTCAAATTCTAAAAGTAATTCTTAAATCTTCTAAAATATTTTTTATAGAAGTAAAAAAATTATGAACCAAGCGCCTTATGGTCTGCTCAAAATCATTCAAAAATAAATAGATAATTATTGAAATCTATAACAAAATTGAATTAGAAAAAAAAAAGACAATATGATGCACAAAGGTTCGTCAATGCGAGATTTGGAGAAAAGATTCGTGATTCAAACCCATGACCATAAAATTTCATGGCAACAACTTGATATAATAGCCATAACTCCTTGAATCAAACTTTGTGGTCATGATGTAGTTGGTTACAGATCAACAAACACAAGGTCTCGATTCGAGTCCTGGTGACGCCAATTATTTTATAATAATTGTAGAATATCGTTTGCCCATGAGCATAGCTGAGATGGTAAGGAATTGATAGATTGTCGCATAACTCCTAGAATCCTCCAAACTAAATAAAATGGAAACTACACAGGCATAGCTTTCTAATGATTTATGGTTCACCTACTAATTAGACTCCATTTAGTACAAGATTATTCATGACTATTGACTAGTTGAATCTTGGAACACTCTTGCCATTCTCTCCTGGTTGGAAACAATCCCTGCCAAAGTTTGAATTAGTTTTTTTTTCTTTTTTTTTTTTTTTTTTTTTTTTTTTTTTTTTTTTTTTTTTTTTTTTTTTTTTTTTTTTTTTTTTTTTTTTTTTTTTTTTTTTTTTTTTTTTTTTTTTTTTTTTTTTTTTTCTTTTTTTCTTTTGTAGTAGTAGTATCGAGGTAGAATAGGAATATTGAATATACTCAAACATATTATAGTCATACTAAATCACCTTGAGAGCTATTGTTGCTTGTTTGCCACCTTAGAATGCTTCTGACTATGCTTTGATTGTTAAATTTCGAATTTTATCATGCAGTGTGTTCTTCAATATCTTTAGCAAACCCCTCGGCACTTCCACCAAATGAATAAAAGCCGAAAGAACTGACAGAATTTCGACTATACACAACTTGTTACAGATTTGGATTGTGTGCTTGCCTACTAGACTGATTGATAGCAGATAAATTCACCTTTTGCAAGCATGAGATCCCACTGTCTAGGAATATTTCCCCAACTACAATTGACTAGTTCATAAGATAACTAAATTGAAGAATAGTTTCTAACTTCCTGTAACAAATTCGCCAATAAAGACAAACTTAAAATCCATATAAAAAGTGATTGTCAAAGGGCTTCCACAAAGTTTACTTCATTGAAGTAAACATCAACAATACTTGTTGCATCCAGAAGCCAGTTGCCAGAAATAAAATATGCCATCTTATGAACCAGTAGGCAAACACAACATAACATCTATGCTCACGTCCTCCCAAGAAGCCTTAGGAACTAGTAATGGAGTATATAGTCTTTTATTTTGCACGACTCGTGGAAATGTGGCAGATTTTACAACAATCAATGAACAACATAACATGCGTCTTCATTTGAGGCAAAAGAAAATTTCACAAATATCTTGTCACTTCCAAAGCGACCAGCATGTAGTCCATGAGATTTCATGATAATGGCCTATATATCTAGAGCATTCAGGAACAGACAACGGATTTTCCCTGGAAAAAAAAGCATCTTAAAATAATTCGATCACAATATCCATAAGCATACTATATGAAAGTTCAACAAAGTATATATATGATCCTCATAACATCAAAACCTAAGACCTTCACTTGCATTATAGATTGCAATGATTGCCTGCCTTAACTTAAGGTATCGGCCACCTTATTCAATCTTTTAGATTTATGCTTGATATGAAATGAAAAGGCTTGATGAAATTCAACTCACTTTGCATGTCTGTGCACTCAACTTGTGTTGGCCATTAATTTATTTTAATGTGATCAGAAAAGAGAATAGTCTTTTAAAATGAGGTTATGTCTTTAGTGATTCAAGTATCTAACAATAGCATAGGATTCCTTACCATAAGTAGAGTATTTCTAACGGTACAATTAAACTTCTCGTTAAAGAAAAAAATAATTAACTAGGTTGGGTAACGTCGAACCTGGGGTGACCATGGGCCCCCACGAGTTTTCCACCGACCACCAGGGTAAATTGGGAAGCGCTTGCGGCGGGAGTTCCAGAAGACCAACATCCCATAGTTGTCCCCCTATTTGAAGGAAAAATTCCTGTAAAATTCGCCGTAGGCCCGTAGCTAGGATCGAACCGTGGATGCTTGGAAGATAACTAGTCGCCCTTCCGCTGCACCATAGCCCCGAGCGCTAACTTCTCGCTAAAGAAGATAATTGAGTTACTTGCCTGGCTAAGGACAGAACTGATTCTCACATTTGAAACATCACACTCTACTTTAAAATCTAATTAAAATCTGGAGGTGCAAGTATTTAAGCATCAGTCGCCTCCTTTATGATATTAAAGGATTTGTCAGCTTCTTTGGTCCACAACAAAGTTCCTCCTTTCAAGCATTCAATAAGGATAGTGCTAAAATTTGGAAAAAGAAAAACTCATAAAGACTGCCTTCCTCATGCTCACCAGTGACACTACTAGCCAACAACTGTTGCAGCAGCTATCATTGTCTAGTTATGAAGAAACCCCATTGAGGTGTTCTGCATGGGTGCACGTCTATTGACTGCAAAACATAAAGCCAGGGCCGCCTTCTTAATGAGCAGACACAACCAACTTTAACCTCCAATTCCACTGCCCCTAAGTTGTGATTGCCAACAATGAGCCCTACTCTTGAGTCAGCTGCGGCTCTACCTCAACATCATTACCTCTAGGTTGTGACCCTAGGCCACAATCTCCACGATCCATCGCTGAAGTCCAACAAGTTTTTGAATGGGGATCAAGCCTCACGCTCTACATAACCAAGTTGAGCAGCCCATTAGCTTCCCAAACCGAATGAGGCATCATCAAAAATATCAACCCCCACACAAAGCAAACAAACTCGATAAGTTCACTTTAAACTCATCATTAATCAAGTGTCTATATTTTTACAAGACTAGATATACAAGGTCACTTCAATAGAATGGTGAAAAGACAACAGTTGTTTACAAAACAATGATAGCATTAAATGTTCCCAAACAATCTGAAAGTGCATATGCCAGCAAATACACAATTGCTGAAGTTGAAGAATCCTAAATCAATGTGGTCTTATCTTGCGTCTACCGCATCTACTCTTTCTGAAAAAGCAGATACCCAATCATCTTGATTGTTAGAGTTCTCTATCCATGAGTTCTCATATTTTTTATTTTAAAATATTGAACCCACTTTGTCCCTTTGTAGTATTCACATAGCATTTTTTTAAACCGGCTATCCCGTTCTTACGAGCCGACTAATCTCGGGATGGACGGTCCGACCCCACAGTCTGCCCCCCAAATAACCCGGGAAGCATGGTGGCTCCTGACAAGGCGATCCAGCATCATCAATAGTTCAATCGCAATAGATATGCCCTGCGTGGGAATTGAACCCTGGTTGCAATAGCTTCCGCGACCCAGCATCATCAATAGTCTTTAGAAGATTATTTCCGACGTTCGTATTTGAATCAAAGGTTTCAATAGCTTCCGCTACATCAGTTGCTTTATTAGCCTTTAAATTGAGTCATCTTGTGAACCAAGTAAATTACTAGGTATTTTAATTTGTACATGTTATAATGTCATCTATGATGTCGAGTGTCGACGATTGCATGTACATGCAAAATTATTAATCTATTTATGTAAATGACCTTTTTAGACTTTTTCCCCTAATTATTAATCATGTACTATAAAATTTCAAGGATTTTTTGGTAGAATCGTATTCTACGATCCGATCTAGATCCCAAATCGACCCTGCATAGGATCACTATTCTGCAAACTATGTTGTCGACAACTAGTCACATTCTCATAGACACATAACAGTTCAAGCTGAAAGTTAGAAAACCATGAAGCAAAACTTGAATTATAATGAAGGTATCAATTCCTTTGTTAATGTTGTTCACCGCGTTGAATTGAAGGCAGAGTGTGTTGAGCCAATGAAGAGTGGTGGACAAGCTTTCTTGGCCAAATGCACCAAATTTGCTTCTAGTTCCAAATCAAGAAGAACAAGTTCAAGGGCAAACATTTTTTATGAGAATTTTGTTGCTTGCACTATACTAAATCTTATCCTCTTGGACTATAGACTTAGGAGCCACAAACCATGTAGCTCACTAGAGAGGCGAGTTTGTAAAGTACCGTCGAGTACCGACTAGTAGCAAGTGGGTCTATGTAGGAAATAATTCAAAGATCAAACTTATAGGAATTGACACTTGCAATTTGAATTTGCTCGGTGGAAAATTTTTGTTCCTATATAACACCCTTTATGCTTCTGATATTCTATGGAACATAGTATTAGTTGTGCTCTTTTTGATTTGGGTTATGTATTGAACTTTTATTGTAGTTGTGATAGAATTGTATATGCCTCTATTGCTTTATTATATGGCTATTTGTGTAATTGATTGATTGTTCTCAATAAAATCTCCTATTAATAATAATGGTTGAATAGTTTTTTTCTATGGTTATCATTTCTAGTAATGCTAATGTTAATTCTAAACTATGACATGACATATTAGGACATATAAGATAAGGCAGAATGAATTATTGGCCAAAAAAACAAGAGTTTGTTAGGCTCTTTAGCTAAAGATTATCTTGTCATATATGAACATTGCCGTGAGGCAAAAGCAAATAGAAAACCATTTGAAAAAGCCGTTAGAGTTGGACTTTCGTGACAACTAGTGCATTCGGACATATATATAAATAAGAAATTGTCAAGCACGCACATGCACGCTCGGGTATATATATTTACCCCTATGATTCAGGCTTCCTAATTGGGTTATAATGTTCATGCTAAAAAATTTAAGATTTTACCTCTAGGGTTCAGGCTTCCCAATTGGGTTATAGTGTTCAAGCTAAAAAAAAAATTAAAAACGAAAAAATTTTATGTGTTCACAAGGTATAGTAATGAATTTAGGGTTTATATTTGAGGAAATATTGATTTTTAAAAATTAAAAAAAATATAATCGGGGATCCTGGATTGAGGCGCCCCGACTAGTGGTTGTTCGGGCGCCTGGATTGAATCCAGGCGCCTCGATTGGGTGTCGGACAGTCACTCAGGGTATCACCATTATATATATATATATATATATATATATATATATATATATATAAGGGCTTGTATAGAGCTTCTTACTTCATTGCATTCATAGATGACATTGCGTGTTTCAGCCATGTGTAAATCTCACAAGTCCACATAAGCTTAAGGCATTAAATTGTTTTATCTTTTAGTTGAATGAAGTAACCAAACAGCTAGAATGTAAGGTAAATACCTTAGGCACTAACCAAGGTTGTGAGTATCAATCTGATAAGTTTAGAGAAGTCTTCATAAGAAAGGAACAGTGAGAGAGTTAACTATTTCACAAAGTCAATGACAAATGGGATAGCTGAGTCAAGCAAAAGACCTCTTCTAGAGATATAATCAGATGCTTTAATGGTTGTTACCTACATACTTAATCGTGTGTCGAATATGATCCACCTACCCATATAATCTAAAGGTAAATAGAAAATTAAAACTTAGTCATCTACCACCTTGGGGTTAGCTGCTTGCATTTTGGATAAAGCTCATAAATACAAAAAAAAAAAAAAAATCAGGACCCCAAGGTAAGTATATCTAAATGGTAGGTGTTTATAGGTGAGAAACCTGATGGAATCACATCTAAAATCAAATATCGAGATGTATCATTCCTTGAGAATAATGAGTTCCCTAGTTGAGTTGAGGTTTACATGACTACCTCTACATAAAATAGAGGTGATAGGAAGTGATGTTCCATCACTGGATGTAGTAACAAGAACTGTTGGAGTCTAAATAACCTACTGGAAGAAATATATCATCAGAAGACATTTTCTCAGAATCAAAATTTGCAAAAGGGTAATCGAAAGCTTGTTCCTTGTAAAAGATTTACTATTGAGGTGAAGCCTTAATAATTATCTCACTAGATGAGGAAGAGTCTCACACCATTGGAGATTCATTTGAGTGCCAGACAAAAAGAACAATGAATTGCAATGGAAATGGAGATGGAATTGACGAGAAAAAACTACATTTAAAAAAAAAAGTAGCAAGGCAATTGGAAATAAGCGAGTTCTCAAAATAAAATGTAAGGTAGATGGATATGTACAGTGAGCCTTATTGCAAAAGGTTACACCCAACGAGATTCAATGAAGTTGTTATCTTAGGAAGATGATGAAGACCATTGTGCCTATTTGAAAAGAAAACAACAAAAGTTTGTTATTTAAGATCGATGTTGATGATTTACTTCTAGCTAGAAATGATAAAATTTGTTATTAAAGTAAAGATACAGTTTGCTTCACAATTTGATATGAAAAACATGCAGGAGGCAGAATGCACCTTCGGTTCTAAGATTATAAGAATTGTTTCAAAAAGGTTTTAGCTTTATCTCAAGAATCCTACATCACTGGAATGTTACGAGATTTCAATATCACCAATTATAATATCAAGTTAACACCTATTGCACAGGATATTGTTTTGAGTAAGAGCATGGGTGCGAAGACTCCTAAAGAGATATAATTGTAATGAAGAAACAAAAATCAAATATTAGTGTAGTAAATAGTCTAACGGATGTAATATTGTGTCCGTCCCAATATTTGTTAAGTTGTAAGGCTTGTAACCCGCTTCTAGTCTAATCTGAGAATAAGATATTGGAAAGTGGTCAAGATAAGTTTCAGATATTTGAAAAAAGACAATAGATCATTGTCTATATTTCCATGAGTCAGACTTGAACCTCAAAGACACCATATATTAATAAATTGTGGTGGTAAAGCCACAAATCTTTCTTGAGAGATCTCAAATATCAAAGAAAGGATAAACACAGTTCTATTATCACTTTGTAAAGGATATGATAGAAAAAATATGTCCCCATGCATGCAATATTTAATAAACCTTTGACAAACAAATCATTTCAAGGGCACATGGGATCTTTAGTGCTTTTTAGGGTGTAATCAATATTATATACCTAAATGTTATGATTAATTTGATTTAATAAATATACGATCTAGTATGATACAACATATGTTAAAATGTTTAAATTTATATATTTAAGTGATATATCAAAATAAACTTATTGGAAATTAGAATGCTAAGATTGATCTTTTCACATAGACAATCATCTATATTTATTGAATATCATTCAATATTGGTAATGTTCAAAGTAACTTTTCTTGCCGTTTACTAAGTCTACTTATAACCAAAAGTGAGTTTGTGAGAGTGTGGCTAAGAGATATGAACTTAAGTTAAACCTTAGGATGTCATAACAACTTTAAGTTTGTACTTTGTACTATATTCTTTGGATAAACATGAGTTATTTTCTTTGAAAATAAAATAGCATTGTAGCATGTGATTATACCACGTGTTGGAGCAACAAAAGGATAGGAGTATGCCTTGCTTCTCTACTATGTCAGACATTATGAGATGAGATTGACAATATCTCTTTTACCCTTGAAGACATTTGTTTGTATACTTGAAGTTTCAATTTAGTAACTGCTTCTTTAGCTTGAGCACCGAGAAATTATGATAGATTCAATTGTGGAAACATGTCTAGGAAAGTGATTGATTGAAATGGATAGATACAAACCCAAAAGCAAATTGCTTAACAACTTTGCTTATGTTCATCGAGCAATCAATTATGTTTTTTGTTTTGTATGTCGACCCCACCTAGTGGAATAAGGTTTGGTTGTTGTTGTTGTTGTATGAGAAGCAAAATCTTAATGATTGTAATTGAAAGAAGTAATCAACATGCTTTAGATACATGGAAAAATGTGTAAGAGGAATTAGAGATGTTTAGATAAATGTGATTCCAATTTGGTCGAGGATATCTAGGGAAGCAACATCTTGATGCCTCCTATTATTCTAATTTAGCACTAATGTAATGCCTACAATTTCTTAACATCTATTGTTGTAGAGTGCTTGCTTATTGCATGAGTCAGTTTGCATTACATGGAAATTGAATTCTGACAAAAATGCTAGTGTAGAGTTTCGAGTTTGAACCTGAATGTCAAGTGGGAAATGTTGGAAATGGGTGCAGTCACTCATGTCGGGTCAAACCAAAACCGAAGATTCAAGCATTTAAAATTTTAAAAGGGAAGTTATATAGATAGGTTGACACATTTATTTATTCATATATGTTTTTGAATTTTACCACCTCTTTTACTAAGAAAATTAAGAAATTCATAGAGAAAAAGAATGCATTTGACTTGTGAATGGAAGTGCTTGATTTAGCACGAGTTTGTGATAAATTCCTGAACAAGAAATCTAATTTTGAAGTGATATCAGACTTCAAATGCATCAATAAGTTTATTATTTTGCTTCAGTAGAGAATGAATTTTGCATCTAAAGTTCACAATATACAAAACACCATGATTAAAGAAACTAAAAAAAAAAGAAGGAAAAAAAGCACGAGAAGGGACTCCAATGAAACAATGAGGGAAATTGAATAGCTGCAAATTACAAAGTAGCTTGTCAAACCAGCTGATGTCTGACTTAAATCATGGGAAGTAGGGAAAAAACATGCAGGTTCCTTGGCTTATAGGCAGTGCAAGTCAAACACACACTCTCCATCAAGCCCAGCAATGGTGGCTGACTTGATCATGGAGTTGGCTATCTAATGATAACCTGAGAGCCTATTTTTACTTGATGGTGATTAAGAATGGCCCATAGAGCCAAGACAATTTAGATGGTCAAAGTTAATTGAAGTAATTGGAATTTATTAACCCTCATATCCTAAGATGGAGACATCTTGTACTTGAAAGAGAAAATTGATAATCCAACTAGAACTTCTCACAAGGAAAAATATGCTTTGCATAGTTCTTTGATCTCAATGAACAATACTATTACCCAAAAAAAATCACATTTTTATTCTTATAGGACTTTTTTTTTGAGTTTTGACGAATAACACTCATTCAATTGTGAGGATGATTTTAATAAATAGATGACATTTTATTCAGTAGTCAATTTTCCAAGTCATTGATTCAGATGGCTTTCTTCCAAAAGCTACATAAGTGAGCATTAAAGAGACTAGTGGAAGAACCAGAACAAGAGATTTTTTATCTAGATTCAAGTTACAAGATATTTGCAGTCAATTTTTCATGGTTGAAACTTGGAACTCCTTAGCAAATGTTCAAATATTCTAATTCTAGCTTTTTTCAAGTAATCAATGACACCTGTTTTGGAGTCAGTCCATCACATGTTCGCCTTTCTTTCCCATCTTTCTTTAGCATCAAGCCTGCCAATGAGAAAAAAAAGACACTTAAAAGTAATTTCCATGTCCAAAAAATAAAAGGTCGCTATGTTTAGCCACCAAATAATCCTGATGCTTAACAATAGGGCTGTGGGATGCAAATTAACTAAAGAATGATCCTTGCAAGAAATGAGACCTCCAAGTGAGAATTTGAGTAGGGTATTTCACCAAAAGAATGGAAGCCAAACACATCCAATACGAAACCTCCCAGGGCAGGTTTATGTACATAAAATATTTAGAACTATAAAACAGTCAATAACAACCGAACTCGTGACACCATTAATAATAGGTGGCAAAAGGCAATTCGCTCGCCCTCAATGCCCCCGCCAACCCGTCCCAAGGGCAACACGGAGGAGATAAATCATAGGGGCTACTAGCCCGGATGTTGTGGCTAGAGCGTAGGGAGGGCGGGCACACTGGCTTTGCCAGATTTTGACCCCCACAATTAATAATAGCACCATGCATATATAGATGAAATAGTGTTCATAGCATGAAATCAAATGCAGAGTTGTGCTACTCGGCATGGATGGAATTTATAGTTTCGTCTGCTGACTTACACTTCATTGGCACTAGCATCGGCGCTACAGCCTCGTGGCAACCTCACAAAGGCCTCCACGAGGTCGCAAGGACAATCAACAATGCTGAGTTTTCTTTTCTTTCCTTTTTAATTTTTTTTACAATTAATTCATTTTCCTTCCCTATTAATTTTTTTCCTCCAATAAATAAAGACTAAGTACCTCTTTAAAGATGTAGGAGACGGATTATTGAGAAAATATTTTATATTTTAAAAAGTACAAAACCTTATCAACACGACATCATACAATACCTCGTTCAAGTCATAAAATGAAACTCTAACATGACTTGAAATTTTAAACCTTGGTTCAGTGTTTAATATTGTGACGAGATTAATTAAAACATGGGGAGAGACAACGTGGGCCAGTGCGGGCAATTGCCCACATTGGGCCACAAAATTTTTAAAAAAAAGTTGGCACGTAAAAGTAACAAGATACTAAAATGCAGAAGAAATATGGCATCCAAATAGACATTGAAGATGTATTTGACAGCAACTCAATATAATAATTGCGCTCTCAATAACTGTGCCATTCTATACGAAAGACGCCACTGTTCTCTTCAGACATCGGAGTCAAGCCAAAGCTACTCCTGATCCAAAATAATAAAAATTATTACACATATTTTTACCTTAGACCTAACTTGGTTCATAGTGTTTAATATTGTGACAAGAGATTAATTAAAAACATGGGAGAGACAACATGGGCAAGTGCGGGCAATTGCCCACATTGGGCACAAAATTAAAAAAGTTTGGGACGTAAAAACAAAATAAAAAAAAAATATCAAATAGAATTTGAAGATGTGATTTGACAGCAATAAGTTATATAATGAATTGCCTCTCAAATAATTGTTGCCATCTCAAAAAGACGCACTTCTCTTCAGACACCATCGGAGTCAAGCAAAACTATCGAAAAAAAAAAAATTATTACAAAACCTAACTTGGTTCATAGTGTTTAATATTGTGACAAGAGATTAATTAAAAACATGGGGAGAGACAACATGGGCCAGTGCGGGCAATTGCCCACATTGGCCACAAATTAAAAAAAAAAAAAGTTTGGGCACGAATAATAACAAATAGAAAAGAAAAAAAAAAAAAGAAATGATTACAGAACAAATATAAAAGCCTCTAAATAATTTGATTCATACAAAACATGTTTTTCAACAAGAGTCAAGCAAAGCTACTCGTGATCGCAAAAAAAAAAAAAAAAAATTAAACTAATGTTCATAGTTTAATATGTGACAAGAAATTAAAAACATGGGAGAGACAACATGGGCCAGTGCGGGCAATTGCCCACATTGGGCCACAAAAAAAAAAAAAAGTTTGGGGCCACGTAATAAGGTACTACGAAGCATACCTAGAAATGCAGAAGAAATATTGGGCATCCAAATCAGGACATTTGAAGATGTGATTTTGACAGCAACTCAAGTTATATAATGAATTGCGCTCTCTCAAATAACTTGTTGCCCATTCTCAATACGAAAGACGCCACTGCTTCTCTTTCAGACACCATCGGAGTCAAGCCAAAAGCTACTCCGTGATCGCAAAATAATAAAAAAATTATTACACATATTTTTACCCTAGACCTAACCTTGGTTCATAGTGTTTAATATTGTGACAAGAGATTAATTAAAAACATGGGGAGAGACAACATGGGCCAGTGCGGGCAATTGCCCACATTGGGCCACAAAATTAAAAAAAAAAAAGTTTGGGGCCACGTAATAAGGTACTACGAAGCATACCTAGAAATGCAGAAGAAATATTGGGCATCCAAATCAGGACATTTGAAGATGTGATTTTGACAGCAACTCAAGTTATATAATGAATTGTGCTCTCTCAAATAACTTGTTGCCCATTCTCGATACGAAAGACGCCACTGCTTCTCTTTCAGACACCATCGGAGTCAAGCCAAAAGCTACTCCGTGATCGCAAAATAATAAAAAAATTATTACACATATTTTTACCCTAAGACCTAAATTGTTCGTCTCCTTTCTCTCTCCGCAGCAAGCAATCCAGCTTCATCTCCTTCCAACCTTCCCTCTTCGCAACAAAATAGCAAGCAACGCCCTCCTGGACCATCTCCTTCCCTCTCCGCAAGCAACCCTCTGTCTCCTTCTCTCTCGCGACAAGTTAGCAAGCAATGCCCATCTCCTTCCCTCTCCGCAACAAGCAACCCTCCATCTCCTTCTCTCTTCGCAGCAAGTTAGCCAGCAACGCCCGTCTCCTTCCCTCTCCACAGCAAGCAACCCTCCATCTCCTTCCCTTTTTGTAACAAGCCAACAAGCAACGCCCTCTCTCCTTCCCTCATTAAAGCAAACAACGCCCTTCGCACAATACACACTTCGCACAACAAGGAATTCTGCTCAAGGTAACCCTCTTGTTTTTGTCTTGTTTAGAAAAAAAGATGCAAGGCGACGACATCGCCGCTTGCGTTGCCCGACGAGGCAAAGACAAGGCAATGACGTGGCAGCCTCCTGAGCGGTTGCTGCCCCACCAAGCAGCAATGCAACCGCTGCCTGGCAAGGTAGCGACGCGGCCGCTCGTGAAGCGGCCATTGCCCGCAAGGCAATGACCCAGCCGCCTCGAAAGCGGTTGTTGCCTTGCACGGCCACGTAGCTGCTTGGTGGGGTAGCAGCCGTTGGTGAGATTGCCACGTCGTTGTCTCGCAAGGTAGCATGAGCGACCGCGCCTACACTGAACTAATATCCTAGCTCCGTCCCTGGCCAAAAGGTTATTAGTTCAGGATATTAGAATAATTCTAGATAAAATTTTATCCAAAAGGTCGTTATATATATTCCACTGAGCAAATAGCTTCAAGAAACAATGTTTCCTACCTAAAAAAACATCTAAGGAAAAAAAATCATATGTTGCAACAGTTCAATCAACATTCTTAAAGTGTTGGTTGATTGATTGGAGCAATTATTTAAGCAACTTTTATGTATTCAGTTCTGAAAAGCATCCAGCCTCATACATAATATGTGAGTGGTGGAGATGTGGAACATGATTGCCAAAATCAGTAAGTGTATAAAGATTAAACTGTCAAAGAACCTAATTAACAGTTGTATTAAATCAATAGTATCAGTAAAATTGTTAATAAAATAAATAAATAAAATAGTTTCACATGTGTGATAATAAATTGTGTTCAATCACAATAAGAAAGTGCATTATATTTCATAAAATATTATATAATCAAGAATATATTTTTAAAATAATAAATATTGAACTAATAAGGTTAGACATACAAGATATCATCTCATTAGTAGTAATGTGATATTATTATCATTCTCAAGTTAATAGTATAATATGATTATTATCATTTGATAAAATTATATTTTAGAACCATTAGTCCATTAATAAATAATCAATCATATCTATTAATAAGAAATCAATAAATACAAAAATATTAGAATAAATAATAAAATCAAAAGTATTATAATATGAATGATATTATATTATTAATTTTCTTCGATAAAAATAGTTTATCATTAAATATTTCATATTATATAGCTTAATTGGTACCTAACTCACATTGGAGCCATATTTATATAGGATTTCTCACATTTAGAGATACAAGAGGCGCTTGGACTAACTAGTAGCTATTTCCCAACCATGCATGGTTGAACTATTAAGCACATGATAATCTCAAGTATTGATGAGGTTAAGAAATTTAAATTAGAATTCAAGAGAACAAAGAGTGCTCTCTTGCATCCTTCTGTGAGTTTACTAGGATTTAAACTAGGACATGTGAAAAGTTTGGTAAATCCCTATGTTTTTGAGACAACTGATCAAATTCAAGATCTCATTCATTTTCAATGTCAATTTGGGAAAATTTTAATCATTTTCCTCTATTTTCTAGTAGAATCTAACTCATTTATAAATAATTTCTTCAAATCATAACTTTTTTTGTTCTCGAACAATCTTAGGAGTTACCCAATTTCTCATGAAAGATCAGTTTGACCTTTGTAGATATTGATCAAATTCAGTCAATCTACACCAATACTAGTCAATCTCAACAACTACAAAATAAAACATGGCCTCATGTAAGCCTAAAAGAATGAGAAAATAAAGGTGCTCCAACTAGACACCAAATTCCAAGTGTTTGTGGTTGATTTCACAGATATTTCTAGATCAACTCAGATGTTAAGGTCATGTAAGATCATTGACAAGCTCCTCACCATCATATTCCTTCAATCTATTCGTCCTAAGTTTGAGGTAACGAGGACTATTCATGACCACCAAAATATTCCAAGGTTAGATCACTTAACAAGGTTATCACCCTCATATTCCTTCACACTGTTCATCGTAAGTTAGAGCCAATGACTATTCATGACCATCAAATTATTCCTAATTCCTACCATCATGGTCATGTCATTTCGTTTCTTTGGTTTAAGTATGTAAGTTTCATCCATGACTATTCTTAATATATGGCATGATTTCCTAAGTTTAAAATTTAATTTGGTGCACCTATTAAAGTTCTTTACAATGATAATTCAAAGGAGTATTATATACTTTTTCAGTCATTTCTATTGGACCTAGGTATTCTTCAAAAGTCTTCTTGCCTTGCGCACTACAGCAATAATGTAGTGGAAAGGAATAATGCCACTTAGTTAGCATCACTAGTACTCTATAAATGCATGTTCCTGTTTTCTTTTTGAGATAATGCACTTTTTATTGCTCCGTTCTTGATATGCATGTTCCTTTTTTCCTTTATAAACCTAGGCCAGATATTGAACAATAGAGGAAATCTATGATAACACCCTAAGAGTCAAACACTCCCTTGAGCATAAGAAATCTGTAGGAAGTACATTATCCTACGAGGATCACAAAATATTACAAAACAAAATTACAAAAACTTGAGTCGAAACAGAAATACATTATCGAAAAGTAACACCTACTTTAAAAGAAAAACCCAAACCTCCTGTCGTTTCTAAAATCAATAAACCTTTAGTTAAACCCAATGACATAACTATAAAGACATCATGTCTTGAATTGGCCCCTGTTAACTACAAGACTACAAACTCTATTATCTAACTTTCTTTGGATAATACATAAACAACCAAGTCTTATCCCACTAGGTGGAGTCAGGTATATGGATCTTTCTATGTCATGGGCTTTATCCCCTACTATGTCATCATTTATATTTAAATAAATTTTATCTTATTTTATAATTGCTAACCAAGTTTTTTATCTTCCTCTTCCTCGTTTGATATCCACATTTGTTATAGTTTAACACCGCCCAACTTGAGCATTTATTGGTCGTCTAAGTACATGTATATACCATCTTAAACGTGTCTTCCGGAATTTTCCCTCAATAGGTGTAACCCCGACTTTCTCTCTAATATTTGCATTTCTTATCCCGTCTATCCTGGTATGTCCGCACATCTACCTTAACATCCTCATCTTTGCAACTCTCATCTTCTCCTTATGTGCTCGAGTCATAGCACAACTCGTCATCTCCTATCTTAACAATTGTCTCATTAACGTCTAATATTACTAAACTTAAATTCCATAATTTTTGATTTTACTCTACTAACTCTAAAACTTTTTCACTTCTAGCATTTCCTACCAAGATTCGAGTTTAACATTTATTCCTTCACGTGTCTCATCTATTAAAATAATATCCTCTGCAAACAACATGCACCACGACACCGTATCTTAGATGTGTCCAGTGAGTTCGTCCATGATTAGTGTAAAAAAATAAAGACTTAAAGGTGATCCTTAATGTACCTTATAATCTGTTGAAGTCTTCACTCTTATCATTACAACCTCATATACATCTTTAATTAGTTCAATATACGATATGTTAGTATCTCTCTTTTCTCCATATAATTTTCCTTGGGATTCTATCATAAGTTTTTTTTTAAGGTCAACGAATATCATATGTAAGTCTTACTTCTGTTCCTGATACTTTTCAATTAGTTGTCTGAAAAGAAGATGTATAACTTCGACATAAACTCAAATTGATTTTCGGTCAACTGTGGTCTCATTCCTTTTTTTTTTATTGCTCTATCCCAAAGTTTCATGGTATGACTCATTAGTATAATATCCCTATAATTTACACAATTTTGTATGTTTACTTGATTCTTATATAAAGGAACTAGAGTATTTACCCTCTGTTGATAAGACATTTTTTTAGTTTTCAATATCAGATTGAATGACTTTGTAAGTCATTCAATACCTTGTTTCCCTAAGCACTTCCATACCTCTATCGAAATATCATCTGATCCAACTGTTTTTCCATTTTACATCCCATTTAAAGTTTATTCCAAGGTTTAAAATCTCGACCCGTGCCAAGGTTGCAGTCCCGACCAGAATGATACAGTTTCGATATCATAACATGTCGTATCGATATGGTTTCGATATTTTTTTAAATATAAAATATATTAATTAAAAATAAAAATTAAATTAAATATTTAAAAATAAATGAAAATACAAGATTTTAACACTTTTATATGATAAATAAATATATATTTTATTATATATTTTTTAAAATTTTAAAATTAAAATATATATGTTAAATTAATGGGATAAATTTATTAGGGTTTGATTAAGTCTGTTTAAATCATCCTATTTATAAAGAGTAGTTGATTAAAATTATTAGCTTAGTTTAAAAGTTTTCCTAGGTTTTAATGAAAACAGTGGTCATCCCCTCCGCAAGTTGTCGTGCGCTCCGTGTGTTTCCGTTGTGACCCTCGCGTGGCGCTTCCCCAACCCCGAGGGGGTCGCCTAGCCGTCCCGACGCTTCCGCAACCCCTCGGGATGGTTGGGGCATCGCAACACTTCCGTGACCCCGTGGGGGTTGCCCCTGGTGTCGCAGAGCTTTCACGGGGGTCACCAAGCCATCGCGACTCTTCCGCGATCGGCGATGGTAGCTAGGGGATGGCAGCTCTTCTGTGACCATTTGGGGGTCAGCCAGGTTGACCCCGCAAAGGCCCGCAATGCCGGTGCCGCTGTTGGCCACGATTTTGGTGTAGGGCTACAAGCGGAACACTAAGTTTCACCCGGCACGGAACAATATTTTAAATCTAAGTTTATTCTACTTCTTAAGTTTGAATTCTACAATATACTTATTTGATCTGCTTAAATTACTTAAATTAAGTTGGTTACCTAAACTTTCATTAAAAAGCTAATGAAAATACCTCTTCCATCGCTTTTTTATTTCCTCGTTAATTACTACTACCCTATTGCATTCATCTTAATCAAGGTTGTAAAAATCGCTAGGCGGTAGCCAGGCGGAGAACTACTGCCTTGCGCCTAGGCGGCGCCTAGGCGTTTTTACTATTTATAAGGAGTCCAGTTAATGGTATTATGAATAAATGTATGCTTCTCCTTTGGACCCTTAGCTTAAGATATTTCTATCATTTCGCCTACTAAAAGTATAATAAAACAGGTATATACCAACCAATTAAACATAGACTATAGTGGATTAGTAACAAAATGACAGTAATATTTACTCTGAATTTAATCAGATAATTCAAAATGACAAGAAGCTTACAGTGTTTAAACTGACCGTGTGGAAATGCTTAACATCTTCCTCAAAGATATAAGCTTGCTGATATGATCTTGCTCATTATGAATATCAAGATGAAATTGATGGTTATTCATCAAGTAGTTTGGAAGAACACCAGTCCATGCACCAATGCTCACGTCAAAAAGTACATCCCCATGCCAACTAACTGCACCTTTAATATTTTCAACAACTGATATTGCAAAACTTCCTACCTATCCAACGCAGCTATTTAATCAAATAAATATCCAAGAACAACCAATATGCATATGCCTATCCAACGCATATCCCACATTTTCTATATTTTTTATATCAAATTTTCTTTACAAAATTTTAAAAAAATGACCTGGGCGCCGCCGAGGGCGCCTAGGCGGCCCCCCGCCACAACCCTGCCGATTTGCACAAACTCGGAGCGGCTGGGGGCTGATTGGCGCCTAGGCGCCCGCCCACCCCGATTTTACAACATTGATCTTAATACATCTTAAGATCTCTTGGCTTCCTCTCTCTCGCTTTAGCTATTATGTAAATATCTTTTTTCCCTTATTTTGTATCTAATTTTTGATATAAGCGTTCAAAAGTTTCATTTTTAGCTTCATTCACTGCTTTCTTAGTTTCTTGGCTATTGTATATATTTTTTAAGTTTTTCCCGTTCTTACAAGTATATAATACCTTATAGGTTGTTCATTTTTCCTTCACTTTCTCTTGTACTTTCTCATTCCACCATCAAAATTCTTTACTGGGTGGCGCGCATCCCTTTGGTTCACCGAGTATAGTCTTGGCTACTATTTTCAACTTTGATACCATCTTATCCCATATCGTATTCGAGTGATTGTATATTTCTCCTAATACTTATATTCTACCCACTCCTTAAATTTGTTCTCCTAATACATCTACTCTACCTTCTCCTTAAATTTGTTTTGCTTCCCATCCTTTAACTTCTACTACTTAATTTTAGGAGTCATGCATATTTTTCTTCTATTGAGGCGTATATCTAACACTACTAACATATGTTGGGTAGTTAAATTTTCTCCCGGGATGATCTTGCAATCTTTATAAAAAAATTTATCCTTCTTCCTAACCATAAGAAAGTTAATTTGTGATTTATTATTCCCACGTGACCAACTGTTCTTCTCTTTTCTTAAAAAAAATGTATTAGCTAGTATATGCTATCACAAAATCCAATATAGTTTTTCCTTCTTCATTTCTTATTTCAAACCATTATCTTATTCTTTATTTTTTACTCCTACATACCCATTGGGAACTTCTCCTATTAAAATTATTTCGGGTGAAATGTTTTGTAATACCTCATCTAACTCGTCCCAAAATCTAGATTTAATGTGTTCATCTAATCCTATATAAGGTGCATGTATGTTAATTATATTAATAGTTTCTTTCGCCACTATTATCTTGAGAGTTATAATCTTATCTCCTTTTTAACTACTCCTACTACTTTATCTTTTAGTGAACTATCGACAACAATCATTTCTTGTTTTACTTCGTGTGTAATGTGTATCATAACTTAAAACTGAATTTTGTATCGTCTTTACTTTCTCTCCTATCTATTTTGTCTCTTGTACATACAAAATATTAATTCTTCTCCTAATCATCCTATCTACTATCTTCATGGCTTTACTGGTAAGCATTCCTAAATTTCTATGTTCCAAATCTTAGACAATTAATTTTCTTAAAATATTTGTTCTTACCCAACCTATAATGTGAGAACTTTTACATATTTAATACTATACTCGAGTTTTCATGAAAATGTAGCAGTCCTTGTCGAGACGTTACAGTCCGACCTTACAATGCGTTCCTTCCTAGGAACATCCTAGGATTAGCACAATAGTTTGATATATTTGCCTAAAAGTCCACGTCGGTGAGCAACCTAACACAACCCTTGCCTTTTTTCATTTGGCCTTGGGACTGGCATTAGCGGGTTTTTCTTTGGATAATAAAGTGTAATTAATTAACCTACGAGACTCGGCCTTGAAGGGCCCTCCTTTGATGACATGTTCAAAGAGTTATTTGATATCTCAAATGAGACTCTTCATAATGTTATGTTAAATGATGCCCAAAGAGAAAATTGAATAAAAAAATATTATCATATAATCATTGGCAATTAATAAATTATATAACATTTTAGTTGGCATCCTTTTATAGTACCTTGTGACTTTAACATTTGTCATCCTAGAGACGATTTCCTTGTCTATTGAGATGATAAAAGAGAACATGATAAGAAATTGTTATCTAGTGATACAACAAATTATCCCCTCAAATTCTCACATCACTACTTTAGGAGCCTTTATATCCAATTTGTTAGCCACATTATAAGGAATTAGTTATAATGTATGCTTATTTAACTTACTAATATAAATATTGATTGAATTTTCAAGTTAGAGGATAAGGAGAGATTCAAGTCTCCGTCCTTGTAAGTTAACTTTGTCATGACTATGTAACTACAAATTTATCCTTGGGATAATATTGAAAAGAAAATAAGAACACAATTTCCTTACTCATTAGAAGGGATGCCCAAAGAAAGATAATGAAGAATCCATTCAATAGATTTAGTGATGAAATTGTTCTCTATCTTTAGAAACATCTACCCCAAAACAATATTGGCAATTCATCAGAAATAGAGTTGCCCCTAGTGAAGGATGGATACAAGGAAATATGAACCAAAGTGAAATGACTATTGTTGTAAAAAGACTTATAGTGAAACAACAACTACTATAAGTGGCGAAAATAAATCCTAAAAAGTGAATACTTGAAGCATAACCTTTAGTAGAGTATATGATCGTCATAGAGAAGTTGTAGCGTGGGTCGCCTAGTATTTGTATGCGTGAGGGCGTTATATCATTGTTTATCATAGATGAGGGCTTTATTCTATTTATACTCCGAGAACCTAGCTCTAGTGATTCACTTCTTATTAAATTTACTATTGATTGATTTATTGGTAATGATTAAAAGGTGGCAATTTAAAGAGGATTTATTTGTGATAAAAATATGGTAAAGAATTAAGTGAAATTACTTGAGATAATAAATTGTGATAATTATATGAAATGATGTATACCCAATGATTAAACAACTTGACTAGTGATATTAAATAGTGATAAAAAAGATGGATTTACATGTGACAAACAAATGGTGATAAGTGACTATAATTAAGAATAAATATTGGTATTATCCTAAAGAATGGCAATACTTATAATGAGTTAACTAAAGTTGTAAGCGAGATGGAATTACTTTAATATAAGTTTTGATTGTTGGTACCTTTATCTCTTAATTTAAGATATCAAATTCTTGCACATCTTTTCTACACATCCCTCTTAACTACCCACTTTGCAAATTTGTGCTCATTTTCTAGTGTTTGGCTTCCAAGCGCGAGTGTCATTACAGTAATCATGCCATCAATCATGTTTCCTTTCGTGATATAAATTTCAATTAGATTTTGTGTTGTATTTTGCTCTAACACTATTACAGATCACGCATGCACTGTGAGTGAAGCTTACTTTTAGGCGGGCCTAGCTCAAGTAGGGTGTGGCACACTTATTCTTGAGGAATGGAAAAAGCACATTATAAGCATTTTGGGCCAAAAGTTTAGCACTTATTGTTGAAGGATGAAGAGATAAAACTAAAGCATTTGGGAATAGGGTAAAATGCAGGGATAGTTACTAGAAATGCAGGGATACTCAACAAATGAAGAAAATAAATATTAAGTAAATAAATGAAGTGCTTCATAGTTCATAGAATCCTATATTGTGTATATCAACACAAAGATGTTATCACGAAATGCTATACCAACTTGAGAGATTACCAAACATGACAAGTATGAATAAACATTATACATAGGAATATAAAGGAGGGTGTTTCATCAAAATAAATAAATAAAGGAGGGTGTAGGAAAATGATACCCCCAGCGTAGCTTTCTTCTCTTGTTGGGGATTAAACATGGAGCATTCTGATCCTGATGACATGGATGGAAAAAATTACTTTCGGATGGTTTTCTAACGAGAGATACTAGAGAGAAGCGAAGTTCTCGATGTCATTTTTTTTTCTAAAAGGTGATTGCAGTTAGAAAGATAAGCTACATTTCTATTCTGATTCAAGAATTCAACTGCAATTATACATGGGAAAAGACATAGGAAGCATAATGTCTTCCTGGTCATAACTATATTTTGCTCTCTGAATCATAAGGAAATGAGTATAATCAAATAAGTAAACAGAACCTCTTTGAAACTTATTTGGCCATACCAAACATGCGTTTAGATCGAATACAGGAATCTTCGAGCTCCCCTCAGAATTACATGCTGCAGGACTCGTAGTATACTTGAAATCAATATCCTCCACGCACGTGTTGACGCTCCTTTGTGCGATTTCTGAAGGAAGGAAAGCATGAGTCAACAGTCAGACAATGCTAGAAGAAAAACAAAGAAGAAAAAAACACCTTTCGATCTTGGGTTCCCCTTTGCTTTTTCTTTGAGTTTCAAACGCTTCCTGTGCAGTTCCTGTCATACGATATTTTCCAATCGATCGAGAGAGAGAGAGATCTACATGGGATTAAGATTGGGGCCTCCGACCCAAACGATGAATACCTTGAGCTTGTCGAGTTGTGCTTGGGTAACCTTAGAAGGCTTGAAGTTGGGTTGGAAAAGAAGTGTAGATGCTAAGGCGGTCTCCCTCCTCGCATCCTCCGCCTCGGCCCCCGCATCCTCGCCGCCCGCCATGACGCCGGACTAGAGATGGAAAAGCCGATAAAGCATCACACGACTTTTTGTCCGCCTGAAAAACAAAAATCACTTTTCCTACTTAATTCCAAAAATACCCTTTCCGATTTTAGCACCCACATTAAAGTAAAAAAAAAACAATATCTTCTTTAATCACGAAAAAAACTAATTATTTTATCAAGAGTTTATATAAAAGTAATTGACGACTTTAAAATTTTTATTTTATTTTAAAAATTTTAGTAGTTTTTAATAAAAAAATTAAAAATACAAAGAAGGTTAATAAAAAAATTATAAAATTAAAAGAACATTAATAAAAATAAAAAAATATTTTAATTTTTTTATTATTTCTATCTTTTTTTAATAGCTAATTATAAGAGAAAAAAATAAAACTAAATTTAAAAATAAATAAAAAATTTGGTGTTGTTTTGGTTGAAACATCACTATTTTGGTGTTGCTTTGGTCAAAGCATTACCACGGTGTTGATTTTGTTAAAATATCATCATGTTCGTATTGATTTCATTAAAACAGTATCACTTGGATGTTGATTTCTTAAAAGATTATCGTCTTGTAGCGTTGTCAATTTGGGTTGGGCCATGATATTAGCCCACCCTACCAAACAATTTAAACAGATTAGATTGAAATTTTATCAATTTATTTTAAGACGGGCCGACCACGGGTCGCAGGCCAAGGAGAGTTGGCTTGTGGAGGGCTTGGGTTCTCATGAGTTGAGAAGATTTTTTTTCTTCCAAAATTCAAAACTAAAGTGGAAAAGTTAATAGGCTTCTAGGTTTGACCTGCCTAACTCGCAACCCAAATTTAAAATTTTTAATCTTTCTATATTTTTTATTTTTATTTTTTGTGGCTCATCGCCTGACCCGCCTAACTCACAACCTGCCTTGGGTTGGATTTGGGATTTCCTAATCCGACTAGATGGTGGGTCAGCCCGCCTTGCTATGAGTTGGTATGTTTGACAATACTATTGCCTTTGTGTTGATTTCTTCAAAGCATCAACAACAAAATGAAGAGCATGGTCAGGAAGGCTTTGAATCTGAGACTTTGGGGCACGACCTTGGTGTTGCTTTCGTCAAAACATCACAACCTAAATTTTTTAAAATAGGTTGTGCATGGTCAGGAAGGCTTCGAATATGAGACTTTAGGGCACGACAAAAATGAAGAGCACTGTAGAAGTTTACAAGACTTAGATTGGGTCACAACAGAGTTGTCTATGATCATTAATGGGATTTGTTTCGAAACACATTAATGAATCTAGAGGATTTAAAATTATTAAACTTAGATATCGTGTGGAAGAGGAGAGTGTAGAGCCCCCGGACTACAGTACAGCGATAACGACATACTAGCGGTTTCCAAGCACCCACGGTTCAATTCTCAATTTCGATGCACTGTAGTGTATTTTTCTTTAGTGGGATGACAACCCTGGGACGTTGGCTGTTGGGTGACATGATGCTTGCACTTTCGAATTTTCCTTGGTAGCTAGTGGGAAACTTTTGTCGAGTCGTTGGTCACCTCCAGTATTAGTTGGATCGAAGACTTGGATACCTGGATTAAAGAGAAAAAAAGAGGAGAGTATAGAGAAGGTAGATATGACAGTGCAACCTAGTTCCGAGTCTCCATGAAATTATAGGATTCGTGCCAATTGGTACGTCACCTGAATTTTTAAAAACAGACTGTGCGCGATTAGAAAGGCCTTGAATTGAGGCTTTAAGGCACAGTGGGAGTGATGAGCACTGCAGAAACATACAAGACTTAGATTGAGTCTCATCAGAGTTGACTATGGACATCAACATATTTTGGCCAAAACACATTGATGGATCTAGAGGATTTAGAATTTTGAAACCTAGACATGGAGTAGAAAAGGAGATTGTAGAGAAGGTAGATATAGTGTGCAACCCTAGTTCTAAGCCTCCTACATGAACTTATGAGTTCATGTCAATTGGTATGTCGACTGAATTTTTGAAAGCATATTGTGCACAACTAGAAAGACCTTGAATTTGATATTTTAGGGCATGGTGAGGATGAAGAGCAGTGCAAAAATCTATAGGACTTAGATTAGGTCCCATCAAAATTGACTAATGTCATCAATGAATTTTGGTTGAAACTCATAATGAATCTAGAGGATTTGAAATTCTAAAACTATTGGCATGTCGGTTGAATTTTTAAAAACATACTATGTATGACTAGAAAGGCCTTGAATCTAAGTAAAAAAAGGCGAAACGCTCGCCCCCAGCGCCCCCGCCAGCCCGCCCCAGGACCAACACGGAGGAGGTAAATCACGGTTATCACTGGAAGGCCTTGAATCTAAGACTTTAGAGCACAATGAGAAGACTAAGGAGGACTACAGAAACTTATAGATTTGGATTGGATCTCAGCTAGCTAAGGTCATCAATAGATTTTGGTTGAAATTCATTGATGAACCTAGAGGATTTGAAATTTTGAAACTTGGATATAAAGTTATGGGTGTTGGTTTTGAAGGATCAAGAACATAGTGATGTTGTTTTATAAAGATCAACACCAACTGTGTTGAGTAGTGCTACTTTCAAAGGATCATGACCATTATGGTATTATTTTATAAAAATCAACACCATAGTGTTGATGAAATCACAACATAATGGTGCTGCTTTCGAAGGATCATAACCATTATGATGTTGTTTTATAAATATCAGCACTATCATATTGGAGAAATCACATCACAATGGTGTTGGTTTCAAACGATCATGATCATTGTGGTGATATTTTATAAATATCAGTAGTACTATCTTAGAGAAATCATAACACAGTGATTTTGATTTTGAAAGATCAAGATCATTGTGGTGCCTATTTTCCCAACAATATGACATAGATTATGAGGAAATATTTGCTCCAGTTTCCAAGCTTATTACTATCCGTACTCTCATTGCAATTACATCTATTCGTCAGTGGTCTATTTTTCAGATGGATGTTAAAAATAGTTTTTTAAATGAAGATCTTCAAGAAGAAGTTTACATGATGCCTCCACCAGGTGTCACTCACAATCCTAGTGAACTTTACAGATTAAAAAAAGACTCTTTATGGCCTTAAAGAAGCTCCTCGAGCTTAGTTTGACAAGTTTTTTTTATTGTTATTGGATCTATTGGCTTTTTTCCTAGTTAGCATGACTCTGTTCTTTTTGTTTGTTATACTTCGTCAGGTCGCACGTTACTCTCTCTCTTTATGTTGAGGACATGACTATTATTGGGGATGATATAAGTGGAATAGAAAAATTGAAACTGTATTTAACTCGTGAGTTTGAAATGAAAGATTTGGGTTTTTTGCGTTATTTTTTGAAATTTGAAGTAACTTATTCTCTTGTGGTTATCTTCTCTCATAATCCAAATATATTAGTGATATTCTAGAGCAAGTTCATCTATCTGACACTCGCATTGTAGATACTCCGCTTGAGATTAATGCTCGGTACTCTTCGATTGATGGTGTTCCCTTGCCAGATCCTTCTTTATATCACACTTTAGTTGATAGTCTAGTGTATCTAACCATCATTAGACCTAACGTTGTTTATGTTGTATACATTGTCAGCCAATTTATTGCTTCTCCCACTTCAGTATATTGGGGAGTTGTGTTTTACATCCTTCGATATCTTTGAGGTACCTAGTTTCATAGTCTTCTTTATCATTCCACTTCTATATTAGAGCTACATGTCTATTCAGATATAGATTGGGATGGTGATTATAATCGTAAGTCTACCACAGATTTATATTTTCTTAGGAGATTCTCTTATATCTTGAAAGAGTAAAAAGTAAAATATTATCTCTCGTTCTGCTACCGAAGCAGAATATCGTACTATGACCTCTACTACTACTGAAATTGTTTGGTTACGTTGGCTACTGGCTAATATGGGTGTTTTTCTCTCAAACCCTACTCCTATGCATAGTGACAACTCTAGTGTCATTCAATTTGCTCACAATTCTATTTTTCATGAACGCACCAAGCATATCGTGATTGATTGTTATCTCACTCAACATCACTATCAGAATGACACCATCACTTTGCCATTTATCTCATCTTCTATGCAATTTGCAGACTTGCTCACCAAGACGCATTCCACTACACGTTTTTAGTTTCTGATTAACAAACTCTCGATATTTTCCTGTTAAAGCATAATGAGTTTGAGAGGGAGTGCTACTATATAATAAAAATTATTTATATAAGGATAGAATTTATCTAGGGTAGAATTAATCTTTTAAATTTGTTATTACTTTTTATATATATATATATATATTCCTATATAAATCTTAAATTTTATAAATATAATCATCTAATCATTATTTACGTTTTTTTATATCGATTTTAGATTATATTTATATTGTTTCCGATTCTACCTTCAAGAACCTAACACATGCCTTTTTGCAACAATGTTGGAACAATCCAATTAACAAAACAATCGAAGACATCATCAAGGATATAATTTTTTGAAAAGCGTTTCGGCTACTGAAACTCTCGGACATATTGGCACTATAAGAAAATAAAACTATATGCAGTATTTATTGCAATACACATTAACAGCAACTAAAATACTCCTGGTTCACAAAAGTTTAAAAACAGAATAGCCGTCTTCATAAAACAAAACAACGCATCGCTTTGTAGATACATGAATGCCTCTTCGACCACCTGAATGAAATAATGATGCAGCCAGCCGAAAAAAAAAATGGCAGCAAATGAATACACAATAACTGAAAATAACTGAGATGAAGGTGGGAGTCACAACACTTTAACTCCACTTGGGCGTTTGCCTTCCATAGCATCCTTTTTGTTGCGGCAATCAGTGCAGAGGAAGGGTCCTTCCCATGGGTTTGAGCTGGGGGAGAAGATGGAACCAGCATGAGCTGATGCACCTTCACTTGGAGCAAGCTCTGTCTGGCATATAGCACATGTGAACATTATGGATGTTTTTTCTGCAGATGGGTCATTTCCTAGCCTGAAAAGCGCAATTAAATAGTGGAATCAAGACTTGCATGGAGATGAATTTTGAAAAGAAAATCATGCTGCAACAGCACGATTGTGTATAAACTAAAGACCAAGAAGTCCAACAGTATTATTGGGTTGCAGTATTGTCACAATCAAATTCGACAGCAAAATGGTCTAAAGAACTAATACACTGCTAGATGCTGCTTCAGAAATCAAATTGGCATCTCCATACAGTAATACGAGGTCTGATTTAATACTTGTACAATTTGAAGGAAACTTGCAAAAAGAAAAATGGAGCGATTTTCAAAAATTGAGTTTTCAACCAAGAAAGACACAAATATTTTCCTCCAAATTTAAGTTATTATATGTGAATCAATATAGCATGGTACATAATCAATAATCAGCCAGTTACTGAGACTATACACTTAATATAAAAAACTTCTTACATCTCAAACGCGCTGAACATAAGGACACGATAGGGGTAGATATATTTTAGAAACAATTAACCTCCTTTGTTTATACATAGCTTCACTGTAAGAGAATTGTTAACTGGATAATATGATGTCCAACAGTGGTATAAAATAAGAGTGAGAATAAGCTCACATTCGATATGAAGCTTATTGAACTACTCTATATGGTTCATTGAACGCTTACCTTTCAGAAAGCATTGCTGATCCTTCTTCAAATATTTCTTCAACTGTACTAACAGCAGATAATTTCTTAGGTAGCTTATTAGCAGAATCTTTTGATTTTTTTCTGAAGATGAAAGACTTGAATTTGTTCATCTTTTTTGGTGGAGATTGAGGTGGCTCTGAATGATCAGGTTGAGTAATGTCGACGACAATGCAAGTTGTATCATCCTTCAAACCCCTTGTCCTAAGTGCTTCCTGCTTGGTTATCACCCAAGATAAACAGGTAGAAAATTAGTTAATTAAGATTACATAGAAATTATTGATTATAAAAAGACCAAGCATAATTCATTTGAGAGAATGATGACGGAATAAATCTGAGATCGAAATGGAAAATTTTTACAACTAGTTACTTTTACAACTTGTCTGGCAGCAAGCTCTGCAGGTAAACCTCGGCATGAGTTTGCAGCCATTTCAGAAGTTAGAGCATCCCATATACCATCTGAAGCAATTATAAGTCTTCCTCCAGCATTTGTCAGCTGACATAAAACTAAAGATTTTTAGGTCAAGTTAAATAATGGAATGGCTAAGGATCTAATCCAGAAGAACTAAAAAGAAGCAGCAATAGCATGCGTCCACTAGGTTGCACGCTTGGTGAATTCAGGCATGATAACTTAGTTGAATGTTTAAACCCATGGAACCATCTTGCATGCATTGATGTCTTCAGTCTATTTGTATTTTATGAATGAAAAAAGAAGCTAGAAGCGAAATAATACCTTGACTTGCTTGACATAAGGAATGGGGACAATGAATTCCCCAACATCCATATCTCCTATTGATCTGGATAAGCATAACCCTCCTGGCCAACAACGAAGGGGGCCAATCTAGAGTGTCCATGGCCACCAAAGAAAAAAGAAATGTTAATTTTGGCATTCAATGTGATTTTGTTTCATGAAAATCATATAAACCCCACCTCAGCGCCACCAACAATGTTAAGTCTCCCTACTTCACCTCCACTGGCAGTAACCCGTTCCCGCTGTCAAGGAACATAATTTTCTATGAAATATAGGAAACACCATCTAATTGCTGCTTATGAAAAAATAAACAGCATCAATACACACTCTTCAACATTTTCTTCAAGCCTATGATCAACAGTAAGTGCAGAAACCACCCCTCCTTGTGCATCTAAGATGCACCGAGAGTCTCCTACTGAAGCAACAGTAATTGTCCATCCATGGATTATTACAAATGTCACTGTGGTTCCAGATGTTTGTCCTGAAAAACAAAATAGAACAAATAGAAATAAGAAATTCGTATGTATGCGAAGAACATAAAAACACAAATCTCTAGAAAAGGGAAATAAAGCAGGCCTTTTCTTTGGAATTCTTTATCAGTCTTAACAAAACCAGCTACCAAAGCACGAGGTAGAGCTTGAAGCCATTCTTCCCGACCAAGCCCATGAGGAATTGCACACATAACATGATTCAACAAGTTATCTCTTGTATATATTGCTGCAGCATTACCATTATGCCCATCGAGGACCTTACATAAAATGAACATAGATCAGTTTATTGAAATATAAAGTTTGACTAATCCGCATGAGGCATCTGACTTATACAAAATATAAAAAGTTTTATTTTCAAATAATTGGCAAAGAAAAATATACTAGTTGACCTTGACTGATTTCCTGTTTCATAATGCAGAGAATAACTTAGTAAAAACCCTGTTCCGATAAGTGTGGCCAGATCCTTTAACACATGTTATATCACACATATATAAAATAAATTTAAAACAAACAAAAACAGCAATGCCCTCAAGAATAAGAGAAACTGAAAAATCCATGGTTAAAGAGATCAACAACCTCCTTTCTCTTTGAATCAAATCACCTTTTAACTTTTGATATCATTCACCTTCTAAATAAAATGATAGTGCAACTTTAATGATATCAACGTTGAGATTTTACAACTGATCAGCATATGATTATCTGCTGAGAAAGTTAATAAACTGGTTCTAGCATAATGAGCAATGTCATCAGCATCACGCGATGAATTATGTTGCTCTGAGGGTAGGAAAAAACTCTTATCTCTCAACATCTGTTTTAGTGTGATTTGTTTCTCAATTGGTTCTTCCTTCAACCCTAGAATACTTTTGAGGAATTTGGCTCATGCTTGGAGAATGAATCAATTTGAAGTTGAAATTTTAGCTTTTAGGCTACAATGGTTCTAAGCAAAATGATACTGTAAGAAACTCCAATGAAAGTAGCTTTGGTTGAAACATGTGTTTGATTGTATGTATCTAGATCATCCAATTTGGTTGTCGCTGTACACAATATATATGTATCTATAATATTGTCATAGATTTTCATGTAGAATTGATATATATTTAAATATTTATTTTTCGATTTGTTAATGGAACATCTATGGCATCATCATGAACTCAGATTGAGCTAGTTGAAAATTTACAATCAAAAGCTTAAATTGCCAAATAGTTAGAGCTTCAAACTTTTGAAAACAACTAATTAAGAAAGCTATCTTATGACTCCATAAAATGAAGATAGAGATCTTTGCCTCCGTGCTTAAACTATCTTTTCAATCTTCACCAAACCTTTCATTCCACCAAAGGAAAACACTACAGAAAACGAGAGACCCAGACATAACGCAAGTCATATATAATGTGTTTGTGAATAAGATCTTAATCAAATTTGTATATATAACATCTCCAAATGATTTTTCTGGTGACTGTGATAAAAAAAAAACAGAGTTAATGCACATCTTAGACATTTGAATTCTTATTCTAAATCCATATGAGTACTCATATAAACTCATAAAACAGACCATTTAACAAATATTTGCATCAAGTTTGTTGTTTGGGTTACTTGTTAGGTGTTCTTAGAGAGAGAATGAGGAGATGCGTATACAAACTTATCTGAGAAGAATAGTCTAACTATCTCATGATGGTTTTTTTTTCCTTGCTAAATAACCATTTTAGGATGTTCCTGTGGAAAAAAGTCTCCGAGCATTATTAAATGTGGTTGATCATAGTAGGTGAAATCAACTGATACTTATACATCACCAGTGTTGGATCATTATTAACAATGACCGATCTGATTTTTTTTTTTTTGGAGAAATCGGCAACATAAAAATTAAGGAGAAGTTTAGGAAAACTATAGATTTAATGACATTAGTTAGATCATTATATAATTTATGAAATTCATTAAAATTTGGTAAAATTGAGATGGTCAAGTTAAGATGTCAGTGGATTAAATAGAAACTAAAATTTGATCAAATTGAGATGACACTAAAAACTCGACCCATTTCACTTTCCCTTTAGTCCAACTTGATTCCCAGAAAACACACACAGGAAGGAAAGAAAGTCTTTGCCGAGCTTAATTCCTAGAAAACTCACATGGAAAGGAGAGAGAGTCTTCGTTGCTCTCTTAAATTTCTTAATCTTGAAGTATTTTGAGATTTACCACATGATCAAGGATCATTTATTCAGCCATACTATCACTAGTTAGACTCCACGATCACCTGTATTTCTCTCGGTCACAAACAATTAAGCAAGGTTATTTTGGAGAGAGAGACAGAGAGAGAGAGAGAGGTATTAATCTTGTTTGATTGAGACAACACACTTATATTGTTTAATTTATTAGCTTAAAATGGCTTCGAGCCGTCTTGATCATGATAAGTATTCCGAAGGCATTAAGTGGTAGCTTTATCAAAAACACAAATTCACAAGAATTGTGCCTAATGTTCCTGTTCTGGAAGAAAGTATGCATAAACTGCAGCGATACTGCGAGTCGTGCAACTACAAAACTAGGGCAGTTTCCCTTCCCTAGTAGACCATGAACAAAATATCTGTCCCAAACCACATCCAAAGAGGAGAACAACTGGATTAATTCGTGAATTAAGACAGGGCAGCTCAAGAGAAAGCGGGATCCGGAGCCTACCGCGAAAACCGAGAAGGAGGAGGAGGGGTCGCCGGCGACGCGCTGGCAATCGGTCCGAATAAGGAAGTAGTCCTCCCCTTTCTTCGACTGGGCGGCGCATCCGTATCGCACGCGCGGTCGTTCCACCTTCTCCATCCTCGCCTCCTCCCCGATCAGCTGCGCCAGCGGTACCATGCTGCCGCTCCCGGCCCGGCGAGGCCGCCCCTCCCCCGCTTCCCCGTCCGCCATCTCCGCCGGGTAGAGAAGCATCAACGAGCGCAGATCTGGTGGGCGCGGGCGAAGGGAAGAGGAAGGGAAGACGTAGAGGAAATCATCAAACACCGAGACCAACACCAACGCGGAAATGCCGACTCTTCCATCCTTTAAACAAATCGGTGAATAATAATAATAATAATATCTAAATGGTTGCCGATGTAAGCCCAATCTAATCCACCATCGATAACAGTTGGCGCTGCAACAGCTGCTGAAACTGAGTGAAGAAGAAGGTTAACCATAATAATAATAATAATAATAATTGAATATTCAAAAGTGAGATTGATTAAAGCAAAACTAAAGTAACAAAATAAAAATTGTCCATTAGAAATGTCATCATGGTGCAGTTAATGATTGCGAAGCATTTTGTAAGGATGTTCTGCTCATTAGCAAATTAAATTAATATTGGAAAGTAGTTTTGGCAAATAATTTTGTTGAAAAGAGGTATGAATGACTATTTTATGAGTGTTTAATAGATAGTTAATGTATGAAATTATAGTTATAAGGGGTGATTCAGTTAAATGGATACTTATATATTAAATACTAACAGCAATATATATACATACATATGTGAAATTAAAAAGGTATGAAATGAAGCTGGGCTAATTTATTAAAAATAATTAATAAATTTAGGTAAAATGATCGACCCGCAGCCATCAATTTATTAAGCCAGATGGATGGAATTAAATAATGGTTCCATTTCTAGACTACCTACTGGCCCTTAATTAGGGCTCTCAAAAATTATAAACGCACACACTGGGCTTTCCCAAATGGCACCACTCAAAAGCTCTGCTCAATATGTGAATTTTGGCACCTTCTTCACTAAGAAAAAAAAGATAGTACGAGAGTTAAAATTTTTATCTCTTAATTTTTCATCCATCTCAAAATCAATGGAACCGACTTTCCTTCTCACCGACTCTGGCAATCCTAGTTCTTCTTTGTGCGCCCAGACTAACTAGTGATCACTAAGTGATGCCAACCAAGTTTGTTGGCTCGCAATAGCCCACAAAGAACATATCGCGATTTGCTCACCCCCACCAATCCGTTCTAGGGTCAATACAAAGGAGATAAATTATTAGGGCTACTAACCCGGATGCTATGGCTAGCACCTGGGGAGGGAGACACATTGTTTCGCTAAGTTTTGACCCCCATATCTCATGGGGACAATACTCATACCCCAACCATTAATCTATCCCGTGAGGAGTTTCGTATCCGTACAGTGTCCTGTTGAATTTCTATTATGTAAAGTACCGCTTAAACACGAGTACTTAGAGGTTCATTAATCACAACTAGATTGTTTGGCATTAGAATTATCCTACCTAGCAGTGTAGATGCATAATTGTTGGTTTTTGATACTTGGTTGATTGTATCGTTGCATCGTTGATGCTTGTTGGATTTGTTGCATCGTTGATTTTTCGGTTGTTCGTGCATCTTGTATCATGCACCATACCTGCACCGTTGTATATTAACGACTGTTGGGCTGTATTTGATTAAGTCGCCGTTAGTCATTTAATTGCTCTGTTCACTCAACCACTTGTTTTCGAGAGATACTAGAGTTGTTAATAGCTCCCCCTTTATTCCGGGGTTTGGAGCAGTTGACTCCCCATCATCCTGTCCACTCAACCACGTGTATTAGTAGTATTTGTTGGAGTGCATACAGTTATCATAACCCTACCCACTCGGTCACACAGATGGGATGTATTGGCGGCTTGACTGGCGTCAGGGGTGACATATGTTATTGCATTATATGTATTTATTACATTTATGCATTTAATTTCTTGTGTTTGTTGCATTAATATGAAGGTTGCTTCAACATTCAGAGTGATGCTCAACAGATCAGAGTTGTCGCAAGAAGTGATCAAGTCTCTGTTTTTGAGGCTTCATCGCTACCCAGCTCTTAAGCTTCTCCCACTGATCACCAGGTCACAGCCACCTCTCTGCAGCTCCAGCTGCTCACCTGCAACTGCTCACCTACCACTGAGCTCTCTTGGACTCCCTGAGCTTCCCTCAGACGAGCTCTAGTCAGCAGCTCCAGCAGTGCCAGCATCTGTTGCAACCTGAGATGGAAACCTGCCCAAACTGACGTAGCAAAAGCCTCAGTTTGACTCCCTTGAAGTAAACCTGAGTTACCTGCACACTTAGCCACTCATTAGCTCAGCAAATCAACAGAGTATCAATAATCAGTAGTTAGGAGCAGAAATCAGTAGCGAATCAACAAAGAAACAGACGAAATTAGAGCTCTGACAGCATTTTTGAATTAAAGCTGCCAGCTACTGATCGGTCACCGGACCGATCAGAGTGACTCCGATCGGTCACCAGACCGATCAGGCTGGGTTCAGACCGATCAGGATCCAACCTGATCGGTCCCCAACGCATAATCAGAAATTGCGACTTCTCCGGGACCGATCACCAGACCGATCTCAAATCGTGGATCGGTCACCAGACCGATCCACCACTTTGCAGGGTGATTTCCCAGCTTCGCAGTCCAACCCTCCTGATCGGTCCCCAGACCGATCAGGGTGTGCTCTGATCGATCAGGCTCCAGCCTGATCGGTTATAAGGAGGAGTCCGCGACACTTGATCGTTCACCAGATCGATCAGAACAGTATCCCAGATCGGTCACCAAACCGATCAGGAGCCGATCAGTAGAGTTCTCAAACTCACTGTATGCTCCTTGATCGGTCACCAGACTGATCATGAGATGATCAGTAGAGTTCCAAACTCACTGTGTTCTCCCTGATCGGTCACCAGACCGATCAGTCATCGCTGGATCGGTCACCAGACCGATCCACGAGGGAACTCCGTGCCAACTTCCCTGATTGGTCACCAGACCGATCAAGGCAAGGTCAAATCTCCTCTAAGTCATGAGAACAAGCCTTCAACCTTTCTCTGACTTGTTCTTAGTCCCCCGGACCAAAATACCGTGCCCAGTTTCACTCACCGGGACTTCCGTCAACCTGACTTCACTCACCAGGACCCGGCTTCACTCACCGGGATTTTCAATCACCTAACCCTCCGAGTTAGGACTTTTCACACCTAGCCCTTCACACCTAGCCCTCCAAGCTAGGACTTTTCACACCTAGCCCTCCAAGCTAGGACTTTTCACACCTAGCCCTCCAAGCTAGGACTTTTCATCAACCCTAGTCTCACTAGGTATGCCTAGTCCACGACCAGGACTTAATCATAATCATCCCATCAACCTAAACTAAAATCGGTGTCAACACCAAAACAACAATCAGGGTCAAACTGCATCAATACGTTGCACTAAAAAGCAATTAAAAGAGTGATGCGGTATTTGCAAAGAACTAAAAGACACATGCTCACGTATCGAAGGTCAGATTATCTGGAGGTGATTGGTTATTCAGACTCCGATTTTGCTGGATGGTTAGATAGTAGGAGGTCCACTTCAGGCTATATCTTCATGCTTGCTGGAGGGGCTATATCTTGGAAGAGCGTCAAGCAGACGCTAGTAGCTACTTCTACTATGGAGGCAGAATTGGTAGCATACTATGAAGCATCCAATCACGGGATTTGACTGCGGAACTTTATCACAGCATTGCATATCGTTAATGTCATTGACAGACCATTAAGGATCTACTGTGATAATAAAGCTGCAGAACTTTATGCCAAGAACAACCGCAGTTTGTCGAAGTCCAAGCATATCGGCATTAAGTTTCTAGCGGTTAAAGAGAGAGTTCAGAGTCGCCAGATTATGGTAGAACACATCTGCACAGATTCTATGTTGGCCGATCCACTCACCAAAAGCTTGGTGCCCAAGTGTTTCATGCGCATGTTGTGGATATGAGAGTTCTTCTTATGGAAGAAGAACTCATCTAGTGGGAGTCTGTATTTATTTTATTGCTCCATGTTAATAAAGACAAACATTTTATTTTGATTATTGTATGTACTTTAGGTTCAAAATATTTATAGGGATTCATAAGTTTGTTTGACACTCTGAATACGATATCATGATTTACTACTGCTGTTTGACATTTGGTGTTTGTAAATATGATACAGATTCTTTTTGGAATCATAAAGTTTGGATCATGATTTGCTGTTGTAGTTTAGCATAAGATATTTGTAAATATGATCAGACTTTTTTGAGTCGCTTTGGACAGGTTGGAAATTGACATATACTGATCACATTTCATGTAATTTCTACTTTATACATCCGCATCTTGATCTATGTCGTTAATGACATTGGTATTGTGATTACTGTTGGGGCTTGTTACGATCATATACAGTAGCTATGACCTTATTAGTCCTATACCAATGAAGTTAATGGACCAAATTGTTTATAGGAGTATCTTATACCCATAAAGTTTGATATCAACTAAAGTTTTACTTGTATTTATCATACAACTCACATATAGCCCAAGTGGGAGATTGTTGGATATTATTATTATCCCTATTAGGTGAGTTTATTTGTAAGTTGCACATGTAAATATAATCTGAGCCCTTTAAAGTGATCTAACTTATGTTTATTGGGTTTCAGATTATTGGATGCGGGTTCAATGTATAGAACCCTTTAGACCAATCTCTGTTATTATCTATGGGTTGATAACAGTTTGAATTTCTATATAAAGGGGAGGTCCCTAAGGGTTTAGGGATCATCTTGACCTAATTTCATGTTCCCCATTGAAAAGAAACTTTACGGCGCCGTCAACCCTAAGTCCCTTGGAAGATTCTCCTTCTTTCCACTGCATTTGTCTTCCATAGAGATCAAGCCGAAGACGCCACGACAAAGACAATGACTAATTATTCAGGTTCTTTGTCTTTCGATTTATACCTTTTATTTATGTTATGTCATGATTCGATAAAACAATAGATCCATGCTTATATACATTATATTTTCTATTCGAGTTCTTATTTGATTTTTTAAAATTCATGCGATTAAGAAAAAATACAATATTCTATTACGTAGCATAAGGCCAAGCATACCCACCTTCGTGGCTTTGCGTCCTCCTCATGACTTCACATATGGTAAATAAAGGTTGGTTTCTCATTCTCTCGAAGGACGTGGGTAACCTGCATAGAAGTTTGAAAGGTTGGGTTTGGATCATAAATTTATATATTTTTTCCTCCGTGCTTAAGTCTTGAGATGCAATATATTTTTTTGTATATTAGATGTAATATTCAAATTATATTATATTATATTATATTATATTGTTTGATTGTTTGTATTTGTTCAAGTGGGGATTTAATATTATAAACACATAATGAAATGATGTAAATATTTAAATTAATTAATACAAGTTTAGAGTTTTTAAATCTAAGTGTCTATATTTTTATTTTTTATTTATCATATTTTTTTCTAGTTTTTAAAATATTTTCCTTTTTTAAAATTATACATTTTGTTACTTTTTTATTTTAATTTTTAAAATATTTTTACTATTTTAAAATTATTTATTTATTAATATGTTAAGGATCGTGATGGGTACATTCTTGGATGATGTCAAGGGTCGTGCTTAGCACAACCCACAACACATAAATGGGTTGATCGAGCCTATATCATGCATGACTAGCCCAATTGATTCTAATTTTAACACCCCTAGATATTATATCATATTATGGGTCACCTGAGTAAAATGTCTAAACTAACTTAGACTGATGCACGAAACTCTCGTTAATATAGAGTTCTAGAGAATTAGGATCATATCGTATTAGGTCTATTGTACACAATCTTATCCTGCATTAACTTTTGAGACTGTTTTCGTGATTTAATTTGTGACCACAAAGTCACATGAAAATAATTTTACCATCGTGTCAAGTTCGGCCCCTTAACGTATAAAACATATAAATGAACGGCAATTTACCAAAAAACGTACCTAAGAATTGGTATTTACCAAAAGGCGTACTATTGTTTCATTTTCACCAAAGGGCGTACTTATTTTAGTGAACTTCCTCTTATACCCCTCCTGCTATGTACTGTCATCCCTTTCTCTCTCAGTAACAAATTCCGAGACGTCTGCACATGCAATGTGACTTAATTACTGACTATTATTTTAAAATAATATATTATGAAATCGGCGCTAAATTAAAAAACGTAAGGTAAAAATTGAAAAAAATATTTCACTTAAAAAATTTCTCATCTAACGTGATTTAAAAATATAAATAAATGATTTTTATATTTGATTAATAGAAATTAATATATTAAATAATATTTAATAAATATATTAATGTATAAAATTTTTTTTTGAAAAAAACGGACCGTGGGCCTGAAATTTTTTATTTCAGGCCCACATTTGGCCTGAAATCTTTTGATTCAGGCTCGACGTGGACTCAAATTTTTTTTTCTATTTTAAAAATATATTAATATATAAAAAAACGTATCAAAACACTTAATTTCAGATTCAAACGCAGGGCTTGAAGTCATCCCAGGAGGGTCTGAAGTCAAATAACTTCAGATCCTATAAATAATTAATTTAATAAATAATATTTAAATATAAAAAATATTTTTAAAATTAAAAAATTTTCAATACCCTTGGGACCTGAAATCATCAGACTTCAGGCCTAAGGAGGGCCTGAAGTCATCAGACTTCAGGCCCAAGGAGGGCCTGAAGTCTGATGACTTCAGACCCTCCATAATTAAATATAAAAAAATATAAAAAAAAATTATAAAAAGGTATAATATATAATTATATATTATTTATAATTTTTATTAAAAGTATAATATATAATTACATAATAATAAAATGTTATTATAATGAAATCTAGATATGGGAGGTCCATAAGTGGGTTTTGGTCAAAACCCACTGATATTTCTAAACTACTCCTATTTCATTGGTGATATCTAATATATAGATGTTTGGACACCTAAAACATCATCTCCTACCTCTACCCTCTCTATTCATATGGAGTTTTCAGAAATCCAGATATGATAGGTCCATCAGTAAGTTTTGGTCAAAACCCACTGAAATTTCTAAATTACTCCTATTGCATTGGTGATATAGAGTGTATAGATGTTTGGACACCTAAAACATCTTCTCCTAGGTCAACCCTGTCTATTGATATAGGGTTTTCAGAAATCCAGATATGGGAGGTCCATCAGTGAGTTTTGGTCAAAACTCACTGATATTTCTAAACTACTCCTATTTCATTGGTGATATCTAATATATAGATGGTTGGACACCTAAAACATCATCTCCTACCTCTACTCTCTCTATTCATATGGAGTTTTTAGAAATCCAGATATGGGAGGTCCATCAGTGAGTTTTGGTCAAAACTCACTGATATTTTAAAACTACTCCTATTTCATTGGTGATATCTAATATATATTATGAAATCGACGCTAAATTAAAAAACGTAAGATAAAAATTAAAAAAATATTTCACATAAAAAATTTCTCATCCAACGTAATTTAAAAATATAAATAAATGATTTTTATATTTGATTAATAGAAATTAATATATTAAATAATATTTAATAAATATATTAATGTATAAAATTTTTTTTTGAAAAAAACTGACCGTGGGCCTGAAATAAAAATATTTCAAGCCCAGCGTGGGCCAGAAATTTTTTATTTCAGGCCCAGCGTGAGCCTGAAATCTTTTGATTCAGGCCCGACGTGAATTCAAATTTTTTTTCTATTTTAAGAATATATTAATATATAAAAAAACGTATCAAAACACTTAATTTCAGATTCAAACGTAGCGTCTGAAGTCATCCCAAGAGGGTCTGAAGTCAAATAATTTCAGATCCTATAAATAATTAATTTAATTAATAATATTTAAATATAAAAAATATTTGTAAAATTAAAAAAATTTCAATACCCTTGGGGCTCGAAGTCATCAGACTTCAGGCCTAAGGAGGGCCTGAAGTCTGATGACTTGAGGCCCTCCATAATTAAATATAAAAAAATATAAAAAATTTTTTATAAAAGGTATAATATATAATTATATATTATTTATAATTTTTATAAAAAGTATAATATATAATTACATAATAATAGTATATTATTATAATGAAATCTAGATATGAGAGGTTAATCAGTGGATTTTGGTCAAAACCCACTGATATTTCTAAACTACTCCTATTTTATTGGTGATATCTAATATATAGATGTTTGGACACCTAAAACATCATCTCCTACCTCTACCCTCTCTATTCATATGGAGTTTTCAGAAATCCAGATATGGGAGGTCCATCAGTGAGTTTTGGTCAAAACTCACTGATATTTCTAAACTACTCCTATTGCATTAGTGATATAGAGTGTATAGATGTTTGGACACCTAAAACATCTTCTCCTAGGTCAACCCTGTCTATTGATATAGGGTTTTCAGAAATCCAGATATGGGAGGTCAATCAGTGAGTTTTGGTCAATACTCACTTATATTTCTAAACTACTCCTATTTCGTTGGTGATATCTAATATATAGATGGTTGGATACCTAAAATATCATCTCCTACCTCTACCCTCTCTATCATATGGAGTTTTCAGAAATCCAGATATGGGACGTCTATCAGTGAGTTTTGGTCAAAACTCACTGATATTTCTAAACTACTCCTATTTCATTGGTGATATCTAATATATAGATGTTTGGAAACCTAACCAAAACCCCACTGATGGATCTCCCATATCTGGATTTCTGAAAACTCCATATGAATAGAGAGGGTAGAGGTAGGAGATGATATTTTAGGTGCCCAAACATCTATATATTAGATATCACAAATGAAATAGGAGTAGTTTAGCTAGAAATATCAGTGAGTTTTGACCAAAACTCACTGATGGACCTCCCATATCTGGATTTCTGAAAACTCTATATGAATAGAGAGGGTAGAGGTAGGAGATGATGTTTTAGGTGTCCAACCATCTATATATTAGATATCACCAATGAAATAGGAGTAGTTTAGAAATATCAGTGAGTTTTGACCAAAACTCACTGATGGACCTCCCATATCTGGATTTCTGAAAACCTATATCAATAGACAGGGTTGACCTAGGAGAATATGTTTTAGGTGTCCAAACATCTATACACTCTATATCACCAATGCAATAGGAGTAGTTTAGAAATATCAGTGGGTTTTGACCAAAACTCACTGATGGACCTATCATATCTGAATTTCTGAAAACTCCATATGAATAGAGAAGGTAGAGGTAGGAGATGATGTTTTATGTGTCCAAACATCTATATATTAGATATCACCAATGAAATAGGAGTAGTTTAGAAATATTAGTGGGTTTTGACCAACTGATGAACCTCCCATATCTAGATTTTATTATAATAATATTTTATTATTATGTAATTATATATTATACTTTTTTATAAAAATAATAAATAATAAATAATTATATATTATACCTTTTTATAAAAAATTTTAAATATTTTTTTATATTTAATTATGGAGGGTCTGAAGTCTGATGACTTCAGGCCCTCCTTAGGCCTGAAGTCTGATGACTTCAGGCCCCAAGGGTATTGAATTTTTTTTAATTTTAAAAATATTTTTATATTTAAATATTATTAATTAAATTAATTATTTATAGGATCTGAAGTTATTTGACTTCAGACCCTCCTGGGATGACTTCGGGCCCTGCGTTTGAATCTGAAATTAAGTGTTTTGATACGTTTTTTTTATATATTAATATATTTTTAAAATAGAAAAAAAATTTGAGTCCACGTCGGGCCTAAATCAAAAGATTTCAGGCCCAATGTGGGTCTGAAATAAAAAATTTCAGGCCCACGCTGGGCCTGAAATAAAAAATTTCAGGTCCACAGTCAGTTGTTTCAAAAAATTTTTTTATACATTAATATATTTATTAAATATTATTTAATATATTAATTTCTATTAATCAAATATAAAAATCATTTATTTATATTTTTAAATCACGTTGGATGAGAAATTTTTTAAATGAAATATTTTTTCAATTTTTACCTTACGTTTTTTAATTTAGCGTCGATTTAATAATTTATTATTTTAAAATAAAAGTCAGTAATTAAGTCACGTTACATGTGCAGACGTCTCGAAATTTGTTACTGAGAGAGAAAGAGATGACAGTACATAGCAGGAGGGGTATAAGAGGAAGTTCACTAAAATAAATGCGCCCTTCGATGAAAATGAAATTATGGTATGTTTTTTGGTAAATACCAATTCTTAAGTACGTCTTTTGGTAAATTACCGATAAATGAATGTTTGGTTTCTTATGTCCCTCTAGCTAGGCAATCAGCTGATACCTTGCCCTTCATTTCAAATTTCTCTTGCTCGCTTAATTTGCGTCCTTCCTTCGAGAGTAGATGCATTCTGAGGATGCTCACAAATTTCATGTTGATTAATTCTTATACTATAAAGTGTTGGGTAATTATTGAATTCGCCAAGCATTTTGTAGACCTACGATCGAAGCAATTCTTGATTCGTGTCCAAGAAAGCCAACCATAAAGCTATCCCTTTGCTCAAATTCTTAACACTTTGGCAATAAGATTAGAATCTAAAAGTTCTTGATAAGCGTCCAACAACTCTGATTCTAGCTATCTGCCATCCACCATTGCAGCCATGTCACCTCACATCATTTACGACTCTGAATCAGATGAGCCACCAAAGACAGCCGCCGCCGCCGCCGCCGCCACGGCCACCTCCGTCGCCGCTTCCCCGATGACCAACACGGTCATTGCCGCCGCTAAAAGGAGGAATGACAGGCCCAAGAGGTCCCTTCATGGTCACCTAGGTGGAGGGAAAGGTATATAAGCCGGTCCATTTGTTTCCCCTGCAGGATCTCAAATAGTTTTGTTCCTGATCATGCCTGTTCTTGCAGTTGCTGATGTGCTGCTATGGAGGAACAAATACTTATCGGCCGGGATCTTAACCGGTGCGACAATCGTATGGTTTATGTTTGAGGTGGCTGAGTACCATTTCCTTACACTCATGTGCTATACCACCATCTCGACGATGCTTGTGATATTCATTTGGTCTAATTTTGCAGCTCTAACTGATAGGTAACATCCATTTCGATTATCTATAACATAATTTCCTCCTGTTCACCCAAAATCATAAATATTCCTATATATCCATGTACTGCAGAAACCCTCCAAAAATCCCTGAGATCATTCTATCTGAACATGCCTTCAAAGAACTAACATTGTCCTTGCATTCCAAGATAAGTGGATTCGCGTCTACCCTTCAAGATATCGCACGCGGAAAAGATCTCAAGATGTTTCTCTTGGTACATGAACTGATTGTCATGTACATGCTACATTTGTATATATGTTCTAGGCCTGTGCTTGCTGAAACTCTCCTTAATTCTTCAGGCAATTGGCTTGCTTTGGCTGGTTTCTGAAATAGGAAGCTTTTGCAGTTCTCTGAGCCTCTTATATCTTAGTAAGCATTCGATCGATAACAAACAAACTTGCCGTTCGGCTTGGTACGTAGAATAAGGCATTTGTTACATGTTTATTTGCGTGTGTGTTTCAGGTCTTCTTTGTGCCCACACACTGCCGGCATTGTATGACCGATACGAGGACGAAGTTAAAAGTTTAGCATGGAAAGGGAGCCGCGATTTGCGAGTGTTTTACGAGACGATAGACTCCAAGTTTCTTAACAAGATTCCAAGAGGACCAGTGAAGGAGAAGTTCAAATAATTTGTAATGTTTGAGTGGTAGCCATTTGTTATTGATTTAATCTTTGTTAATTAATGTTTGAGTGCTTGACTGATTGATCTATTTACTATTTATTGGCAGCTGAAAATAAATATATATATATGGTGAAAATAAAGTGTTACTGCTCGATATTTCGAAAGTATATATATTTGTGCAAAAATAATCAGATAATTAATTCGGATCCTTAAAACTCAACTAGCGCATTAGTTTCATAAAATAAAATAATAATAATAATCACTATTAAAATATAATTCTATGGTAGAAAAAATTAGTATGATATTTGGATCCACAAAATTCTAAGAGAAATACTACTATAATAATAATAATAATAATAATAATAATAATAATCATCTATCCTAGATTTTGAAAGTATATCGTGCATATATAACATGGTAATAAGAAAGAAAGAAAAACTAATATTGGTTGGTTTGGTTAATGATCCCGGGCCAGCTTGCGCGCAGCTTGGCCCGGTAGCCTGGCGCCTAGTTAGAAGGAAGATGGTTAGAGGGCCGGAAAGGCCCGTTGGGTCGGTGTCACGCGGGTCAAGACCTTCGATCAGATGCGTGGTATCCCTCGTTCCTCGGAGTCGATATGGCCCAAGCTCAGACGCCCCTCCAGGTTTGGCTCCCCACCGACGCGTGACGGACCACGCTCCGGGGGTAAGCACAAACCGGAGGAGGCGTTACTGACGGCCTTGTCACTTAGTGCCTCAGTCGACACCCTCATAGATCCTCAGTCGGCCTCGTCACTTAGTGCCCCAGTCGGCACCCTCATAGACCCTCAGTCGGCCTCGTCACTTAGTGCCCAAGTTGGCATCCTCATAGGCCCTCAGCCGACCTCGTCATGTAGTGCCCCAGTCGGCACCCTTATAGGTCGTCAGTCGGCCCTAGCAGACACAGTCACTCCCTGACACTAGACTACCAGAAGCTGTACGGGGTCAGCACGGGACTGAAGCCATACTGGTCTCAAACGACGGATATCACGCAGAGGTATTGATCTTCTGTCATACCCTGTCCCCTCATACTACGACCACCTACATCGGTGTCAGGTCGAGCGGCGTCTATCTGCACCAGCCATTAAGTTGACAGTACACTTTTCCTTAATACAGTATCTGCCACTTTATCCTGCCACCTCTAGGCATGCATCACCTTGTCCTCGCTACATGACAGCAGGTGGCAGGCAGGGCAGAAACTGTCAACTTCCCCGGCTATATAAGCCTCCACACTCCGCATCTCTCAGGTACGCTCGATAGTGCAATTCCATACTGTTCCATTGCTTTCCATCGTCACCGTCGAGTACTGACTTAACCGTCGGAGTGCCTGGCCGAGGACTTTTTGTCACGCCCCCAGAGGCACATGCTTCCTCGAAAATCGAACAATATCTCCCCCGTACGGCGGACAATATGGAGCAATAATACATATATCTCACTATAAAAGCTTAGCCACATGCGGCTAGCATCACATATATAGAAGTAAACACAACCACGCAGTTTATATTTGAATAAAAGAGAATGGGTGGCTCAGCCACCATAAACATAAAATAAGACTACAATCCAAAAGAGAACTCAAATGTCTCTGATAACGACAAAATCCAATAACGAATAAAATACGACTTTACCCAGACTGAAAACAACACAACTAAACCAAATACGGAAAAATAACTAACTCTAGGAGCTGGCAACTGGGTCCTCTCCTGACTCCAAGAAACGCAACTACCTGCTATCTGAAAGAAAAAGAGAAGCAGGGGTGGTGAGTCCGGGTGAACTCTGCGGGTATATGAGTAGACAATAAGCATGACATAATAAAGGTACAATAAGTAGAGAACCAACAGGGTACAGTCCATAAGGAATATAAGATTTCCTAAACATGCATAACATATATAAAACAACCAGACATAAAACCGAATAACAACTGATATAAAACAGAATATCAACTAAGCAGGTATAAACAACGCGACAACGATAAATCCAACATATACATGCATGTCAATCATATGCAACAACCATAGCTCATATAAGTGCATCAAACACAAGCAAATGCATAAAAGAAATACGTATGCAATGACATGTGTCACCCCTGACGCCAGTCAAGCCGTCAACATATCCCATCTATGTTGTAACGCCCCAAAATTTCCATTTTTAGTTCTTAAAGTCCTTAGAATTATTTAGAAATGGTTTAGAAATATTCTAGATATTTTTAGGGATTTTTAGAATATTTTTATGGAATTTTTCGAGTTCGTTTAGTATTTTAAAAAGGAAGAAAAAAAAAGAAAGGAAAAAAAAAAACCAAAAACCACTTAAGGGCAGCCGGTGGTTCGAACCCACGACCAGCGCAAGACAAGGCAAGCGCGCGACCAGACAAGCTAGGGTATCAAGCACAACAAGGGATGGAGAGAAGTATATTTAAGGGGTAGTTAGGTCGATCCGCCCCATAGGTATAAATAGATGATTAAAGAGAGAAGTTTTATTTTCTCTCAAACCCTCTCCCTCTCCCAAGTTGCGCCGACCCCTCTCCCTCTCCCTCTCCTCTCTTGTGCGCATGCCACACCAAGCCCTAGAGGGCCGGCCAAAGCTCTTCTCCAAGAGATATTCCTATATTCGGGATCCCCGCGACGAGAGGAACGCGTAGGCGTGAAGAATTCTCCGAGATCTCAAGTTTCTCCCGGGCTCTAGACGTCAATCTTGGTTGTAAGTCCAAGATATCAATGTAAGTACTGCTCACCTGCAGTAAGAGGCGGTTTTTCCGCGAGAATTTCCTTTAAAAGTTTTTAAAAGAGATATTTCCTTTTTGTTTGAGTTTTTGCATGTGATCTTAGTTCATTATATGCTTATATATGTTGATTAATACCCTATGTGAGTTTAGGGTCCAAGAAAAGCTATGAGAAAAGAAAAGAGAAGATAAAGATAAGAAAAGAAAAGGCCAAGGCCTTAAGAAATCCCCAAAAGTCAAGACTTAGGGATTTTAGCACGCAAGGTGCTCGAGAAAATGCCAAGGCATTTACAGATAAGAAAGAAAAGAAAGAAAAGCTATTTTATTTTATAAGGCCAGTACCCGGCGTCCAAGGGCGTCGTTAAAGAAATCCAGGTGTCCAATTCCAAGGTCTTGGCCCTGGTAGACCAAGGTCTGCTCTATTAGGATTGGTGGCTCGCTACCCCAACCTTTTAGGGAACACGCATATGAGATGGTACTTACGTCTACAGTGGATCCAAGTGATTATTATTTTCAAGTATATGCTTTAGCAAAGTTTCGAAAATTTAAAGAGTTTTCAAAAAGTTAAAGAATAGCTAAAGTTTCCAAGTTGAGCCAAGAAAAGTAAAATGAGATTTATTATTGCTTGAGTATGCACGTTTTGAGCTATACATGTCCTTAGTTTTTCTTTCAAGCATATTAGTATCTCATATGATGTTCAGTTGATCTAGAATCATGTTTGCATATTTCGAGTTTTTGTGAGCTAGATAGTACTTACTAAGCTTTTTGCTTACTAGTTGCATTTCCTCTTATTGCAGATAAAGGTAAAGGCAAGCAATTCTGAAGGAAGACGATGAGGCGGTGCTGAGTAGAGTGTGTGTGGTGGCTGATTATGGAGAGATCTTTGGCGCAAGACAATTTAGCTATTAATTCACAATGTTATAGATCATTTGAATTTCAAGTTCTTGCTTTATAAAGTTTAGCGAACATTTGAGTTTTGGACAGTTTTACATGCTCAATTTCTTAGAGTAAAGATTTCATGTCATTTCATTTAGCTTATATATTCTTATGCTTGCATTGGATGAGTGGAAATGTGAGTAGATGGAGATATTGATACTTTGTTAGGAAAATAGACACATGTGCCAAGATAGTATCAAATTCTCTTTGAATTAAGTTTTATTGCTTATAAATGTTTAGAAAAGATGCATTCACATTTCATAATGCTTTAGCAAGGTCATAGAACATGTATTTGGTGTTATGAATGTATAGAAGTCAAGATTGGTACAAACTTTAGTGTTAAAGTTCATATATCTTGAATAGTTTATTTTCTTCCGCAAAAGTCCAAATTTCAAGTTTATGGATTCGTTTTGATTGGCTAAACTCATTAGAAAACTGTCATAGAGTGTAGAAATGGTGTCATGATTCCATATGGCTCGAAATTATAGGTTTGGAGGAGCTGTGAAGTAACTGGCCGAAACCTGAGTTTCGAATTACAGGCCTATCAGTCGACTGATACAGTATCAGTCGACTGATACCTGCAGTTTGAATTGGGCGAGGCAAGCTTCAAGTGTACCAATTGCGAGCTTTTGAGATAGTAAGTGTGATATGTTAATATGCATGATTGCTCAAGTTAGAATATGATTGTTAGATGAATTTAAAAGTTTAAAAAAAAAAGATTTCCGCATTTTTAGTCATGTATCTAAAGTCGAGAAGTAGAGAGAAAAGTAACGATCCGTCTAAGACAGGAGAAGGCGGGTCGCTACATGTGTGACCGAGTGGGTAGGACTGTGACAACAGTACCACTCTAACAACAAATACCACAGAAGGTGTGGTTGAGTGGACAGGATGCTGGGGAGTCCACACTACAGACCCATGGTACATCGGGGGAGCTATCAACAGCTCTAATATCCCTCTAAAAACAACGGTGAGGGTGAGCCACCAACGGCTCTAATATCCCTCTAAAACAACGGTGAGGGTGTCACTGTTTGGCATAACAGGACAAATGCTCGCACTCTAACAACTACCATGACAACAAGTGGTTGAGTGCATCGAACAACAATATAACTAACGACGGCTTAACTAAATGTAAGCCCAACAGTCGTTAGTATGTAATGTGCAAGTATGGTGCATGCTATACGATGCGCGAACAACCGAAGAAACAACGATGCAATAAAATCTAATGAGTATACGATGCATCAATACAACCAACCAGAAATCGCAAACCAACGATTATGCACATACACTAATAGGTAGGATATTTCTAATGTCAAATAAACCTAATTGTGTTTAATGGACTTCTAAGTGCTCGCGTACAAACGACGCTTTACAGAATAGAAAACCAATAGAGGACTGTACGGATATAAATTTGGAATACTCGAAGATCAACGAAGAACAAGTCTCAACGGCGATGTTTAAATAACAAACGACAAAGAACAAGGTCAAGCAACCTATCAGACATAATATAGTCATGCTTTTAAGGTAAAGAAAACTACTCGAGTACAAAGGAGAAGTATCCGCCTTTTATTGAAGAATTCCGTAAACGAGGACTTTCCACGATCAACCGAACGAGTTCCAATCAAGGTCCTGTATTGAGGATAAAGTTTAGCTATTTACAAATAATTAGCTAAACTAAATATAAGATATATATTAAGATTAATCCTAATTACAACATCCGTGAAATTAAATATTAAACATCAATAGGTCATTAGGTTAAATCCTCGAAACCCATATGTGGTTAATAACAACCCACGTCACAAAATAAAACCACTCCGCGTACAAATCACATTTAACACTTACAACAAAACATCTCATAGTAATTAGTATCAAACTAACCATACCCATGTATCAAGGATACAAATACAAGGTTACTTCCCAATTCATTAAATCCTGATCTCAATTCATAATCACACCAAAAATCATTCCAATCCTACTGATCAGATTAAGCCACCTAACCTAAACCAAACAAATCCAACTCAAAAACCTAAAATCCTAACCGAACAGTAGCACCCAATGACACAACACAATCTCATTCGACCTCATTAGAATCCAAGGAGGGCTCATAGAAACGGCAAAGTAAATCCAACAATTTAAGGAAAACCCCAAAACCAACATCCTTACCTTGATGATGGTCGGCACAGAAACAGGAGCGGTGAGGTCAAACTGTGGCTGCGGTTATCCGGTGGTGGCCAAGGGAGGAAGTTCGTCGGCTTCGCTCGTCGGACAAGGACTGCCGGCAGTGAAGAGGGCCTAAAGCTTGCGGCGCAAGAGAGTCAGGGTCGGCTGGGTGTGCGCGCCGGAGAAGACAGCAGGAGAAGGAGAGGCTAGGGCTTGCGGGCGACGGCGCTCTGCTTCGGTTTCGCGCAGGAGAAGTCGACGACCGGCTAGGGCTGTGGCGTGTGTAGCTGCGGCGTCGGGCAGAACTGAAGGGGGCGGTTTGGCACTCGGGAAGAAAAGGAACCGGCGGAAGGGATCGGGGAAACTCACTTCAGAAGGTAGGTTTAGGGCATTTTATATTTGTATTGGCATTTTGCAAATAAACCCTACAAGTTTGGAATATTTCACTAGGCCCCTAATTTTTTTTTAAAAAAATACTTTTTCAACCCTACGAGTACTGACTTAACCGTCGGAGTGCCTGGCCGGAGACTTTTTCCGACGGATTCTAACGGTCTCTGTCTTGCAGGCTAGAGGCGATCCAATTCGGTAGACTCACTCAGTGACTTCGTGTTCCCCGGAGACTCACTCAGCGATAGAGGCGTCCATCTCGCTTCGCAACAGGATGAATTAAGAAATGAAGTGAAGAAATATAGAATAATTATTTTTAATATTTAATTTATAGGAATATAATATAAAATAGATTTAAAGAAAGTTTAGTTCTCCCTTTTATGTTTTACTTGTTAGGTTGCGAAGAAAAAACAATTAATATAACGTTCAAATCGATCCCTTAAAAATTTCTACGTATGGAGATTGATGTTGACAATTAATATTTTTAGAGCCGCTATTTAATAAAAGAGATTTTTTTTTAATTTTAATAATATACAGTAACTAAATTTTAAATTTATTATTTAAGGATTTAATCATGACATTCTGTCCCTAAAAATTAGAGAGGAAGGGGTTATAATCTACTTGTTCGCACAGTATAAAATATGCTAAATAATAAAAAAGTTATGATAGTGTGAGTAAAAATGGGAGAATGAATAGTAGAGTGAATGACGTGGCATTTGAATGAATGACGTGATATTTTATATGCGCATGTCTGATTATCGCTTGGACATCATTAACGGCATTCGACTGTCATCCCAAATCAAATTATATCCTTTGAGGGCACGATGAATCCATCAAAAATTACTACATATAAAATATTATATTATTTACTCTACCATTCACTCTCAGTATCATTTTTCATAATAAAAACAGATCAAAAAAAGACATTTAATATAGTTTAGCAAGCCCAATTTTTACTCCACGGTATATGATTGGCTACTATATCACCGTTCAAAATTTCACTATCTTTTTCCTTCTCGACCATCGAGTCGAAAAAACCTTTGGCAATTATTTTTTATAAGAAATAGCAATTCGAGTAAAAAAAGAATGCACAGATAATGTCAACAAAAGAGCTTGGAGATAGCTTTCTGATGGCTTTCATTCTTTATTTATTTTTTGTTATTTGAAACCCCAAGATCTCTAGTTATAGTCTTATTAATTTTTGTTGCTATTTTGTTTTTTAATGATGCGATCAATCAACTAATATTATCCATTCATCATGACCGTGTGATGGACAATGTCTATTATGAATATGAGGGTGTGATGAACAATATCTATTATGAATATGAGAGGACGTTTGATATACATTCGGTAAAAAAAAATTATAATGAATTTTGATTAAAAAATTAATGATAATAAAAATAATAGTTAGATTGATGATATTTGATATAGATACTAGATCCCAAGCATCTAGCCCCCGGGGTTATATATGATGCAGCGGTAGAGCGACTAGTCGTTATCCCAGGCATTCGCGGTTCGATCTCTAGCTATAGCGTATTTGCAAAAAATTTTCCTTCAAATGGGGCGCGAACCCTGGGACGCTGGGCTTCTAGACCGCCTAACATGCACGAGCGCTTCCCGATTTACCCTGGCGGTCGGTGAGAAACTTCCATGGGGTCGGGCCGGTCACCCGAGGTTGGAAAAACCTCGTTAATCATTTAGATCCCAGGCATCCACGGTTCAATCCCCAGCTACGATGGGGTCGGGCTGGTCACCCGAGGTTGGAAAAACCTCGTTAATCATTTAGATCCCAGGCATCCACGGTTCAATCCCCAGCTATGATGGGGTCGGGCCGGTCACCCGAGGTTGGAAAAACCTCGTTAATCATTTAGATCCCAGGCATCCACGGTTCAATCCCCAGCTACGACGTATTTGCAGGAATTTTTCTTCCAAATGGGGTGCAAACCCTAGGACGTTGGGCTTCTAGACCGTCAACTGCGAGCGCTTTCCGATTTACCCTAGCGGCCGGTGGGAAACTTCCGTGAGGCCATACCAGTCGTCCGAGATTGAAAAAACCTTGTTAATCAATTTTTTTAGAATGAATATGATTACTTTTGTGGGACCGAACCGGTCATCTCATGTTCAATATTACTCAATCTAATTAATCATAAAATAAATATCATTCACTTAAAAATAATAATAATTCCAAAAAATCATTCATAGAATTCAATATCATATAAATATTAAACAAAAATAAACAGATCAATTCACAGTAAAAAAAAAAGATTAACTCACAACCTTTCGATCCAAGTAATGCAATTTGTCTCAAAATAAAAAGTCCCCTCTCCTTTCGATGACAGCTTCAGTTCGACCAAATTTGGAATGGGATAGAGACGATAAAGAAAGAGGAGAAGAAAGCATGAGAAAGAGGTCAAAGGAAGAAAAAGAAAAAAGGAGGAAGAGAAGGGGAAGGAGGTAGAGGAGCTCGGATGAACAAACATAGAGGAGGAGGAGAAATAGATGTCGAGAAGAAGGAAAAAAAAGGGGGGGCAACCGAGAGGAAGAAACGAAAGGGATGAGAAAAGGAAAAGGAAGAGAAGAGAGAGGAGGAGGAGAATGGGAAGGAAGAGGTGTGTGCAGCTGGAGAAGAAGAGAGACAGAGAAAAAAAGGAAGGGAGTGTTGAGGGGCTGAGCTGGGCTATCCGAAAAAAAAGGAAGGAATAGGAAAAAATGTGTTAGTGTTGGGTTATAAAATCAGAGATATTAAACTTATATTTTGATTTCAATTTTCATCTACCAAGTACCAGGAATCAGGAATGTCCAGCCTCCTAAACCGATCTACCAAGTACCCTAAATATTATAACTTAATCTTATCAAATAAACTGCTCCTTATAAGTATTTTTTTCATAGCATTAGTTGACTGATATGTAGTCGGCTGATGCTACCTTAGCGTTGTTTGATTCGTTAGTCAACTAGTTCATTAAAAAATAAATTCAATTGTATTTAATCTTTAGTCATCTAATTGACATCCAAATAATACTGATGTCCAAAATTCTCAAGTATAAGTTTGCCATCAAATAATAAAATATTATTAATACTAATTTGAATCGTGAAACAGACTATCTAAATCAGTTGGAGTTGAGAAAATTGTGCGAGAAAGAAAACGAACTAAAAAAGCAAGAAGAATTCGCTGGAAAGTCGATTTAGGAAACACTTCTAGGATTTTAGTTTCGCCACGATGATCGCTAACATCCTAATTGTTATTCGGTCTTTTAACTCTGAGTTCGATATTTATGAAGGTAATCTATCCCGAGGCACTTGATATCTTTTTTTGGAATAATAACAGCGTATATTCCTAAACGCAATGCTTACTTTCAAGATAACTTTACTATTATGATGCCTCATGATTTTCTAGATGATATCCCTTACTTTATGACAACAAATCGGGATAAACTTATTAAGTTTTGTAATAGTCTATGGTACCATATATGGTGAGATTTTAAACTGTTTTTATGAGCAACACTTAAGTTTTGAACTTTAGGAGTTAGAGAATTATATTCACCATCTGTTTTTTCCGATCATCTTGTGAGATATGAAAACATACACTAATGTCGTAGTCATATATCTATATTTTTAGAGTTATTTTAGTTTTTACATGTTTGGATTTTGAGTCCGTTTAAAATATTTTATATTTTTATTGTGTTTAGATTTTTTTTTGGAATTTTGAAGAGTTTTTTTCTTTCCTTTTCCACTGATGCTTTTAGATTTATATAACATCTGTTTAATTGATGTTTAGGAAGAAATTATTTTAGATTAATAATATTTTAGGTAGTGTCATTTATTTTCTTAATTTCATTAGTATTCTTCTTCGAATCAACATATTGTAGAAGATTATTTTTGTTATTTGTGTGCGAATCAATGGATTTAATAGCATGTAGGATAATCGTTATTCCATCCGGCATCAATTGGTATCAGAGCTCATCTGATCTTATTGATGATCGTCGTGGTTGCAACAGATAGATTCGACATTGAGCACTTTGGTGTAGCGTTCATAACGTGATGATGATTAAGGATTTGCATAGATAAGTCACAGAATTATCTCAGCGTCTAGGGCGTAAGATCTTAAAACTCGTAAGTCCCCTTATTTTAAGTATGGTTCCACGCTTAAAAATCCCTAATTTTCAATGAGGAAAGATGTCCAAATGCAAATTTGATTTCGCGAGAAACGGGATCAACTACCTCGCCACCTACAACTTCGAGAGAATGTCAGCTCCTTAGCTCCTCGACGTCCCCCCTTTCTCTTGCGGCGGTGGAGACAACCATAAGGATGCAGACCTCAATAACATAGAGTATGATCAGTCCTACTTCACTGATCGTCCGATCTTATGAGAAGGCGGAGATAACAGCGAGATCGAACCATTAGACAGTTTGACGGAGGAGATCCATGAAAGAAATTTTTTTTTATTATAAATAAGATGGGAACCCCCCGATTAAAATAATTGGTTATTCAATTTATGATGAAGATGATAAATTGGAGAAGTTATCAATAAAATTGATGACGATATGCTTGTTCTCTTATTTTCCTTCTGCTTTAGACGTAGACCGCAGTGCTGGAGCGACCAGCAAATTCAACCCCCGAGAAGGCATTTTTAATGAGAGCAGAAACTACTATGTTACGGATGAGTCCTTCAAAAAGATAGCAATTAAGCCACATGCAACTGGGTTTCATCATCTAGATATTGAGACAGAGATTGATGAAAGCAACTTTGGTGAACCTCGACTTCTATGTAGTCCATCCTTTCTCCTTTCCGCGCTTTAGAGACAACAGGGCATTGGCTTCTCATTTTGGGTGATGATGTATTGTCTTATAGGAGCTAGCCTTAATCAATTATGCCCCTGAGATTATGGTGCAGCACCAAAGGGTGACTAGTTGTCATCCCAGACATCCGTGATCTCTAGCTACGGTGTACTTTAAAAGAATTTTTTCTTCTAAATGGGACACGAATCCTAAGACGTTGGGCATCCGGACCGAGCGTTTCCCGATTTACCTTGATGGCCTGTGCGAAACTTCTATGGGACCGAGCCGGTCATCCGAGATTCGATGTTATCCAATCTTTTTAATCAATTTTTTTTACCCTTAATCAATCAAGGAACATGTATCTCATATTAATTGGTCCATCACTATAGCAAGAGAGTATATTAAGAGCTTTCGTTATAGCCTTTCACTCATACACATGATCATAAAGAGATTGTGAACAAAAGAACAATTTCATAATTTATTAACATCTAATTATATTTTCTAGCAATTCCCAATACAATGTGATTATCTCTAAGTGATCACTATCCCTTCATAGTTATATTTATATTGATGAAGATTTTCGTCATAGTTCCACAACAACTTAAATTTCCATCATAAATTTGGCCGCTATGATGCATGGCTCTAGCCATCGCAATAGCTCTACATGTTTGCAGTGAAAGAAGAACCCATATGCACCGGCAATTGATTCACAGCAAAAAAGCCATGGACGTCGCTAATCCATCGCTATTGCCAAATAGCATGATATAGAAATTAGACGCCATACATAACAGATTATAGAACTTCATTTCTATTAACTTTGAAACTACAATATTTGTATCATAACCATCACAAATAAATAAAACAAGCTAAAAGACAATTCAATTTGTATTCTCTTTGAATACCAATCATATACTAAACCCGAAGGTTTCGCAGGGTTCTGGCAAATTGGCTAAGTCCCCTAACAGCCAAGTGAATAACATTATATAGGTTTACAAACGCAGCCCATGGGGGGGATGTTGCGGTTGCTGGTGCAACAGGACGGCTTCGACGGTGGCGTCGGCCCCTGCGGCAGCTGCTGCAGGACCAGGCCGGTTCTCAGCCCTGCTTCCCGCCTGCTGCCTTCTTCTGCCATCGGCCTTGCGGCCCTCAGTCCCTGCGGCTGCAAGCTTATTGAAACAAGCAACAGAAGCAACACGACCTGCCCTTTCCCCATCGCCATGGGAACTGATTCAATAATGGTGGTGGTGGTGGTGGTGGTGAGAGACAGAGAGAGAGAGAGGTGCGTGCATATATAGCGTGAAGGAGAGAGAGGAAGAGCTAGTCATGAATGGAATGGACGTGTGATCGCGTCCATGGAATTTACGTCTCTGCTGCGTGGCCGGTTCGTTAGACTAGACTGAGATTGTAGACTTGGTCGAATGTAAGATTAGAATTTGACCCGCTCGGTTGCGTTGGGTTGGAATTAGGGTTCGTCAAAGTCTTCGGCCGTTCATGTTCAATAAATGTTAGCTTGGCAAACGTCGACCTTGTGTTTTCGGAGTTGCTAAAGTCCTTTTTTCCCCTTCTTTAAATTTTGTTAGAGATTTAGTAAAGTAATGAGAGGAGATGGAATAAGTGATTCGAAATTTATGGAGGAGACGGAATTTTGAACACGATTGATATGTAAATCTAGGGTTGAACTCAGGGCCGGACTATGGAGAGGCTCGAAAGGCCTCTCCCTCAGTAGATGGGATCCTCGGATCCCTGTCTCGTCTATCTCATACTCACCGACGACGATGATCGACGAGTCATCCGATCGCCGATCGGACACCATCAATGGTCTTCGATCATCGTCCCGAATCAAATGATATCCTAGGGAATGGTGAACCGGTTGGGATCGCCGCAATTGCGATTTCGCCAGATTCGATGGTGAATCCGGCGAGATCCTAATTGCGGCGATCCCGACGAGTTCACCGTACTCCCAGTGTATAATTTTGTTCGGGGCGACGACCGGAGACCACCGATAGTGTCCGATCGACGATCGGACGACTCGTCAGTCATCGCCGACGTGTATGGGGTAGGGGACAGAGGCCAACTAACTAGGGACTCCTAAAAAATATTACAAGACAGTATAGGTTAAAAAATTAATTTTAATTTTGGTAATCATAGATAATCTAATTACCTAATCATATAGAGAGACCAATTTTTTTTTAAACCTCTTTTAAATCACAATCCATAAAAAAGTCAATCATATAACTTCTTCCTCTAGCTTTTGTACTCCAACGAAGCTTAATTTGATGAAGAGCTATTTCGCTCTAATACCACTTAGGATTCTGAGCTAGAGGGGATGAATAGTTTCTATTATTTCGTCTTGATTGCATGTTCATCATTTGAATGTGTAGCAGAAAACTCCAATCAAATTACTTGATGTTACATACACAAAACCTAGATTTTGCTTGATATCTGTTTCTTAAGGTGACTAATCAAAAGCCTAGTCTTAGCGATCTATCATTATTAATTTTTTTTCATTTTCGAATACCTTTCAGAAGTGGAGAAATCTCGTACAAATTATTTTTACAAAACAACACAGGAACAAAGCAAATATACAAATACAAATGAAAATTATTTAACTTTATGCAAATCTTTGCTTTGAATGCTTTTTTTTGTCTCTTTGGATTGCCCCTTGATGGTTGAAAAAGTAATAACACTTCGTCCTTCGATTTCCTTTAAAACTCTCATTTAAAGGGTTGCATTCAGGTTATTTTCTGTCTAGCAATTGATTGCTTATCTTTACCAATAGATTGTCATTGAATTCGATCCTTTTAAACTTGCAGAACGACTCTTTTTTTATCTTACCAATCAATTAGTGAGACTTACCAATCGATTATTTGCTTCAGTGGAACTGACTAGTCGATTCGGAAGCATTTTATTTGCTGCTACAATGCCAATTGGAACTCACCAATCAATTGTTACTATAGTAAAAATATTGTAGCAGCAAACCCCGAAGTCAATGTAGAAACCCTAATTATGGTATCAAATCATAATTTTTTAGGGTTTGCAGTAAACCCTAGAATTGTAGCAACCCTAGTTACTATAATAGAAATCCTAGTTATTGTAGTAAACCCAAAAAACACCTCAAAATCTCAATTTTGGGATTTAGAATCTATCGATCGATATGACCTATTAATCAACTAATATTCCTATTTCAACCTTACCAAGTTGAATTTTCATCTTGTCTAGTATTGATTGATCTCAACCTACTAGGACTTTCTTTGCTCAATATTCAGTCAATCTTTATCTGTCGAAATTTTTCGTTATTTAATATCTGATCAATCTTGACTTGTTGAGACTTTATCGTTGTCTGACATCTGATTAAACTTGACTTGCCAAGACTTCCGTCATTACTAATTGTTCGGTCCCCCACGACTCACCTGGACTTTGCTTCTAATGCCAAGTGTCCGATCCTTCTTGACTACTTGGATTTCACTTCTCATGCCAAATGTTCAATCCTTAATGGCCCTCTTGGACTTCCCTTCTCATGCCAACTTTCTGTTGGACTTTCGTCTGTAAGTGTCAGGTCAACCATAACCCACTTAGACTTCTCATCTGCATTCCAACTTCCTGTTTGTCTTTTGATACTCATATTCGGTCAACCGTGACACACTTGGACTTTTCTCGCCTCATGCCAATGCCACCACGTTGGACTTCCGACATCGTGAAGTATCCGGTCAACTTTGACCTACTCGACGTCTCACTTTACCACCTATATATTACTCAAACATCGAAACTCAACTCAAATTAACTTGAGCTTGATCAATCCGGTCCACCTTCACTACTGTTTGAATTAAATTTATGCATAGTATATTCAATTAAGATTGATACTCAAGTTGGTATTCCTTTCCGCGAGCCCTATGTAATCACTTGCATTAACTAAACACTTACATTGATCTGAATAAGATAAACACTAATTTTCTTTTATAATATTTTAAAATTAAACTGAATTATATTGCAACTTAATTGATCATAATTTTAATTAAAAGATCTAACGTAACTAAGCTAATTAATTAAGAATTATTCTTTGACTAATTAATTAGATATGTTTACGATTAAATTTCATTTGGTATAAATAACTTATAAGAGACCCAAGTTAGATAAAAATAAATAAATATGCATTATGAATTTTACAGTGAGATGACAAAGTCTAGCTAGCCTAACTCCTCTTCTATTTCATAAGTATAATAGAAACATAATATATATACATACTAGTTGTACTGCAAATCAATGTCTTATCTCAAAATTGTGATAGTTAAGGTTAAGGTTAAGGTTGATAAGAGCTTGACATGAGTTATTATGGGATTGGATGAGCACCTGGAGGTGAGACCTCTAGGCAAATGGGTCAAGACTTGGAGGTGAGGTCTATAGGTTAATATACGAAGAGTCGAAGGCAAAACCTCTAGGTAGATGTATGATCAGGACGTACTTGGGGGCAAGACTTATAGACATGCAAGCAGATGAAGATGAAGGTGAGGCCTTTAAGCAAGAAGAAAAGCGTGCTACAGGTAGATTTGGATTGTAATCTTATGGTTCACATTTTGGGAACGCCGATCATTAGGTGATCAATGACGTATTGGCTTAATTATCAGTCTTAATTAATCCATGCAAGGAACATGTGTCTCATATTAATTGGTCTATCACTATAGCAAGACAGAATATTCGTAACCTTTCACTTGTACACGAGATAAAGAGATAATGTGAACAAAAGAACAATTTCATTTATTACCAATTAATTATAAATATGCATGATATTGATGGGCAAGAGCTATAAAGAAAAAAAGAGTGAATGATAGAGTGAATGATGGCATGAGTGAATGACGGACTACATGCACATGTCGATTATCGCTTGACACCATCGACGCCTCGGCCCGCCCGATCAAACTATACCCTTGGGGATACGGTGAACCCGTCGGAGATCGCTGCATGCAAAGTGCCACGTCATTCACTCTACCATTCACTCTTTTATTTTTACTCTCCCTATCATTTTTCTTTGACAAATATGCTGACCAAACATGAAGTTTATAGAACGTAACTTCATTTCTATTAACTTTGAAACTACGCGCGTCCTAAACCCAGCTGGGTCTCTCAGGGTTCAGCTAGCTAAGTCCATTAACAGCCGAATGAATAATTAGTATTATCTAGCTAGGTGGACAAACGCAGCCGTGGGGTGGGATGTTGGGGTTGCTGGTGCAACAGGACGGCTTCGACGGTGGCGTCGGCCCCTGTGGCAGCAGCTGCAGGACCAGGCCGCTCCGCAGCTCTGCTCTCCGCCCGCCGCCTTCTCCGGCCACCGGCCTCGCTGCCCTCAGTCCCTGCGGCTGCAAGCTCGAAACAAGCAGGAGAAGCAATATGACCTGTCCTTCCCCCAACGCCATGTGTATCTACAGATTCAACGGTGTTTCGGGAAAGGATTCAATGATGTTGGATTGTTGTGGTGGGAGGGGTGGGAGGAGAAAGAGATGTGCATGTATATATAGTAGTCGTCTGTTCAGACTAACACGGAGAAGAATATAATCTAACAGAGGAAGCATAAGCGAGGGCAAACACTTAATAACTTCATATAATTTTGATTATCACTCCAATTAATCTCAATAATATGATCTCATGGGTTACGTATATCACTCCATTATGTACGGCGGCGCATGAAAAAATTTGGTCGAATTGGTGCAATTTTAGTTTTCACGTACTTTTTTCACGTTGTGTATCATTTTTCTTTAATTATATATATAGCTTGCAGGAGAGATTATGGCGACGTCTATGCTGCGTGGGTCACGTCTAGACTGAGATTGTAGACTTGGTCCACTGCAAGATTAGTATTGGACCTGGTCGGTTGGGTTGGAAATTAATTAGGTTCATCAAATTCTTCTAACGTTAATATTATCCTTGTGTTTTTGGAGTTGCTAAAAGTTTTTTTTTTAAATGTAAATGTTTGGGTTGAACTCACGGTCGGATCTAAGGCGGGGAAGCCCGAAAGAAAAGAAATATTATAAGATAGTTATAGATAAAAAAGTTAATTTTAATTTTGTTAACCTTAAGTAATCTAATTATCTCCAATTATATAATTAATTAAAGGGTTCCAAAATTTTTTAAGCCCCTTTTAAATCACAAATTGTAAAAATAAAAAATAATAAAAAATTTACCACGCATACATGCATACCATGATACTGAGAGGTGATAAATAGATAGATAATACAATCTACAATTTAAGTTTCCTTCAGTTTACATGTTTTGTTTTAGAAAATCATCTTATTGATAAACCCTTGTTGAACTGCATGTGGGTGGCTAATGGACCCTTACGATCGACAATATTGTAATATTGCGAAACCTAAATAGATAGATTTTATTATTTTGTATTGATTAGATCATAGTGACCATGAGCTTGAATTTTCTTTGCTCGAGTCTGATCTGGAGGTTGACAGCGGAATGGTGACTCCCAGTGATGTGACTCCCTAGGAGAGTAGCCTGAGAAGAAAACTCAAGAAAATATTAGAAGGGCGTTGAAAGGAGCTCCGACGATCCTACTTCGATGCTCAAGTCAGCAATTGATCAGGAAAAGGAAAAATAGTATTGAGTAAAAATGAGAAAATTCAGAACTTGCTAAGTGTTCTTAATTACCTTTTATTCTGTCCCTTGAGCGTTCCTCTTCTTTTGACAATAATGACATTTAATACAATCGTTAAATTAGTATTCCAATAACAGTTAATAATTATTACCACCAATCATTAAAGCATGAGACCGTTTCCCTTTGGTCATTTAATACATTGTCGGCGACCCTAAAAGTATTAAGTGATCTCTTTAATAGATAGCCACCACATGATGCCTCTGAGTAAGTTCGTCCCAATAGGGAGTATCCGTTCTCCTGACCGGGAGCCATAGTCCAACCCAAGTTAGTCAGACCAAAAGCACTCACCCCTCTGTTTGTCTAGCAATATTTTATTATGTTCGTCCGAGTGAGTTGATGCCCGATTAGACATTCAACAATCAATGATTCTTGACTGAGAGCTACCCACGATTATTTGGACAACTCCCTGTTGAGCTCCCTATGCCATGTAGTAAGCTCCTATGCCACGTGGCAACACGTGATTGACTTCCTGATCACAAGACCCCCCTCAAGTCCAATTGAAGGAAGTTAACCTGACTGATTGGACCAGTGTTAGGACAACAAGAGCAGATTACATTAGCGAGTCAAAGGAACCGAAAGAGCATTGAATGCACCTTGACAACGGATCACATCAAACATTGGAAATGATTCTAGCCTTAAATATGCAGCATGCCCAAAAAGACACGATTAGCCGTCAGAGTTCAACTGTCAACCGTCCCATAATTAGGCATGCTTTGCCTTAATGTGCCTTAATGATGAGTATTGAGCATTAATGGCATGGGAGAGAGAAGAGTACTTGTGTCAAACGGGAAACTGATCAGCAACCATTACGTGGCATGCATTATTACCCAAGAGTCATACATGCATCAATCACTTTCATCGTCACCCCCCTCGCCCATACCTTAACAGGCAAGCAAGTGACTTGCGGCATAAGCTAATTCCGCCTCAATTACCTCATCTTGATCCACGAGATGGCCGAACTTCCAATCCTGGTGAGCCACGCATCACCTATCCAACGATTTAACTTATGCCGAACCCTATAAATAGGTCAGATGAGAAGCGCTCACCGCACCTTGCTTCGTGACCTCCTCCTCCAAGTTCCTGTTCCAACTCTTCGTCTCCATCTCGCTGATCAGTCTCCAACTCCCTTTCGTAAGTTTCTTTCCTTGTAATCCATGGCTTCTGAACCGTTGTTTTTGTCCCAATGGTATGAGATCATATCCTCTAAGGTGAAGAGGGAAAACATCCCGGATTTTCAATTTGAATACGGGATTGTTGAAGACTATAGGATTAAAGTTCCCCGAGGTGACCAAGTCCCATGTGCCCCACCTCAAGGGTTTTACACCTTCTTCCTAGGCCAAGTAGAATATAGACTTAGGTTCCTGATCCCTTCATTTTTTCACGAAATATCTAGGTATTTGGTATCCCTCTCCATCAAATGTACCCCAACGGTTTCGCCAGATGAGTGGCATCACTATTATTTTTAAACTGTATGATATCCCTTTAACTCTTTTTTTCCCATTATTTTTTTTCACCCCAAGCAAGCTAGTTTAGGATCTTTTCACTTCATGGCTCGATTGAACTTGAGATTCCTTAGTCGACTACCTACTTCCAACAAAGGATGAAAGAACAGGTTCATTTATATAAGCGTTCCTGAGCCACCCAACTGCTCGACTGGGTGGATAAATGAAATGTCGACTCCCCCAAACCTTGGTAAATATCAGAAGATTCTGGGTGTCCTCGGGCCCAATCTATCTTGGCCGGCATGAATTATGATGCCCCTAGACTAATTCGTACTGAACGGTTACTCTATCGGGCGAGCTTGAGTCCCAACTTCGCCGAGCTAGAACTGGATCTTGGTAAGACATTTTGCTTATCAATATTTACGTACTGCAGAAGAAACGATGTTGAACATCTCGGTCACAAAGCTCATGAAATGGGACAAGGCCAACTTAGCAGCATTGCTAACGCCTGAAGTCTCGGAAGAGCGCGATGGAGTTGAGGGGGAAACCGACTTGCCTCCCGCTTGAGAGCCCATGGCGACCCACTACACTGAGGTTAGCTCAGCGGGTGAACCTAACTAGCGACAGAAGGCCGAAGATCTCGGGTTTATCTCCCATCGCAAAGGAACCAGAAAAAAGTAACTCACCAGTGTTGTGCCAGGCGCCGAATCAAGGCCGACCAAAGTTGCTCCTGTAGAAGAGAGTCCAATCGGGGCTCCACAAGAGGAAGAAGAAATGTGTGTTCAGAAAGCCTCTAAGAGAGTCTAGATCCAGGCCAAAGACACATCGATAGAGCTGAGAGAGAGCACATCCCTGACCCCTAAAGATGCAGATATACCTCGGCTGACCAGCTAATCCCTTGCATCACCTACACACATTAACTCAAACCTCAGGATCCCATATCCCCCATATGGGGGAGCTCGAGCTCCCTGCCCAGGAATCCTCTTGGAAAAACTCCGTACCGGGGAGTACGTTGAAAAACTAAAACAGGAGAGTAAGCTGGAAGTAAATTGCAAACCTAGCGGCTCTATGCTAAAGGTAAAACTGTATATCATTTTTGTTTAGTTTAAAGATACTTTCTAAATGTCACAGCCCAATAGGTCTGGACGGAGCACCTCGAGATGTCAACTCAAGTTCCCCAACTAGCTCGCCAATTCGAAGTAGCTAAAAAGAATAGCCGAGTTGGAGGCTCAGATTCCAACCCAGGCATCCCAAGCAGCTAAGGCGGAAGTAGCCCGAGCTTGAGAAGTAGCCCGTCTACAAGCCGAGTTGACTGGTAAGCTCAGAGAGAAATTAGAGCAAGCCCTGGATACCATATAAGCCTTGAGCATAATATGGAAGCCATGAAGAAGAAAGAAGATAAACTATACACTGAACAGGTTGCCCTCTAATTCTTGTGAACGAGCGCCTGACCACTAAGGTCAAGCAGCAAGAAAAGCTTATAGCTAACCAAGAAGTAGCTCTGCAAGTAGTTGCAACATCTGTCGGAGGAACAACCCGAGCGACAATGAAAAGAAGAAGTACTGGCAACAGTCAAGGAGCAACTTCAAGAAGCACTAAAAGCTCGGGACGTAGCAACTGCTCAGCTGGACAAAGCGATGGCTGATTGGGAGAGGGCCTATAAATGATCTAGAAGCCTACCAGGTTAATGAAGATGCTCTACGTCAAACCTTCAAAGAAGAATTCTTGCACTCTAAGAATATCATGACTTGTTGGGCACCCATATAATTAGGCGAATGACCCAAGGTTTCGAGGAGCAATTAAGCAAATTGGTAGGGCCAGGGTTCTAAAGCCAGGCGCTGATATGAGCTTCTCGACTTGAGTAAAGTATGGGCAGAGCTGCTAGACTCAAAAAGAGAATAGGCTAGAGTAAATTAACCCTTAGTTAAAGTAGAATCCCTACTCATGAATGAAGTTGTAATTCTTCTTCTCTTTCTCAATGAGCAAAACTTCTCTTAGAAATTTAAAATGGATGCTCCTTTCATTCCCTCTATTTACCTTATGTGATGAAAACTAACTATATCCGAGTGCGCCGTATAAATCAAGCTTAGCATGTAATTTTTCGAGCAATGTCATGGGCTAATGCCTCATAAATTACACCTTCAAACGTGGGCTCCCGAGCTGGGAGGTTGAGTTGCACTAAGGGTGGTAAACTCCTCGATAAGGACGCTTTCGATCCACGCTAAAGGCTAATACCTCGTTAAGGGCGCCTTGGAGCTATGCTAAGGACTAACTCCTCGTTAAGGGCGCCTTCGACGGTGAGCTCCCGAGCGGAGAGATTGAGCCATGTTAAGGGCAAACACTTCCTAAGGACGCCTTCGAGCTATATTAAGGGCTAACGCCTTGTTAAGGGTGTTGGTGCAATCATGCTCCAAACGTTATTTATTTTTGATGTTTAGTTAAATGAGTTTAAGTTAGGCAATGTTGGTGATCTAACATGAAACTTGAGTAAACAGGTACAAAGGGAAGTCAGTATGAAGAGTTGGCAAAAGAAGACTTAGCATGACAAAGCCGAGGGAAGCACTTCAAGGCAAGCGCAAGGATGAGGAGTCGAGGGCTCGGAAGAATCCTAAGGCATAAGGCTGATGGAAGGTGTTTGAAGGCTTATGTCTACGCAAAGGCGAAGAGAACCTGAGATTCATGATGTATCAGTCGACTGATGAGAGGATCAGTCGACTGATACAGAGAGTTGAATCGATTGATGAGTGGAATTAGTCGATTGCTTCCCAAACAGAAAGATCAGTCGATTGGGTCAGGTCCCAGTCGTCTGATAAGTGATGTTGAACCTGACGGTAGAAAATCAGACACAATCTATAGTGACTGTTAAAACTCATCAGTCGATTGATGATGATACTAGTCGACTGATGTCGAGGGTAATACAAAAACATATTTTAGAGCTTGAAGCCACAACATGATTCTCTCGACTTTTCTTGCTCGTTTGAGTTCTACAATCTTACAAATTCTCAATTTCTTCCTCCAAAATCATTATAATCTTGTAAGTGGAAGAGATCATTTTGTAAGAGTTTCTCCACCTTCATGCTTGATTTGAAATGGAGAAAATCATAGTGGAGCTTGGTTGTGTGGGTGTGGATCCTTGGATTTGTCATCCAAGGAGGTGGAGACCAAGTAAATGAGGGAGTTAGCATTGCTTTCATTGTTATTGTTTTTGTCTATCTTTTCTTGTTCTTTGGCTAATATTTTATAGACAAAATCCAAGAGAAGCTATTCACCCCCTTTAGCTAGGCGCAAAGGTCCTAACAAGTGGTTTCAGAGCAAAGTTCATTTCGGGAGAACTCACCGTTAATCGAAACATCAAGATGACATTTCAAGAGGGATATAGCACCGCACGACAATCGTTCTTCGACGACAATGATTTTATTTATTGGAAAGGTAGAATGGAGTATTATTTGATAAATGATATTGAAAATTGGTTTAGTATTGTTGATGGTTGAGAAACCGAAGGATGAGTTCGGAGCACCTCTTCCAACCAAGGAGTGGACAAAAGAGATGTCCAAGAAAGTTCAAGTGAATGCAAAGGCTACAACCACCCTACAATGTGGACTTTCTAAGGAGCAATTGAACAAGGTTGGACCATTTAATTCTGCTAAAGAGCATTGAAAAAAGCTCATTGAGTTGAATGAAAGATCAAGCGAATCAAGGAGAGCTAAGAGAGATCTCTTGGTGGGCCAACTTCAAACCTTCACCATGAAGACAAATGAAACCGTGAGTCAAATGCATAATAGATTTAAAGAGATAGTAAATGGTTTTCATGTAATAGGTGAGAAAAATTAAAAATCGGGATCTAGTAAGGAATCCCCTGCGCACGGTCGGACGAACCTAGGGTTTCAGCACCGCCCGTCGTCGCCACTCGCCCCCTTCATCCTCCCTGCCTTCCCCAACCACTCTTTGGAATCTCTTCCCTAACCCTTCTCCACCTTCAGATCCAAACTTAGGGCAAAGAGGATCCCTTTTTGAGTCAAAATCGCCTCCTCTTCTTCTTCACCTTCATGGAGCGAATCGAGTGACAATAACGATTTTTTTCACCTTGTCTTTCTCATTTATGTTGCCATTTGTGTCTAACCTTCCTTATTTTGCATATTTACCTTGATTTTCTTCTTGATCGTGTCCCCTTGGTACATGCATATGATATTTACATATTAGGGCTAGGCAAAAGCGTAGGTTGGTGAGGGAACTTTCCGACAACCTCCTATGGCTCCTATGGCATGTTGGCTTTATTCCGATGCCGCACGACAATGATTCGAGAATACCGACTTTACTTAATGAATTATCGGTATCTTAATCGTGCCTATTTTGAAGAGATCACTCCAGACTTCATTGACATTATTACTCATTTTGGATTTGATAAATTAGTAAGTTGCACACATCATATAAATGTTGATCTCTGTAAGGAATTCTATGTTAATCTCAATTGCACTAGTTCTGATGGTATGACAATGCATCGTTAGTGGGGGGAGTCGCCATTGAGTTCACACCTAGAGTGTTAGGCTCATTCTTAGGGTGTCGGGTGTCGGAGAACCATTCACATGCTATCCTAACGTTGTTGAGCCTTTTACGGGTTTATTCTCCCATGTGACCATTGACTAGATTCATAGATATTATTTCAATAATCCTCGACCCCCACTCAAACGTATATTTGACGCTAATCGCATGTCCGCAGTCAGTAACATTCTCAATAAGATTGTTCTTGACTGTCTCTTGCCTATTGTTACTAAGGGGAGGTCCAAGATTCGATTATCCTATCTAGTCATGATGTATGCATTAGAGCAACGACTTGATATCGATGTTAATCTCCAGATGTTTATGTCCATTGTGCATTTCTCGATTCCCATCCAGAAAAAGGTATACATGTCATTTGGTCATATCTTGGCCACATTCTTTGCATCTCAAGGTATCAACATCACTACGGGTCAACAACATTATCTCTCTAAGGACTTTGATCAAATTGGATCTCAATAGCTATCCTTGGCACGGATTGAGCAACACTAGGGAGTGATGGTCTGGCATCGTGACCATGCGTCCTCCGATTCTGACGACGAGGATGAGAACGTTGATGCTCCTGGTGGTGCTATGCTTGTTGCTGCTGCTCTTGCTTTGACTACAGATGAGAGGATTACTCGTCTTGAGGAGGTCATTCAACAGGAGGTTTAGGGGATTCGATAGGAGTTTTAGGGATTTTAGTAGCGTCAGATTGCTATGTATGAGATGCTGCAGCGCTGAGACCTGATGTATCAAGCTCCTCCACTGCCTCATTCTCCCGACGATGATCCTTAGATATGGCGTGGTTTTGATGTTATGGTGTTGAGATTTTGCTTGGATTCAATATGTTCTTCTATTGTCTCTTGAACACCATAAACGATATTGTAGCACTTTTTGTTTATTGGTTATGGATCTTTGTCTACTTATGTGTTTATGTATGACATCTTTATTTATCTAGTAGTGCTTCTATGATTATTCATCTTGTTGCTTTCTATTTTGATTTTAGTTTACATGTTTTATATATCTATGTGTTGAATTCTTGTTTGTCTACCACCAAGGTAGTATTGTTTAAGGGGAAGCTTTATTCAAGGGGGAGCTTTGTCTTTTTACTCCCTCTATCTTTTTGTTGTATGACAAAAAGGGGAGAATTGGATAAGTTAAGTTAAATGAGCTCTATGATCATTCATATCTGTTAATATTTTTTATCATGATATATTTAAAGACCTAACTTAAATAAATTTACCAAATATAAAAAAGGGGGAGATTGTTGGTGCAATCATGCTCCAAATGTTATTTACTTTTGATATTTGGTTAAATGAGTTTAAGTTAGGCAATGTTGGTAATCTAACATGAAACTAGAGTTAAGAAGGTACAAAGGGAAGTCCAGGTATGAAGAGTTGGCAAAAGAAGACTTAGCATGACAAAGCCGAGAGAAGCACTTCAAGGCAAGCGCAAGGATGGGGAGTCGAGGGCTCGGAAGCATCCTAAGGGCGTAAGGCTGATGGATGGTGTTTGAAGGCTTATGTCTACGCAAAGGGGAAGCGGAACCTAAGATTCATGAGGTATCAGTCGACTGATACAGAGAGTTGAGTCGACTAATGAGTGAAATCAGTCGATTGCTTCCCAAACAGAAAGATTAGTCGATTGGGTCAGGTCCCAGTCGACTGATAAGTGACTGTTGAAGGCTGACGGTAAAAAATCAGACACAATTTACAGTGACCGTTAAAGCTCATCAATCGACTGATGTCGAGGGTAATACAAAAACAGATTTCAGAGCTTGAAGAAGCCACAACTTGATTCTCTCAACTTTTTTTGCTTGTTTTGAGATCTCCAAACTTACAAACTCTCAATCTCTTCCTCCAAAATTATTCTAATTTTGCAAGAGGAAGAGATCATCTTGTAAGAGTTTCTCCACCTTCAAACTTGATTGGAAAAGGAGAAAAGCATAGTGGAGCTTAGTTGTGTGGGTGTTGATCCTTGGATAGTCACCTCAAGGAGGTGGAGACCAAGTAAATCAATAGAGTTTGCATTGCTTTCATTGTTATTGTTTTTGTCTATCTTTTCTTGTTCTTTGGCTAATATTTTGTAGACAAAATCCAAGAGAAGCTATTCACCCCCCTCTAGCTAGACGTAAAGGTCCTAACAAAGGGCACCTTTGACCGCGAATTCCCGAGTGGGGAGGTTGAGCCACGTTAAGCGCAAATGCCTCATAAAGGCGATTTCAAGCCACGTTAAGGGCTAACACCTCGATAAGGATGCCTTCGACCGCGAGCTCCCGAGCGGGGAGGTTAAGTCATGAGGGCAAAGACCCATTAAGGATGCCTTTGAGCCACGTTAAGGGCTAACGCCTCGTTAAGGGCACCTTCGACCGTAAGCTCACGAGCGGAGAGGTTGAGCCACGTTAAGGGCAAATGCCTCATTAAGGATGCCTTCAAGCCACTTTAAGGGCTAATGCCTCGATAAGGGCATCTTCGACTGTGAGCTCCCGAGTGGGGAGGTTGAGCCATGTTAAGGGAAAACACCCCATTAAGGACGCATTCGAGCCACGTTAAGAGCTAATGCCTCGTTAAGGGCACCTTCGACTGCGAGCTCTCGAGTGGGGAGGTTGAGCTACGTTAAGGGTAAATGCCTCATTAAGGACGCCTTCAAGCATGAGTTCCCGAGTAGCATGAGAATAATGTTTGTCTCTCCCCCTTTTTTGATACTGTCAAAAAGTACAAGCTATATTTGAAAGAACATATTAGATGAGAAAAGACCCATACTCATTGAGTCCAATATGACTGCAAATGATTCGTACTCCAAGACCGCTCCAACTTCTTCCAGTTCGACTCTTGCAAGTAGTAGCTTCCGCCAGTAAGCTTCCCGACCACGTTGTAAGGCCCACTCCACTGGGGGTCAAGTTTAGCAATGCCCCCTACCAGCTTGATTCTCCTGTAGACAACTCCGGTTGGCCGGAAATCATCCAGAAGACGAAGAACCAAAATACTTTTCAGTTTAACTAAGTCAAAGCGGTGCCCGAAAAAAGAAGGATTTGTTTGTTGCTAAGAGGAATCGAACTCGAAACCTCAACCAACACATGTCACCATGCTTACCATTTGGGATAGCGGGCAAAGTAAATAAGTAGTTGCTGATGTTACCATTTGGAGATCACAACAGCGAAGTCTCAAGCAGAAGATAAAGTTTTAATTAAACTTTATCTCTTAAAGGATAATACCTTATCCTTTAATCAGATCCAATGGATGCAGTTTTATTCCATTCAAAATCAACCGTCCAGATTACATCGATGGATCAACGGCCAAAAGAAAATTCATCAACAATCAATAATCCAAATTTATTATCTTTGGCTATAAATAGACATAGAGTTTTAGCTTTAAAAATAATTCATTCACTTGCAAAATCTCTTAAGTCTAGTGTGTTGTTGTTGTAAGGCTTCTCCGCCATAAGGAGATTTTTATTGCGACCAGGTTTTTTTTAAAGACGAGTGCCTTCTATTTTATTTTATTTTTACTGTCTATTCACCGCCTCTAGCCGGTTCAACTCGATCTAACAAAGTGGGTCACGGTTGACCGGACACTTAGCAGACGGAATTCCAATAGGGAGTTGAATAGGGAGTTGACATGAGGTGTGAAGTTTCGGCAGATCAAGATTGACCAGATGTTAGACAACATGTCCTTAGAGGTCAAGGTTGATTGGATGCTAGTCAACGAGGAAGTCCCAATAGAGTAAACTTTTGAAGGCCATACATTTTTGATTTAGATCTCTGGATGAGGCGATCTAAGGTGCAAAATGGAGTTTGTTCAGAGATCTATATATTTACTCAATATCAGTCGATTGATTATGTGTATCAATTAACTGATTTAGATCATAACCGAACAGAAGGAAGTTGATTCAATTGTTCGACTCGATGGATGATTGATATCAGTCAACTGATGGCTTCGTGAACTGAGCATAAGCGAGTTAGATTCGTTTGGTAGATGACAGTCACATTAATCAACTAATGCCAATCAAAATTGAATAGAAGCGAGTCAGATTCGCTTGTTTGATCCAACTAATTTAATTAGTCAAATGATAACATCATTCGATAGATGTTTAAATTATCAAAAAAAATCAGACATATTTCAGAAGGTTTAGTGGTTGTTCAATGGTAGGAATAATGTTAGAGACATATCAATTAACTAATGGGTAAGATCAGTCAATTGAGACAACTCAAAGGTGAAAATTAATCTTGACCTAAATGCTTTTAAAAGAAAAATTTTGAAGAGATTTTCTTTACTAGTTCAGGGAGATTCTGAGGTGATGTGCTGGTGAATTTCTAGATTAACAAGAGGCATTTCAAACAATAAGAAAATATCCAATGCAAGTTTCTCATTGTAAAGTCATTTTCGATTTCATTTATCTTTGTATTCATTTTTTTGTTATGTTTTTATAAGAAAATGTTATAAGAGGCTTCTCTGCCTTTGGAAGGTATCCGAAAAGGAGAAATTTATAGTGGAGAAAGATCACTAGGATTAGTCGCCTAAGAGATGGATACCAAGTAAATCTTAAAGTTGTGCGTCTAGTATCGGTATTGATTTAAGTTTGCATTGTGCGTTCAAACGACGAGCACGAGATCAAGATGAGAAGTAATCGGAGCTATTTCACCCCCTATAGTTCGTATGGGTTCTAACACTTGTCACAAGAATTAAACCCCTGGACCCCCCCCCCCCCCCCCCCCCCCCCCCCCCCCCCCAAAACAGATTCCCCTTGGAGTTTTTATGGCGCATGGGTTCTAACACTTGTCACAAGAATTAAACCCCTTGACCCTCCCAAACAGATTCTCCTTGGTATTTTTATGGCTTCCAAAACCTTCCAATTTTGGTATGACTCTCCTTAAAATTGGGGCGCCATCACGTACCATGACTGTGTTGAGAAGCACGACCTGGTCGTGTGGTACTCTGGACATTAGCAATCAACCAAACACGACTATGTCAGGAAACATTACCAAACCTTGTTCAGTGCTAGAATAATCCTAGGTGGGAGTTAGTGCAGCACATGACCTTGTCAGGGGACACGACCAAACCATGTTCTATGCTGGAAGTTCTGTTGACGCTTAGAGGATCATTTTGCTGTAAGGGTTGTATACGACTGGAACATGACCAGATCATACATCATAATGGAATGCATGCTTCTAAGATTTTTCGTCTCAAATTGAACTTCAAGTTGATGCCTGGTCAATAAAACATTCAAAGAGCAGTTTTTCAAAGGATAAAAATAATGCAAAAGTTATTAAACTCTCATACACTAAAATATATACATATTAAATAATATCAAAAACATATACCTGAAACACACACACATCATATTTCTTCTAGTGAGCCATAATTACATTAAATAAACAGTAATTACGTATGTCTGAATAAGATAGACACAAATTTTTTTAATATTTTAAAATTAAAATGAATTGAAAATTAATAGAAGATCTAACTAAATCAATTAATTAAGAATTATTCTTTGATTAATTAATTAGATGTGATTAAGATTGAATTTCATTTAGTAAAAATATTAGGCCCGAGTAAGATAAAAAAAATATACATTATGAATTTTATTGTGAGATGGCAAATTAAGTTTGTCCTCCTCTTTCTTTCTTTCGATGTGATTGCTGATAATAAGGCATGTAACTGTAGAATATTGGATTTTTGAATTGTTTTTCATGAATACTTTCCGATTTACTTTCGTGGTTGATAAAAAATAATCACCCCAGGTTCGTTATCCAACTTGGTTAATCATGGATGCCATTGATGATAATATCATACTAACAATTCCAATTCGATTGAAGCAAAAATGATAATGCTCATCTCATATTTTGTGAAGGAAGAGGTAAATCACAGAGTTAATTTATAGCCGATTGCTAAGCGGTTAGGAGGTGTAAGAAGTTTTGTTCCTGAGGGCATGCATCTGTTGGAAATTGATTAGGGTAGCTTATAGCCGACCGCCAAGTGATTATGGAGTGCGAGGAGTTTTTTTCCCCGAGAATATACGTCCGTTGAGAATTGATCTCTACCTTATTGTAATAAATTTGTCACCCTCTAACTAATTAGGCACACTATAAGAACTAGTGATTCCAATTTGAGGTGGCAAAAAGTGATTCACTCGGTCCCAACCCTTCCGCCAAGCCGTCTCAAGGTAACATGGAAGAGGTAAATCCTGAAAATTACTGACCTAGATGCTAGTGATTCCTTCAAGGTGGTAAATAGGTGATGCGCTCGCCCCCAGTGCCCCCGTCAACCCGTCTTAAGGTCAACACAGAGGAAGTAAATCATGGGGCTACTAACCCGAATGTTATGAATAGCGTGTGGGGAGGACGAGCATATTCAGATGATAATCTCCCATCCTTATTTGTCAATCTATCCCCTGGAAATCGGTGATTCCTTCGAGCCTCAACATCAAGTGTACACTAATCTTTTCCTGCTGGTATCAATCCGAGTAACTTTTTGCTACATTGAGAATATTATATATATCGCGCCAATAAAATAGATAATCCTTTCTTCAGATATTTCAACTTTGCTCAGCTTAAGCCTAATAAATATCCTTGTCTACCTCTGGAATCAATTCAAGCTTGATTGCATACAACAACAAGAACCTATTAAACGAAATCTCATAAATTTGTCCCGGGGCTACGGTGCAACGGCAGGACGACTAGTCATCATCTCAGACATCCACGATTCATTCCCTAGTTACGACGTATTTTGCAGGAATTTTTTCTCCAAATGGGGACGCGAATCCTGAAATGCTGAGTTTCTAGACCGCCCGTAACAAGCGCTTTCCGATTTATCTTGGTGGCTAATGAAAAACTTCTGTGAGATTGAGTCAGTCATCCAGGTTCGTCTATTACTTAGTTTATAATTTTTTTATTAAACTAAATCTCTACTCATTAAATAGCCATTATTGTTTTTTTTAAAAAAAGTACTAATTAAACACTCTTATTTAATAGCAAATTATCAATAAATTGTTAAGTTTTAAAACGTTTATTTATGCCCAACTTGCATTGCTTATGCTCTCATAACTCATTTCCAAATTGCACTCAAGTCGTGTTCAAATCTTTGAATTTAATGTTTAATGCAATGTAATGAAAGGACAGTGGAATTTGTGTTTTACGTTGAATTACTTTGATTTGACTGCCGTAGGGGACCGATCGATGGAGGCGAGCCTCACGCCGCATTGAAATTGACTGCAGACTTGTGATTTCTTCCTCCCTTTGGAGAATGTTATTCAACATTAATTTCTTCTTTTTTCAAATAACAGAAAATTATGGCCGGAGAATTCGTCGTGTAAGTCCACATATACGCATAAGAAGTATCTTAATAAATTTAAAACTCACACATACGACAATCAAGCTCCCGTCAATGTGAATTCTGAGAAAGAATTTATTATAAATTTTATCGTCGTTGTGCCAAAATTCCCTTTTAATTTTAGTTATATATATGAGAAAGATAATAATTTTCATTAAAACTGGTATATGAATCCCAACTATTCAAATTGGATGACATCTTGTTATATTTGCTGAGATTTTGTACTCATGTTATTTGAGTCTTGGGCGAATATTTTGTTCAAATCAAACAGATGGAATTGACCGAATCAAACTTATTAAAATTAAATTAATCAAAAAATTTTTTGACCATTAATGGAATTCAATTAATGGAACAAAAATTAATGAGTTTCTTATAAAATTTATAAATATTAAAATTTTTCAAGAAAAACTTAATCCGTTTATAAAAATTTAAAAATCTTAATTTTTAAACAATTTGTATTATTTAACAAAAAAAACTTAATTAGTTTAATCAATTGTTTTTGAAATTCATAACTGAAACATAATCGATTTGACTAAAATAATCATTATTTTTTTTAAAGAAAAAATTAAAATTTTGAATTAATTTCATTAGGCGTTATTCCAATTTAATTAACATTTGCTCAACGTGAATCAAATTCTCCAGCTTTTACAAATTTATGGATACCATCCATATATCAACCTCTACTCTTGGTCACCAGGACATGCCTATATGGTCCAACTCTAATCTAGCCTAATTGAATTCTCCAATTTGGCCGAGTCACTCTTGTTTGAGTGACTAGACCAAGTCACTCTGGAGGGAGCCGCTCTAACTGAGTCGTCAGGCCAAGTCACTCTAACCTGAGTCACTCTAGCCGAGCCACCTGGTTGAGTAAGCCCGAGTTGCTGAGTTGTTGAGCTATCTGAGCTGCCAAGTCACTTGGAGTAGCACCACCAATTAGTCGAGTCACCACTTGGTTGAGTCACCTATTGGCCAAGCCACTAGGCTGAGCTAGCTTGAGATGTTGAGCCAGTCTTAGCTCTCAAGGCACTACCGATTTACCCCGCGCTGTCGAGCTGCCAAGTCACTCTGAGCTACGCCACCACTTGGTTGAGCCATCTATTAGGTACATGGATAGCTATGGGAGGTTGAATAGTTCCAAATGCTTCTTCAATAATGATTTGTAGTGAAAAACTCAAAGCAATGCTAACATCTTTATTGGGAGGATAGTTTCAATCGCTTCTTCAATGATGATTTATAGTAAAAAACTCAAAGTAATATTAACATCTTGATTTTATTTGATCTCCACCTCCTTAAGATGACTAATCTAAGGATTCATACCGTGTACACGACTCCACTATGAACACACTCCTTCTCATAAATAATTTGGAGGTGGAGAAATCTCGTAAAAGCTCAAATACAAGAAACACAAATTAGATTACAAAAAAAAAACATAAACGATTACAACAATGAAACTTGTATTGCTTCCTCTGTTCTTTGGATTAGCCTCTTATTGACTTGGAAATGCAACAGCATTTCTCTTAGAATCACCAAGAATCGGCGATGAAAACCTTAGACGAACTCCCCTTTATATAGATGTTGTTCAAGCTGTTTTTCACCTCCTAATCGATTAGGCTTACGCTTAATCAACTGCCATGTAAGATCTGCCCGTTCAAACACGTAGAACAGCTCTTTTTCGAATGTCTAATCATTGGTGAGTTATATCAATCAATTGGAAAGTCTCTAATCAATTGCCCTTGCTCCAAAAGCTGACAGGTGGGATGGCGAAGCCTAATGATGCAACTAATGAACTAGCGAGGAGGACCTGAGAAAGAAACATCAGGGAATATTAGAAGGACGCCAGAACGGTTTCCGGCGATCCCACTTTGATGCTCAAGTTAGTAGGCTTTTTAGGGAAGAGGAAGCAATATATCTGTGAAAAAAATAAGAGAATTTTGACCTTTCCAATGATCCTTAATTACCTTTTATTCTGTCCTTTGACTGTTCTTCTTCTTGGGATCTTAATGATATTTAATGCAGTCGTTATGTTAGTATTCCCATAACGGTCGGTGCTCATTAAAGCATGAGATAGTTCCCCCCTTTCTCATCATTTGATATATTGATGGCGCCCCTGAAAGTATTAAATGCTCCCCTTAATGGATAACCCTCATACGTGGCGCTTAATAAAATTTGCCTTGACCGAAAGAAGGCCATCCCTGCTGACTGGCCACTACACAGACACTCCTAACCGGGAGCTCATTCCGTGTTAATTATATCAAAGGTACTCGCTCTTCAAGACTAGTGCATAATCAAGATCCCGACCAGGAGCCATAGTTCCTGATCGGGGACTACCATCAGGTCCTGACCGGGACAACATTCGGCTACATAGACGGATCTACCTGAGCATCCTCATAACACCTAGCCCACGTGACAACACGCGACTGACCTCCCAATCACACAAGTCCCCCCTCAAGTCTAATCAAAGGAATTAATTTGACTAATAAGACCGGTGTCAGAATGAGAGGAGTGAGCCACGTCAACAAATTATGAAAACGAGAAAGGCATTAAATGTGCCCTGACAACATATTACCTTGAGGATTGGAAACGATTTCAGTCTTTAATGTTGCGCATGCCCAAAAAGGCATAATCATCTAACAGAGATCAGTCGCCAGCCAACCTGCCATTGGGCACTCTTTACCCCCATACGCCTTAATGGCTAGTATCAAACATTAATGGCGAGTATTAAGCATTATGTTGGGACCGGGTGCATGTCGACAAGGATACGGGTTCGTAAAATTTTAAATTTTTACGTGCAGCGGAAGAATTAGCATAAAATAATTTCCTAAATTATTTTAACCACGTATCTAGCATGCAACCTTATGGTGTGTGGACATAATCATAAATTAAAACTTTGCGGAAAAGTAAACTAACTTACTAAGTACCTCGCGTAACTCGAAGTAAGGGACGAGATCCAACTGTAGCGTCCCTTGGAAGCTTCGCCTCTATTCGCGTCCACGCCGAGTTCTCTTCGGGATGACTTCGCAAAGTCACGAGTTTTGTGCCGACGAGAACTACTAGATTCTCTAAAGGCACAACTAGAAGAACAAGAGAAAAGAATGAAAACTCACCAACAAGAAACGGAATCTAAATTCCGGGAAGAGAGGAGTTGTGATCCGTGTCTTCTTCTTCTTGTCTTGGCTTCTCCTTCTCCTTGATAGCTCACGGCAACCAACCCTAAGGGAAGAAGTGCGCCGGCCCTAGGGTTGAGAAGGGGAAAAGGGAGGAAGAGAATAAGAGAGAGAGAGGGAGAGGATTAACTCTTAATCAACTTTATTGATTGGAATTGAAGGCTAGCCTTTGGTTCCTTTATATAGTAACCTCTCCCTTGCTAAGTCTCCTCTTTAACGGAATTAACGGAATTAATTTTCATAAGAAATTTATCTTATAAATTTTCTTATGAATAATTCCGTTATGCCTAGTTTTATTATAACTAACTTTATAATAAAACAAATTATTCTCTTCTTTAATTATGGAATAAATTTTATAAGAAACTTATAAATTTTCTTTTAATGAAAAAATCAATTCATAATTGATTTTATAAAATTAAAATAAACCACTCCACGGATTATTTTAATTTCCCAAAAAGAAATAAATTTCTATAAATTTATTTATACAAATTTCTTTATCCATAATTTATAAAACAAATCGCGCTAGATTTATTTTATTAATTAAACCAATTAAATTGGTTTATTCCCTTTTTAATGGCCGGCCAAACCAAGAGGGTGGACACCCTCTTTGGCCGGCCAAACCAAGCCGATTCCATCGTGAATTAAACTCATTTAATTCGTCCATTAAGCCTTCAAAAGACTTAGCCATTTTAAGTTTTCGTTGCGCCTCTGATTAACTCAGATTCGACTTATTTCTCTTGATCGGAAAATCCAATTTTCAACTCGTTTTAAATCCCTCGGATTACTCGTAGTGCGTGTGACTAAATAGGCTTTCGATTTATGTTGGCCGTCTACAATCAACTAATTATAGAACGATCATGAGTGGCACCTAGTAGTACATCATGACCCCCAATTAATCGAAAGATCAACGGTTTGACCTCAGAAGTAATTCTGAAACCCTTCAGCAGCTCTAATGAATCGTGCCCCATTCCCTTCACTACCTTATACCCACTTGGTTCAGGACATGGTCTGTTGTGTCAGTCCCCACTAGACTGACTACGTCACACCTAGCCCAAGTAGTGTCTTTCTCGTCCTTTGGATTTCTAATTACTCTCATGTATTTAAGAGACTCACACTCTAAACATGATATACTCTGGCCAGAGGTTTTGAGTAACAATCCGACGATAGGCCTGGGTATACATCTCCTCGCAAGGAGTGGTGAATCCTTTGTAGGCTGTTCAAACATCTTCGGGCACTTCGGCTTATACCCAATCATCCTGGGTCCACACCTCCTTGGAGATGCTTGCTTAAGATGTTAAAGTATAAGTCTCCATGACCAAGATGACTTGAACACCGCAAGTCAAAGGAACATCGCACTTAAGCTGCAGTAAGAACTTCATTGACATATCTACTTGTAGATTCCCATATGAAGTCTTACAGCTAGTCACTCCAATGAACTAGTTCCCTTAACTAGCATCCATGTTTATCTCCGGACATCCCAATGTCACCAGCCAGTGAGAATCAGCTGATTAGAGAATAACCCATGCTAGTCTCAACAGAATTGATAGTGTCCGTTTTTATCAATTCATCGACTAGGGATAATTTCAATACTTCACAATTGCACATTTAGAGATAATCACTAGTTGTGATCCCATCACAAATTCTCTTATGCTGTGAATTGTATTGCGGACATTCAGCAGATGAGTTTAAGATCTCAATCAAATACACAAACATGTATACTCAAATAGTGAATTATCATTTATTAGAATAAATGTTTACAATCATAAGGCGATTGCCTTAGGACACTTCTCTCATATTACTAACACATTAATGACAGGGAGAGAAAAAGGCACTTATGCCAGACAACTAGCTACCACGTAACATGCATCATTACCTAAAAGTCATACCCGCAGCCATCATATCAATCGTCAACCGCTCCATTCCCATACCTCGATAAGACAACTAATGACTTAGGGCCCGAGCTACATTCCTACTCTGATTTTCTAGTCGCGATCCTCGAGAAGGTCCGAGCACCACTCTTGGGGAGCCACGTGTCACCCATCCGACCATCTGATATTTAGGATGAGCAGTATAAATAGGCTAAGTGAGGAGTGCATGCCGCTCCTGACTTCATGACCTCCTCCTCCAAGTGCCCTTTCTTACTTTTCACATCCAAGCTTTTCAATTTCCGACTCGTCCTCACTCTTCACGTCCAAGCTTTCCAGCTTCCAACTTCCAACTCCAGTCCGTAAGTCTCCTTCCTCCGCTGTAACCCATGGCTTCCGAACCTATGCTCTTATCCCCCTGGTATGAGACCCTATGCTCTAAGGTGCAGAGAAACACCATCCCAGATTTTCGATTTGCATACGGGATCATAGGAGACTATAGGATTAGAGTCTCCCGAGGCAACCAAGTCCCATGCACCCCTCTCAAGGGTTTCACACATCTTCCAAGGCCAAGTAGAATATGGCTTTAGGTTCCCAATTCCTTCATTCTTTCAAGAAATATCTAAGTATTTCAGTATCTCTCTTCACCAAATGACTCCCAACGCCTTTGCCCAAATGAGTGGCGTCACCCTCATTTTTAAGTTGTATGATATTCCCTTAACTCCATTTTTTCCATTACTTTTTTCATCCCAAACAATCTAGCTTAGGGTCATTTCACTTCATGGCCTGATCAAACTTGAAAATTCTAAGTCACCTACCTTCCTCTCACAAGGGATGGACGGATCAGTTCCTTTACATAAGTCATCCTGAGCAACTCAACTTCCCAATCGGGTAGATAGTTGAGATGCTGACACCACCCAATCTCAGTAGGTATCGAAAGAGCCCAGGTTTCCTCAGGGCTCAAGCAATCTTGGCATACGATGCCCCCAAAATAATCCACATAGAAGGGTTAGTCTACCGGGAGGGCCTTAGTCCCAACGCCACCGAGCTAGGAATTGATCTTGGTAAGAAATTTTGCTTTTTAATATTCTGCCAATACTAACTAATGATTCTCTTATGTGTCGCAAAAGAAATGATGTTGTACATCTCTGTTACCAAGCTCATGAAGTGGGACAAGGCCAACTTAGCGGCCTTGATAACACCCGAAGTCTCGGAAGAGAACAACGGAGCAGAAGGAGATGCCGACCTGCCTCCCGCTCGAGAACCCATGGCTACGAGTTACACAGAGGCGAAATCATTTCCAATCCTCAAGGTAATCTATTGTCTTGGCACATTTAATGCCTTTTCCGTTTTTGTGATTTGTTGATGTGGATCGCTCTTGTCATTCTGACACCGGTCCAATCAGTCAGATTAATTCCTTTGATTAGACTTGAGAGAGGGCTTATGTGTTTGGGAGGTGAGTCGCGTGCTGCCATGTGGGTCGGGTGATATGAGGAGGCTCAGGTAGATCCATTCGTGTAGCCGGATGTTGTCCGGGTCGAGAACCTGATGGTAGTCCCCGGTCGGGGAACTATGGCTCCTGGTCGGATCTTGATTGTGTGTTAGTCTTAAAGGGCGAGTACCTTTGATATAACTGACACGGAATGGGCTCCCCGACCGAGAGTGCTTTCGTAGTCGGGAGTGCTTGTGTAGTGGCTAGTCGGCTAGGATGGTCTCCCTTCGATCAAGGCAAACTTCATTAAGTGCCCCGTTTGAGGGTTATCCATTAAGGGGAGCATTTAATACTTTCAGAGGCATCATCAATATTTCAAATAATGAGAAAGGGTGAAACTGTCATTCGTTTTAATGAGCACTGACCGTTATAAGAATACTAACATAATGGTAGCATTAAATATCATTAAGATCCTAAAAAGAAGAACGGTCAGAGGACAGAATAAAAGGTAATTAAGAACCCTTGGAAAGGTCAGAATTTTCTCATTTTTTTACAAATATACTTCTTTCTTTTTCCTAAAAAACCTACCGACTTGAGCGTCAAAGTGGGTAATTAAGCCCACCTGTCACCTTCCTTTTGAACCAACGTTGAACAACTCCCGAGAGAGTGTTGAGAAACACTCTACACTTAACCCCATCTGTGTATTGATGTAACAGTGCAGCATTCTCGAACTTACATAGATGATCTTCTGGATCTGAAGTGTCGTTGTATTCCCTGATGGTGGGAGGACGAAAATATCGAAGCATAGTGTTGGTGATCGGTGTGCCGGCTAGAGGGTGGTGAATAGATGATCACCCACGTTTCGTCGGTTTCTTCCTACATGTTGTTCGTTGCACAGGTGAAATACAAAACAAACTAAAACTAACAACTAAGAGACACAAACTGTTTACGTGGTTCGGCGATAAAATTCCTACTCCATGGTTGTCCGTAAGGTGGACGATCCCTATCCGTCGGTGGATTAGTCCCCGGAAGACCTTCAACTAGCTAGTGTAGCTCCTTGTGGGTGGAGAAAACTTGCCACAACACTTGTACACACATCTCAGCTTGGTAGACTACTAATAAGCTTTACCCAAGCTTATTTCGTCAACCCTAGCCAGCAAAACCGAGCTCCATTAAATAGAGCTCGTAGCTGAACTAGCTGTTACCAGTTGACTTGTGCCAACACTAGTCGACTGGTCCACCTGAATTCGAACGTTACAACCCAATATTCGAATTCCCAGCCAACACCAGTCGACTGCACAGAAGATCAGTCGACTGATCTTTCTGTGCCAACTACCAATCGACTGATCTAGACCAGTCGACTGGTCAAACCCTAATCCTAGGGTTTCTCAACCCGAGTACAGTTCACTCGTACTCGGACTCTCACGACTCAGCTGACTCTTCCTTTGCAACCTCGACCTATTGCCTTCAAGACTTCTTTGACTTTGGCTCTCATCCCTCGGATGCATACAAGCCCATGGCTCGTCCTCATGCCATCCTTCGCGTATGTCTTGAAGTGTGCTTCCCTCGACTCATCGTTCCTGCCTTGTCTTGTGTCCCTCGGATGCTTATAAGTTCACGGCTCGTCTCCTCATGCAATCCTTCACCGGACCCGAAGTCGTCCAACTAAGTCTATGTGTATCCTGTAAATCTGCACACTCAAATACACATATTAAATACAAGGGTAAACCTAACTTAAACTCTTTGCCCAAACATCAAAACACATGGTCCCACGGACCATAGATTGCTTCAACACATAGGATCCTTAACAATCGCTCGCGTAAAGGGCATTGACCCATAATCAAAGGGAAGGGAGACATCAATGCTCCCTGCCTTCATATCATCCAGGGGTGGGGTGCTTGAGGATGAGGACCAAGCTTTCTGCGATGCTTCTCCTACTTCTCGCTGACATCCCCGTACTTTGGGCAGTGACGACAATGCCTGCTTCCCTACAAATATGGAAGCAATCTGATGAACATGGTGTTGCTCTAGCGCCCCTCACACCGTTGATGCTATGAGTTGGTATAGCTCCTCACGAGTGGGCCCGGCCTGAGTTTCGCCGAGTCAAACAAAAAAGGAGACATTTTGCACCGGAGCAGGACCAGATCATTCGAGAGGAAGTGGCCAAGTTGTTGCAAGCTGAACATATTCGAAAAGTTTAATTCCCGACTTGACTTGCTAAAGTAGTGTTGGTCCCTAAGGCACACCTAAAGTCTCAGAAGAGCACAACAGAGCAGGAAATGCCAACTTGCCTCCCGCTCAGGAACCCATGGCTACGGGTTGCACAGAGATGAGCTCGACAGGTGCTACTAGCCAACCTGCAGAAGGGCAAACTTCCCTGGATCCTCCTCTCATAGCCGAAGAACTCGAGGAAACTCCCACAAAAGTCATGCCCCACTCTGAATTAAGCCCAATCGAGCCCTCAACCACTGAGCTGAGTGCCCTAACGGGACTCCACAAGAGGCAAAAGATGTGTATATCCAAAAAGACCTCCAAAAGAGCTAAGATTTAGGTTGAAGGCCCATTATCAAGTGGCCCCAAGCCGAGCGGGAGCAAATCACCAGCACCTAAGTGGCTCTAATCGATTTAGAAGCTTTTAACCCATGAAAGAAAGGTTCCTAATCAATTGCTCAATCGATTTCCAATCTTTCTATTCTCTCTCGACAAATACCTCAATCGACTAATCGATTGGGGAAGGCTTTAATTGATTAGACCAATCAATTTACAGCCTCACTCTCACATGAGAATGTCTTTTAATCGATAAGGCAAAAAGCCTAATTAATTCGAACATTTTATTTTTGATCTAAAAAACAACCCTAATTGATTAGACCAATCGATTATGATCGGCCCAATCGATTGATCAATTGATTCAGACTCTTATTGTGTTCACACGAGAACTTCCTAATGATTAGCTTATGGCTAATCAATTACCCTAATTGATTGCCCAACCCTAGCTTGCATAATCCGAGTCCAGGATTCCATTGCTCAACATCCATTCAATCATGACCTGTTGGGACTTCCCATTGACTAGCATTCGGTCAACCTTAACTTGCAAGGTCTTACTTATCAAGTGTCCAGTCATCCCTTCACCCACTTGGATTTATTTCTTGCCTAATCTTCAGGTAGGACTAGTCACTCGGTAACCTTCACCATGCTTAAACTTAGTTAAGGCTTTTCTTGTAAATGTGTGATTCTCCTTAATCCACTTGGACTTTTATTTGCCTAAGTTCAGTTAGAACTAGTCATTCGGTGGACTTCCACCTTACCTAACCTTAGTTAGAGCTTTCCTTTGCCAACGAATGATCCTCCTTGACCCATTTGAACATTCCACTGCCTAACCTCAGTTAGTACTAGTCACTCGGTAGACTTTCACCCTGCACTTTCTGTTGCCCAACTTGCAGCTAGGACTAGTCACTCGATAGACTTCTCACCCTGCCTAACCATAGTTAGGGTTTTTCTTTGCCTAACCTCTAGTTAGGACATTCCTAGTCAAGTATCAGGTCAATCCTTGGCTTACTTGACTTCTCTTTCGCATATTATCAAATATCTTGTCAACGTTGACCTATATGACCTCTTCTCACATATTGTCCAAGTCTTAAAATTCAAGCTCAAGCCAACTCGAGTTTAGTCAATCTAATTAATTTTGACTCCCAAAAAAATTGCACCAATAATCTTTGATGTGACTTTTTTGAACATAGTTAAAGCATTTTACTCTCTCTTTTCTTCTGAGTAGTTTTGATGCTTGCATCCTGTAAAAGTTATCAGACTTACAGATTTTCCCCCCATTTTTCTTAATAGGTAAACTCCGTTGAATTGAATCAGCCATCAATATTTCAAGTGAACCAACTTCAATCGAGCTGAACCGATTCTCTAAATTATTGAACCAAACCAAGATTGAACCATATCAAGATGAATCAAATATCGTTAACGCTAACAATAGGTTCAATTGATTCAGTTCGACTTGTAAACTTATATCCTTAGTTCTTCTTAAATTCTCTATAAAATCATGAAATAATATTAAAATTTAGAGAAATAGTAGAATAAGTTCAAAATTAAATCATAACTCATAAAACAAAATATTAAATAAAATTTATGCATATGAGAGGATAAAAAATACTAAATATACTAGTATAAATAATATGTTAAAATAGGGATAAAGCATTGCCTAGGGGATGTAGCTCAGATGGTAGAGCGCTCGCTTAGCATGCGAGAGGTACGGGGATCGATACCCTGCATCTCCATAATTTTTAAATCTTTTATTTTTGATTAGGAATATCGTAACCCATATAAAATTGAGCCATGAGAAATTTTATTGGAATTTTTTTAGCACTTTTAGAGGAATTGAATATATTTATGAGAGATTTTAAAATTGATAAACAATATGAATGGTAATCTTTTTAAGAAAAAATATTTTTAAAATGACTTATTTGATAGAAGTTGAGCTTTCATAGATCATTATGGGAATGATAACTTTTTTATTGAAAAAATAGTTTAATATTGGTTTTTTTGATAGATGTTGAACTTTGATAGATCATTATGGATTTATTAGTAACCGACATATTATCCTTCCACCGTTGAAGATGGGTGGGTAATAGCTACTCAGTGAAGCCAATCTGACTTGTTGTCCTCCACATTACAACAACAACAACAACAACAACAAAGCCTTATCCCACTAGGTGGGGTCGGCTATATGGATCCTTTTACGCCATTGAGTTCTATCCCCTACTATATCATCATCTAGATTTAAATAAAATTTATCTTGTTTTATTGTTGCCAACCAAGTCTTTTTTGGTCTTCCTCTCCCTCTTTTAATGTGCGTATTTATCATAGTTTCACATCGTCTAACAGGGGCATTTATTGGTCTTCTAAGTACATGTCTGTACCATCTCAAACGTGTCTCCCGAAGTTTTTCTTCAATAGATGCAACTCCGACTTTCTCTCTAATACTCTCATTCCTTATTCTATCCATCCTCGTATGTCCACACATCCACCTTAACATCCTCATCTCTGCAACTTTCATCTTTTGCTCATGTGCTCGAGTCATAGCCCAACATTCAGCACCATATAACATAGCAGGTCTAACTGCCGTTTTGTAGAACTTCCCTTTAAGTTTTAGAGGTACTTTACGATCACATTAGGATGATAATTTTCTCCGACCCAAATCGAGAATTCGACATTTGACTCGAATGGAGGAGGATATGAAAGGACTATTTTTGTTGATGTTAAAAATAGATTATATAGATATTTAATTTATTATTTTGTTAAATGATAATAGTTGAATAGAAATAAAAAATATATTAGTATAGAGGATATTCGATTCTTTAACGGATAAATATCCGATACCTGATGAGTATAAAAGATATAAAATCCTACCCATTACAATTCCGAATTGATTAAGTTAGACCTACGCCAAACCTTTTCAGTGCACCATCAACTTAACGGACAGGTCAGCAGTCACATGATAAACCCACACATCAAAGCTCATTGAGCTCATTCAAACCACTCATTGCCCCCTCACGGATTACAAGCTGACGCAACTCGACTCAAGAATGAAGTTTACAATAAAAACAATATATAAATGTGATAATTAAAGGAAGCTTAAATGATGCGGGACTAAAGGATTTGATTTGATTTGCGATTTTGAGAGAGATCATTTCGGGTGCGTTGATCTTAGAAATTCTAAAAGATTCAACCTAGCATTTCACTTGTATATATGGTATTGCATTTGGCCGAACTTTTGCATATTCAAGAAAAAAAAAGTGTGCTATTAACTATGTCCCTTTTTTGATTGTTGATTTCACTTGTTTGCTGGTGAGAACAATATGAGAGCCAAGGAAACTCAAAAGTATATGAATCTGATGGCCATTCAATTGATAAGTGGTGAACCTTCTTTCAGGTGTCGCATAAATTCCAATTTATAAGTCAATGCTGTTATACTCTATTTACATCACCTAATGTTAAGTAGGATGTTATATTTGCCCCTTTAATGTTTTTATTACTATAGCTAAAATCTTGCTCCCGGAGTTATAGTACAACGGAAGATGGTCAATTGTCACCTAGGCATACGTGATTTGATCTCTAACTATGACATATTTTATAAGAATTTTTTCTCCCAAAAAAATTCAAAATCACGAGATATTGGACTTCTTTACCATTCGCCGCTAGCACTTCTTAATTTGTCTCGACAATTTGTGGAAAACTTTTATCGGATCGACCATCCCAGATTCAATTGTTACTTATTCATTATTTTACTATACCTAATACTCATTAAGGTACTTACCTCTCGATTCTTAGGTACGGTAAAGAATGAAACCTGACGATGATTAAAGGAGTGGAGTTGTTGTGCCGATGGATTAAATTGAGTTTTCTAAATTACTACTGTTAGTGTTTCCTTTCTGTGGCGGTTATTTTGGATTTGACATTGGGAGTAGTTAGATTTGTAGTATATTTTGCTTTTAAGGTCATGTTTAGTTTTGAGATGGTTGTTGAAACATTTTCAACTCTACTATATATGTTGAATTTTAGGATTATTATATTCTTTTAATTTTGTGTTAGATTTTGGTCGGTTAATACTAAAAAGACAGATATCTTTTATCAGAGGTCCAACCCAAATATAGTTAGACCTGATTAGAATCAATGATGAGGCATACTCGTAGTCTAATGGATTGTGTTGGGTTTGTCTTTGAGTTGGTCACAACAGCCGAATGGTCAAAGAGCCGAAGTATGCTGGTCGATCGACCATAGTCATTTTGTTGGTTGGTCGGCTTTTCCTTATAAGCGAGTTGACTGATCGGTTGGTATTTTATTAAAGATAGTTGACCGCCTATTCTAAATAAGTTGGTCGATCGATCGTAGAATGTGTCAAATTATTAGTAGTTATCCCTTTTCCTTCAATGGAGCCTATGCCACAGGTGTTATGACTTCTAGTGTGGATGTTACACAATCCAAAGTGTAGTATTGAGGTCTACCGATCAGTCGGTACCCTGGTGCAAGTTCACCGGTCGGATGTCAACTACGTGATTGTGATCTGACATCTCTCCTTAAAGAGTAACACCAATTCTTGTATCAATCAATGTCCTGCCGCTCAATGTGCCTACTATGGAAAATAGATCAAAACATAGGTTTGACCACCAGACTTTCGCTCGAACAACCTGGTCGACTAGGTCTGTTCCGTCGGACTGCCTAATCTGTTCAAGTGATCACGAATCCCTCCTTGCATTTTGGTATCAGATGTTGTCTTTATTGAACCATATTAACCGTATGACTTTTGACTTATTCTTCGTGGACTGGGAGTCCAAAATTTCCTGTATCAATTATAATGAATCAATTGATTTGGATTGATCGATTCTACTTGCCCTTTTTTCATGAATCAATCGGTTCTAATAATTCTAATTTTAGTTTCTTACAAGAAAATAATAAACAGTACGTATATGCATATATATGATCATACACAAGTATAAATAATTAATGAAAAATCATATTTCTAAATCATCCTTATGATACTAGTATTCATATTGAATTATCGAAAATGTTAAATTGAAAGCGTAGTGCGTAGGTACCTGAATTGACAGCACTAAGAATCACAAGTTAAATCTCTCAGTGCTATAGAGAAAATCATCATATTTTATCTCAAACGGTGAGAGAGAGAGAGAAAAAAAATAGGCATGTATTACATATCGATGCTTACATATATGATTTTATTAGGTCATTTATTAAATAGATGGTATATGTACCATTTATTAATTAACTAAATTAAGTCCGAACTCTAAATATAGAGCCATAAACAATTACAAATTAATCACCAAACTTAAGGATCAGAAATCGGTGAGATTATCACTGGAAGTCTGTTCTTCATCTTCACCATGGGAAAAGTGATGATTGTGTCATCCTCGGCAACCCAGCTATGTGAAAAACAAACACACACACATGAAGTTAGCAGACTCACTAGAGATCGAGAAAAAGAAGGGGGGAAAAAAATTGTTCAATCTCACAGTAATCAAACACCTGAAACTGGTAACGAAATGGTGGAGAAAAATCGATACTTCCAATCTGGTAGTGATGTAGCCCGGACAGAGCCTCTGTCCACCTCCGAACGGAGTAAACGTGGTTTGGTTTAGTCCTCCTTTGCCCTGTTCATCAACAACAAATCAAACCATATATGCATCACTAATTGGAGGCCAATCTCTTGTTCAGTCACAGTACTGAATTTAATTTATATATATAAGGACCATGCACCTCCCATCTCCACGGATTGAACTCAAACGGATTATCATAAATGCTTTCATCAAAGTGGACAGTGGAGAAGGACGCAGCCACGCACCATCCCTTAGGAAATAAGTACCCTGGAAAAATACACATTGCCCAGGTTGATCGAGTTGATCAGTATGTAGTCATTTAATTTATTGGCAGAGGCATGCATCTGAAAGCACAATACTACCTTTAATCTCGATATCCTCGAGGGCCTTTCTCCAAATAGAATTGACAATGTTTGCCATCCTAAGAGTCTCGTAAATTACCTAATTAAACACAGACCAAAGTCATTTCTTAATTTAATTATGGGGAAAGGTTCAAGTGTTGAGATCAACTCACGTTTTGAGTGAAAGGCAGTGATGACAAGTAGTCAGACCATTGGTAACCATCAGTACCGGCTTGGTTTTTCTTCTTCTTTAGCTCCAGATTCTCTTCCTAATTGAGAAGCATGCATTAAGAAATAATTAATTAATATATCGATGATGAATAAATAATAAAGAGTAGTGGCTAGTGCAATACCAGTAATTTCTTGCGAGCAGCAGGTGAATCACTGAGATACTTCACTGCGAGTGTCATGAGTATGGGCACCGAGTGGTGGCCTGGAATCATCATCTCTATGATTATGTTGCTTATCATCTCAACAGTTGTTTGGTCACTGGAGTCATGGAATTCACCGATCAAAACATCAACCACGCATTCCATTGTTCGCTCTTCATTCCTCTCAGCCTTCTCTTTGACGAACTCTTTTATCATTTTCATCATTCTCTCCTTGGCCTGCATGCCTCGTTAGGTAACTCAAACCAATCAGTGCAACATGACTCCAAAAACTGGAAATTAATGAAAAAGAAATAATTAACCGAGATTAAAGATGGTGTGCCTTGAGAGATTTGTACAGCGTTGTTCCAGGGAACTTAATAGGGATACATATCATGCCTTTGATTACTTGGGAGAACTCCTCCTTCAAGAGATCCAGTTCTTTTCCTGGTTTGATTCCCAGTAAGATACTAACCAGCATTGGAAATGCTATCTAAGAGAGCGTCAAAAGACTTGATTTAGCTGACAAGAGAGAGCAAGCATGCATGCAAGCTAAGCATCGATCTAATTTGTTGTGACCTTATATGCTTCATCTTGGACGTAGATTCTGTGGTTGTCTTCCCATGCATGGAAGGCGAGGTTGAGAGAGCTGGCGACGTCTCTAGCGAGGAATTGCAGTGACACTTCGGACTTGAGGAACTTGGAGACGAGGCCATGGAATCGCTTGTGGCGGTTGGCATCCATTAGGAGGATGGAATACTTGCCCGACAGCTCGATAATGGACTTGGGGTAGAAAGGAGCAAACGATCTCCCATTCTGCATCACTGCACTGTTGATTTCGGGGTCTGTGGAGATAATCAATGGCCTTCCTAGAAGGTGAGTCTTGAACACCTTGCCGTACCTGGAGAATGAATTACATTACAGTTGAAAAAACAATATATATATATATATATATATATATATATATATATATATAAATTATCAAATAATAATAATAATAATAATTTCCCAATCCTCATGTATTAGTCATCATGAATGGAAAGAATCCTAGAGTTTAGAGTAATTTCATGTGATGGTAAGATTATCTTATACCAAATTGATAAAATCTATATATGAGCAGTTGAATTTTGAGAATCCTCGACAATATCGAGAGACAATTTTATCTCCAAACTTAAAAATGTTGAAAATCAATTTCACACCCATCAATTCCATTAACATGCTGTATTTCAACTCCAATCCCAAAAGTATATCTAAGCATTGCTTCCGCCAAGAAATAGGTTGCCGCTTGATCCCCTAAAGCAAAAGCCATGTGTATGCCACAAGAGCCATAAGCACCCAAATAATTTTCATTTATATTTATGATCTCCTTGGCAGCGAGATTAGCAAAAGACTCCTTTAATTACTCATCTTTATGATTCTATTCGAATGGTTTAAGAATAATGTCATCGGCACGGCCGCACCCTGGTTTCTAGGTCAAGGCACGGCCTGACCCATGTGTCTGCTCTATAAAAAGACTCTTCTTGGAAGAGGGATTTTTGTCTAGGGTTTTGCCCTAGGGCCATGAAGAAGGCTCCTCCCCTCTAGGGGAGATCCTAGAGCCGCACCGCCACCTCCTCGATGATCGGTCGGCCTCCGGAATAAGGAGATCCTCCATGAAGACTCATGCCTTGACGATAAACATTCTCATCTCTCTTCTCTTTATGTTATGAGTTGTAGATGCTTTATCTATCATCTTTTTGTTGTATCAATGAAGTAGTTCTTCATATCTAGGATGTAGAAGGTAGCTACAATGTGATGATATTATATGAACTATGTATTTATACATTTCTATTTCAATGAAATGTTCATGCTTGTTTTAAGTCTATATTTTTTAAGATTTTAATTTCATTTAGAAATTTTAGAATTTATTTTTTTTTCTTTTCTTTACAAGATAGGAATTGTGATCTATTTATTAAGATTTTATTCATTTATTTGAGTCGTAGTGTTGAAATCTATGTAAGAGTCATATTTAGCTGTATGAAATTAATCCTTTATTATTAAATAATATTTCTTTTTTTTCGAAAATATCTTGAGAACCACGGTTCTTCTCTTTAAGCCTTCTCCTCAATTTCGTCTTATCGTCAACCCGCAAAATAATCCCTATCCCTGTCCAGCGTCAGTTGGTATCAAAGCTGTGAGTATCTGATTTGAGAAAGTCGAGCATTAAATCCAATGGAAGGATGTGGTAGTGGTACTCGTGGTTATGTTAAGCCGATTCTAGTTGAGGAAGTCTCGCACCATAGTCATAGCACTCAAGATGTGATTGAGGATTTACAAAGACAAATTATAGATCTAACATGGCATGATTTACAGAGACAAATTGTAGATTTATCCCAGTGCCTAACCGAGATGGTACGTATTCGTGAAGATTGCGCGACACATGATCGAGAGGATCAACATGGAATCCTCAGATTTCGAGTTGATCTACCTATATTTCTGATATGTCATTAGTAGAAGGCTTCGTTAATTGGCTTACCGAAGTGGAGTGAATTTTTTATCATGAGAAAGTGATCTGGATCAAATGAAGATAAAGTTGATTGCCATTAGACTTATGGGGTGAGCATTGGCGTGATGAAAGCACTTGCGGCACTTACGAGCCAAATAGGGCAAAGCCAAGATCAAGGATTGGGAGAATATGAAGAAGAATATGAAAAATCAATTTCTTCCCTTTGGTTACACTCGAACTTCGTCCTAAAGACAACTAGGTTTTGCCGTGGAGGACGATAGTTTCGACGCCTAAGAAGACCTTGACGAATAGGTATTTTATGGTGATGACTCTAAGACTTTAACCGTACATGAGGAATTTAATCGATAAGAAATTGAAGGGGAATCTCGATCTCAAATTTGAAATGAGACTGAGGTGACTAATCATCCTATTTAAGACTGAGTCAATTGGCGAGATCAAAATATTCGATGATCATATTTCTGATGTTATAGAATGAATGAAGAGTTTGTTGGTGATCCTTTATTCCTTTCAGATTCATGTTCTTTCCAACAAGGTATGTTAGATATCGGAAAATAGGAGGGTTAAATTGTAAAAGTTTCATTAATTATAAAACCTAACTTTTCCTCCCTAAATTCATTTCTCTCATTTCTTTCCTCCCGTACACCGCAGCGGTTCCCCGAGCAGGCGACGCCGACGCCGCTGCACTTCCTCCGCAATGCCCCTATTTTCTTCTTCTTCCTCTCCTTCTTCATCTCCTTCTCCTTCTTCATTCCCTTCGCTGGTTCCGGCAGCCTTTGCTCTTGGATCCATCACCGGCGCGGGCTCGTGCGGCTGCAGTTCTTCGCGTCGGGCCACAAACAGGTAAGGTTTGTGTTCAGTTGTTGCCTTCGACGAAAAAAAAAAGGTGCTGATGAAAGGTTGCCGACGGCAACAGGGAAGAAGTCGGCAACAGGAGAAGAGAAAAAAGAAGAAGAAGAAGAAGAGATGAAGAAGAAGAAGAAGAAGTTGCCGACGGCAACATGTGAGTGAGAAAAATAAATAAAAAAATAAAAGGTTATATATATATATATATATATATATATATATATATATATGGTTGTAAAAGTATAAGCGTGTGTTATTGTTGGATATTGAATTGGTTACTCGGATTAGGTTTGAGTTAGGTCTAACATGGACTTAATCTTCTAATCTTGGCAACTTGGAATAATTCGAGTTAGACATTTAATTAGGTGTCCCTCGTTTAGCTAAGTATCATATTTATAATAGCTAAACTTATGTCTTTTATTACAGGACCCTGATTGGATACGGATGTTCTCTCAAATATTACACACATTATTTACGAGCGGGTATATTCTGACTTATCTCTGCAGATATTTCAGATTTCTATGTATGGTTCCATGTATGGATAGTAGTAGGATTTACCATTATCTGCCTCTTGGTTATCCTGCTTGGTACTTATTATTTGGCATTTGACATGCTCAAATTTATTTTCCATACAGTCTCTATGTTTGATATTCTGATTCTGGATAGTAGACATGTTTGTCAATACCTAGCATTTTTGCATGCCTAGTAGGTTATTGGTATATCATGATTTGTGATTCAGACCAATGCATATTATTTGAGGTTATTTATGGGTGTTAGCATCATGCATCATTTTTGCATTATTGCATAACTGACGATTTTTAGGCTCCCTTCTGGTTGAGACGGATCGTCAATCATATCAGGATCTGCACACACTGTCACTTATGAGTTAGTGGTACTATCAGGAGGGTGTGTGCAGTTGCTGTCAAGACTCCGCTCGGCTGCTCACGGGTAGTGGTTCTGTAGCGTGGTACCAGACAGGGATCCCTCCTCTTTCCCGTGATACAAGGAGATGAGAGTGATGCTCCCTCATATGATTTGAGGTAGGACGGGTGTGATCTTCGCCAGCATCCTGTCCACTCGGTCACTCAGGAGCAGTGACGGCAGAGTGTGTATAGTTGTCATAGCCCTACCCACTCGACCTCACCCATGACCGGTGACGGTGGCTGACTAGTGTCAGGGTGACCATGTCATTGTATCATGTGCATGATTGCATATTTTGCATTGTTTGTGTTTGTTGCACTTGTTTGAGCTATGCTTGCTGCATCTGGATGACATATACATACAGGTGGGATTTGCTTTGTTTATGGTCGGCGACCATTCAGGTTTAGGGACTTATGATCTACACACCTCGGGGGTAGGTATGGATATGTATATTTGCATATAGTGAACCGATCATGTCTTCTGATTTTCTTTTCAAACTGTATTAGTTTGTTTCTATACTGCTATTATATAACCTTTTACCGTCATACATTTCTATCTGTTTATATGCCCGTGGAGTCCCCCTAGACTCATAATCATTTGCTTGTTTTCCATTTTCAGGATGACGCCGCCAGGAGAGCCCAGCAGACAGTCCCAGTCCCGTAGATGTCGCAGTTATTTTATTTAGTCTATATTTTATTTTGTTTATGGTTAGGATGTATTTCTTGTTTTATATATGTTGGTAGACGTGTCATCCAGAGTTATGGTACTTTTATATATTTGGCATCGTCGGTCTGCCCAAAGGGCAATTTAGAGTTGTTTTTACAGTATAGGCAGTGGTATATGTTTTTGATAGTATCGGTAGTTGTTTGCCTTTATTTCTATTATAGTTTGATCTTATTTATGTGTGGAGGCCGTGAAGGTCATATTATGTATGTATTGGTTTGAGATTATCGGCCGTACAGGAGAAGTGTTATCCGATTTTCATCGGACATACTGCCCCTCAGGGCGTGACAAGGTAATTATAAACTTTCAATCAAATTATATTAAGCAACTGATAGTAAATCGTCTAAGGAAGACATAGAAGACAAGATTGAAGAGATTTACGAACTAATTTTTGATGATGAAATAAAGGATAAGTATCTCAAAGTGCTAGTGGAGCCGAAGGATCAAACTACGAACACGAGCCTTGCATGCTCGTTGGAAAAGAACTGTGCTCATGTAGCTTATGGGAGAATCAATGTAGGGTCAATTATATCAGTTCGTTTGATTCCCTGCTTGCTGATTTGGTTTAACCTGATGATGCTTTTGGTGGTGACTCCAATTTAATGAGGGTTTCTATGAATAAACTATTGGAATTAAAAAAAAAATAGATCCGCTACCCTAAAATTCTCATGAGTCAGCCCTAAGAACATGAAGGGAGATTAATTCAGATACATAGACGTTAGGCATAAGGTGAGATGAAATCATGTTATTAGTTTTCAAAAATCGCCCCTGACTGTTATGTCAAAGATGTCGTGTGCCCACTAAATTATTGGAATTAAAGCTACATGATTCAAATACATATGAAAAAATAGATATTAAAATTGATTTTCTACAAGAGAGGCTCAACATGGACCTGTTTAAGAAATATATAGAGTCAATGGAGAATTGCTTGAGGGGCGTGAACATAGCCAAGAGCAACGTCCACAATGTCTTGTTCATCAGCGGATCGACGAAGAATCTAAAAGTTTAACAACTACTAATGGATTTTGCCGATTTGGTGTCAAATAATATTCCTACTAGGCTACCACCTGAAACTACTCTCAACTCGAGGACGAGTCCTTTCAACCTAAGGTGATTGATGTATGAGGATTTATAGATTTTTTTAGTATTATTTTTATAATTTTATTGGTATTTAAGTTATTTTTTGTCTTTAGGGTATTTTAGTCATTTTTATATATATTTTAGGATTTTAAGTTCATTTAGAAATTTTAGGATTTCTTTTTTTCCTTTCTTTTAGAATTTCTTTCCCTTTTTACAAAATAAGACTTGTGATACATATATTAGGATTTCTTTCCTTTATTTGAGTCGTAGAGTTGGTATAACGACCCCTCGGTCCCATTGGCGGTCAAATCAACATTTGACAGCCCAACAACCCGGCCCCTCGCCCAACAACCTGGCGGCCAAATCAACATTTGACGGCCCAACAACCCGGCCCCTCGGCCCAACAACCTGGCGGCCAAATCAACATTTGGCGGCCCAACTTTGATGACCCCTTAGGTCGTCAACCGTTGGCTGTACCGTTACTCACAAGAACTTTCCCCCCTGGCTAGTGGATTTTTGCCTTCCTCATAATTCGAACTCTAGACTCTAGGCTAAGTACTAGAGTTTATGAATCCTGATAGCCAAAAATCCACTGGTCAGGGGTGGGAAGTTCTTGTGATTAACGACACAGCCAACGGTCGACAACCAAAGGAGTCGTCAAAGTTGGGCCGCCAAATGTTGATTTGGCAGCCAGGTTGTTGGGCCAGGTTGTTGGGTCGCCAAATGTTGATTTGGCCGCCAAAGGGGTCGATGGGTCGGGTCGTTACAATAAAAAGATGCCTTTTTATGTAGCGACACGACCCCTCTAGCCTCATCAGGCGACTCTCTAAGTCGTGCCCTACGGTCTTCCCACACCCGGCGGTGGGTTTTTGCCTTTCCCAGATTCGAACCCTAGACCTCCAGGACAAGTACTAAAGTTCCTTGAATCTGGTAGCCAAGTGAACGCGACTACCAGGATTCATAAACTCTAGTAATTAGCCTGGAGGTCTAGAGTTCGAATCCTGGGGAAGGTAAAAATCCACTGGCCAGGGGTGGGAAGACCTAGTGAGTAACGGCACGGCCGATGGTCGTCGATCGACGACATAAGGGACCACCAGTTGGGCTGCCAAAGGGACCGCTAGTTGGGCCGCCAAAGGGACTGCCAGTTGAGCTGCCCAAGGGGCCGAGGGGGCCAGGTCGTTACAGTTGGAGTCTATATGAGAGTCATGTTTAGTTATATGAAATTAATCCATGATTATTAAATAATATTTTCTTTTTCGAAAATACCTACAAGGCCATAATTTTTCTCTTCTTGTCTTCTCCTCTGCCCGTAGGATATCGCTATCATGTCCGGTAACACCCTGCCGATCTCATGAGCATCATAAGTGTTTCCACTATATCGATGTTATACCTCTGAGTTTGAAGGTCACCAATTTTACCTTCACTTGATTGAGAACTTTCTCATAATAAAAAATCCTTTCCACTTCATTGATCTAATTAATGAAGTCCTCTGCTGGTAACGTACCAGAAAATCTAGGTAGATTAACTCGAAAATCTAGCCCTTCAAAATGCTCCTTCCCACCATGACGTTCCTGGTATGTAGCCTGCTGATGATAAGGGATGCGAAGATAGACTCAAATCTACAATTTGAGATCTCATGATCTTCAAAATTTCGTGTTGCTAAACGATGGATTAAATTTGTGATTTACATCTATAAATTCTCAATCTCGTCTTGGGTCCTACGATAATAGTGCGATGTTTTCTCAGCTGGAATTTGTCTGGCACTACAACGATCACGATGACAACCTTTCATTAGATCTAAAGCTCAATTTCCTCAAATCAAAACTTGTCAACTCTGATACCAACTAATGCTGGGCATTAATAGTGATTATCTTGTGGATTGACAAAATAGGGGCTTTGAGGAGAAGACAATAAAAGAAAATCATCGTCCTCCATAATTCTTTGAAAAAAAAAGAAATTTTATTTAATAATTGAGGATTAATTCCTCCTACAACTAAATATGTGTTAATATAGATTCCAAAGTTCAGACCCTAAGACTCAAATAAAGGAAAGAAATCCTAATATAAAATTTTAGGAAAGAAAAAATACGTCTTTAATAAATATAAAAGTATAATCGGTTCTATGAAAAATTTAAAAATCAATTTGCCCTTCATATAAATATATATATGAAGGGTAGACAATAAAATTGTTGCCGTGTAATATTAAGATCATAGATTCGATTTAATCCTTCCTCATGAACTTTATTCAAACCCTTACTTTTTTTCTTCTTCTCTCTAGGTAAACAATAATAAACAAGGAGAAACAAAAATTCTTGAACCAATCATCTGGTTAAATTTCAGAATAAAAGATTGAGTTGAAAGAATCAAATTAACAAAATATTATAGTGAATGAGAACATTTAAAAATGACTTAGAGGACATTTAAAAATGGCTTAGAGGAGGATATAAAAATAATCTCGATGGTCAATGATACAAATAAAAATCTGAAACTGAAAGAAAATAAATAAAAAAAATAAATATGCTTACAATGATCGACGCTCTTTCATGAAACTGACATGATCGCATTTAATAAACTGGATGGTCTCTCCGATGAAAGGCCATCCTCGCCGTCCATCTGGAATCTTGGCTTGACTCTTCTTCTTCTTCTTCTTCTTCTTCACGCCCCACAAACAGGAGCACAGATACACCACTGCAATGCCAAAAACTGCAGCACAAACCACCCACTCCAATCCATTTTGTTGGACAAAGGGAGAAGAGAAGAACAACTCATGACAGGATATTTATATTAAGGAAAGATTTGCCATGTATCTCCCATGGCTATTATCTATTTAATTAATGGATGGTAACAATACAAGACAACCTTAGACAACCTGACATCTTTGGATGGGAGCTAGGAATATGGCAAATGTACATGCCGAGGCGAGTTTATGTCATGTAATGAATGGAAAATAAAGGCATTTCTTTTTTTAAATTTATCAAAGGTCAAATTAAATTTCTAGCCCTAAATTAAAATAAAAAATTAAATTTTCTTATTTAAATTAAATCAAAATTATGAGCTTAATTTTTTTTTAAAAAAAAATACGTTATTAAATGTTCGCCTAAATTTATTCATATTTTTATTTTTAATTTTAGAAGTTTAATTTAATTTTTTAAAATATATATAAAAAGGTTAATAAAAAATTCTTTTTATTATTATTTAATATCTGAAACCAAGAAAAGTGAAATAAAAATAATAAAAAATTAATTAATTAAATTTAAAAAACATAGTTATTTTATCAAGTACTTTAATATAAAAGGACCTTAAAAATCTAAAATTTAAGGATGAAGTCCAACAAATGTTGGCAAGTGGAAAGTGGCAAGGAAAAAGTACGACAACTTTGGCAAGGAGACAGATGTTGGCAAGTGAAGAAAGTCTTGGAGGCAAGGCTAGCGTTTGGGTAGGGAAGTATTAATTATCGAGTAAAGGTGAACCTAAGACTAAGATTAGGCAAATGGAAATCCTAATGAGTCAGAGTTGACTAGAATTAGATACAATGATGGTCTTGAAGGCAAGCATCTTGGCATGCTGGTATCTTGGCAAGTGAAAGTTCTTATAGGTTAGATTGATTGATATTGGATATATGAGGAAGTCCTGAAGACAAGATTTGTTAGCACAAGAAGTCCCAAAGGCAAGACTTCTAAGCAAGACGTGGAAATCACGGAGGCGTGGCATGAGTGTCTACAAGTGATTAATAATTTAGGTTTTGGATAGACTTGACTTAAGTAAGGAATTAATCTTCGAATTGGTTAGAGTTTATGCTCCAATCAATTGAAGCTTGAATTCAAATGACCAACTCAAGTTGCATCACAAACGAATAAATATTTTTGTACATAGATTAGTAGACTAGGCAATCGATTGAAGAAAGATTAGACGACTAATGGATAAGAAGAATTGACTAATGGAATAATAGGAATTAACAATGATGATAGTTGATTTCTAGATTTGACAAGAGTGATTGGATGGTTTACGAGCTACAAGAGATTAGTTGACTAGATGATAGATCATTGGACTCAAGTAGATGTTGAGGAGTCAGGTAGTCTACTAGATGTCGGTGCAATCAACTCAACTAAAGCAGTAATGAGATCAATTGATTGAGGTAAGTTAACAATCCACTAATTGTGTAGAAACTAACAAGTAGTTGTTCAGAATAAGAGATCTATAAGAAGGCAAATAAGAGGAGAATTTGCTAGCATTCCTAATCAATTGTATACAAGAGAAAGTTATTAGTGTTAGTCCTAAAGTCAATTATAAAATAATTGTCTAGAAAATATTTTGTATCATATTCTATTTAATAAAGATAAAGTTTGATTATTATATTTATTTCATGATTGTGCCCAATAAATAAGTATAATAATGTCCTTGGGTAGTAGGTTCTATTCTACATTATATCAATTATTTGAATTGATAGTGAAATGACGTAGAGAACAACTCTTAATTATTCATAGTCAAGTATTAATATTCAAGGATGATATTAATGCTTTGAGACTAGTATGTAGGTCAATTGATGACTTGATCTCATAAGTCATGGACATGGGATATCAAGTTGACACATACATGGGTATACATTAGAGAATGAGTACTAAATTGACCCGCCATGAGAAAGATTCATAGATCATTATATGAGTGTCATAAACTTTTTCATGTGACTATTAATATGAATAGATCTTAAACCTGAAGTCACTACGGTTCCCTACATAAGGATTTGTATGTTTTGGTATCGTCAAACATCACTCGTAATAGGGTGGACTATAAAGTCGATTATTGGGTATGCAATAAATTATGTGGAGGGATGTGAGTGATATAGATGGGATCTATCCCTCCCATATGATGGGAGTAATATTTGTGGGCCCCTTGATCGAGTAGGACTTAAATGTTTGGTCATGCTCAAATGAGTCAATATGAAATATTGAGCTCATTTGCTTGAGTGAGTTTACTTGGTGATCAAGAAACACAAAAATTGATTAGAGGATGGCACAGTCTCTGCCTTATTGATCAATCTAGATATCGATGATAGAAGAACAAAGTCATACATTATAATAGTCACGGAAAAGTTATGTCGGATCTCGACATTCTCGTCACTTGTGTAGCAATGATACATTACTAGATGTCGCTCATTATTTATATATCTAAAGTGGTTTAGATACATTGCCAACATTACGAGAACCTATTGAGTCACACATAAAGGACACGATATCTCGAAGATAAATTAAATTTAGTTTAACTAAATTATGATCTTAAATTGGATTAAATAAGTTAAACTCTCAAGAATCAAATTAAGTTGAGGGATTGAGTCTAATCCAAGTTAGACTCTTTTATATTAGAATCAACCACTTGAGAATGAATAATATTTATTAAAAGGTTAATGATGTTGGGGATCAATCAAAGTCCTACATTGGTTAGAAATGAAAAAGACCATGGGTTTAAAAGGATGGAAAATATCTCCATTGGCATAAGGTCTTTTGGGGAGAGTCCAAGAGCAAAGTCGTGAGAGCTTAGACCCAAAGTGGACAATATTATGTCATTGTGGAGATACTGATATCCTTGGGGCCCCAACAATAGTATCAAAGCCATAGTCCAGACCATGTGCCATGTAGGAGGGTCCTCAGATGCAGTTGTGGGGAGACTCGGAGTAGGTCAAGTGTGACCGGATGCTTGCAGGATGGTTTGGAACATGTCAAGATTGACCGGGTGCGGATGCTCGTGGGGAGACTCGGAGTAGGTCAAGTGTGACCGGATGCTTGTGAGAAGGCTTGGAATAGGTCAAGAGTGATCGAGTGCGGATGCTCGTGGGGGGCCCAGAGTAGGTCAAGTGTGATCGAATTGCTCGCGGGAAGGCCCGAAGTAGGTCAAGAGTGACCGGGTGAGGATGCTCACGGGGAGGCTCAGAGTAGGTCAAAAAGGTGACTGGATTGCTCACAGGAAGCCTGAAGCAGGTCAAGAGTAACCGGATGTTTGCGGAGAGGATCCAAACCAATGGTGGTCCTTCGTTTGAGGGGAGGATTATTGGGGATCAATCAAAGTCTCACATTGGTTAGAAATAGAAATGATCATGGGATTAAAAGGATGGAAAGTATCTCCATTGACATGAGACCTGTTGGGGAGAGTCCAAGAGCAAAGTCATGAGGGCTATTGGGAAATGAGAAGGAGAAAAAAACTTCGTAGAAGACGGCAAACAAGATATAGGTAGACTAATTAATTTTTCACATTGCAAATCTCTTAGAAACATTACATATTTATAGGCTTATTGGATAAGTACTATCCTCAAATACAATGAATATAGACCATACCTCATCTATTTTATTTCCACTAATTCTTATCTTATCAATATTAACTTTTCACCTCATCCATATTGCTACCACCTCTTTTCTATCCATAATTAATTAAGTTTACTTTTCAACACCCCCTCTTAAACTTAATTTTGTGACTTCAAGTAGATTCCGCATCTTAATGAAATCTTCAAACTTCAGTGACTTGGTAAAAATGTCAACAAGTTGATCTTTAGTCTTCATATAGATTAGCTCCACATCTTTGTTCTTCACATGTTCGTGAATAGAATGAAAGCGAATATCAAAATGCTTACTTCTTTGATGATAGGGTTGGAAAGCCCGGGCCGGGTATCAGGGATGAAGAAGCCGGGACCCAGGGGGACCTCTTATCTCGGGAGGGTCGGGCCCCTCCCCCGAGAGGGAGGACCCCAAGAACATTCCAAGAAATAGCGAATCTGAAGAACCCCGAGCTCGGCTCGGGAAGGAGAATCCCTGCAATTTCTGACCGCGAGAGCCCCGGGCGCTGCAGCTAAAGAAAAAGGGATAAGGACCTGTACTATTTCAAAAGAATATCCCCCTATCCCCGAAAGCGGTGGAAGTGGCTTGAGTCTCGAAGACGTGACCGCCATAAGGGGACACGATCAGTCGGCCTGCCCGAGGATAAAAGGTAGTTCTATCCCTCTGGGGAAGGGGGTACGATCTCTCATCTCTACATTTTCCCTTCATTTAGAACCATTGTTCGGCTACCTTACTAACTTGAGCGTCGGAGTGGACTCCGCCGGACCTTGGCCGGTGTGTCCCCTAACGCTTGTGTTATTCTCATAGGATCCTCTCATTCATCGGGAGCGCGGCAACCTCCGTAGGGGCTGATCCTTTGCGACTGGCCATTGCTGACGACTCATTCCGGAACAATGATATTTTGGATTCTTCCTCAATGCAATTGCCGATTTGTTATCAATGCAAATTTGAGTTGCTTCATTTTGTTCAAATTTTATCTTCTTTAGCAAACTTCTTAGCTATATAGCATGACTAACACATGAGGATACCGCAATGTACTCTGCTTCACAAGTGGAAAGAGTAATAATAGGTTGTTTTTTTTACATCCAAGAAAATGTCATTTCTCCAATGAAAAATGCAAAGCCGAAAGTGCTTCTCCAACCATCACAGTCTCCACCCCAATCACTATACGAATATCTAACAAGTTGAGAATTGTTAGAGTGAGGATAAAATAATCCGTGATTTAGAATACCTCGGGCATAACGAATGATTCGCTTGGCCGCCTTCCAATGAGTCCCTTTAGGCTCCTCCATGAACCTACTCACAAGACCGACTCCATATAATATATCCGGTCGAGTACAAGTTAAGTACCGCAAACATCCTACCAAGCTTTTGAAAAGTGTGGGATCAACTGTCCTTCCATCGTCACCCTTGGATAGCTTTGTTCCGCAGTCCACTGGTGTGTTATTGGATTGCAATCATCCATTCTAAATCTTTTGAGGACCTCCTTTGCATATTGTTCTTGAGTCATAAATATGCCATCAATTCCTTGTTTCACATCCAAGCCGAGAAAGTAGGGCATAAGTCTCATATCGGTCATCTCAAACACTTTTGTCATAGCTTTCTTAAACATTTTTATCATTTAAGGTGAACTTCCTGTCAAAATAAGATCATCTACATATAATGATACCAATAAGATGTTATCATTATCTGCTCTTACATAAAGAGCATGCTCATAAGGGCATTGCATAAATCCATTTTCTTTGAAGTATGCATCAATTATTGAATTCCATGCTCTCGGTGCTTGCTTCAAGCCATAGAGAGCTTTTTTCAACTTCCACACCTTTCTTTCTTGCCCCCCCCCCCCCCCCCCCCCCCCTTGATGTAGCCAGCTGGTTGTTCAACATAGACTTATTCTAGGTAGCCATTAAGAAACGCCGATTTGACATCAAGCTGATTTTAGTTGAGCGACTAAAGAGATTATCAACCTTATAGTTTCCATTCGGGCAACGGGAGCAAACACTTCTTCGTAGTCAATGCCGGCTTTTTGTTTGTAGCCTTTTGCCACAAATCGCGGTGTGTACTTTTCTATTTCTCCTTGAGCATTTTTCTTCACTTTATAAACCCACTTCACACCAATGGGTTTGTGGCCATCAGGCAAAGTCGTAAGATGTCAAGTTTCATTCTTCTCAATTACCTTCATCTCTTCATCCATGATTTTCTTCCATTTGCTATCTTTAATAGCTTCTTCAAAAGATACAATCTCTTCATTAGAATAAAGACAAATGAGATTAAGTGGAGTTGTCACCTCATATAATTCTTGAAGAATCCTTGTCTTTTGTGGAGGAGGATCTTCTTCATCCGAGGATGATGAAGAAGTAGGAGACGGTGGTGGAGTTGGTTCTTTCTCCTTCATTCGCTCTTCTTCTTGAATCATCGTCATATTAGTGCTCCAATTCTAAGCACCATCTTCTTGAAATTTAACATCTCTAATTATGATAACCATTTTGTTCACTGAATTATAGAGTCTGTAAGCCTTGATCTTGTATCGTAGCCAATGAAAATGCAAGGTAAGCTTTTGTCATCAAGCTTCGTTCTTTATTAATCCAGAATGTGTGCATAAGCAATACACCCGAAGATCTTCAAATGAGATACACAAGGCTTGTATCCGATCCATACTTCTTGAGGTGTAACTCCTTCTAGATTCCCTGCAGGACATCTATTTAGCAAATACACAGCACAGTTTACCGCTTCGGCCCAAAGTTCTTTAGACACTTCTTTCGTTTTTAGCATACTTCAAACCATGTCAAGAATAGTTGGGTTCTTCCTTTCAGTAACTCCATTTTATTGAGGGGAGTAAGGTGCAGTTAAAGGCCTCCAGATGCCATGATTTTTGCAAAATTTTTGAAATTCATTTGATGTGAATTCGCCACCATGATATGATCGCATTGCCTTGATAGTATAGCCATATTGATTTTCTACAAATCCTTTGAATTCCTTGAACTTCTCAAAAGCATCGTCTTTATTTATCAAAAAATAGACCCATGTTTTCCTGCTGAAATCGTCAATAAAGGTTAGGAAATATCGACGACCACCAAAGGAGGCCGGAGTGATTGGCCCACATATGTCTGTATGAATGAGTTCAAGAGGCTTCTTTGTTCGGTTGTGCGATTCATTTGGAAAGCTTGCTCTTGGGTATTTGCCAAGAACACACCCTTCGCAAATATCCTCTTGAGCATTAATATGAGGAAAACCATTCACCATTCCTTTGCTTGAAAGAAGCTTTAGAGCTCTGAAGTTCACATGCATGTACCTCATATATCTAGCCATGTACTTAAGCACTTTGCAGTAATATGATTAATATCAAGAGAAAACATCCTATTTTTAGACATAGAAATATGAGCAATAAGTTTGTTCTGCTTTCTCAAATGAAGACTACCATCCAGGCTCAATTAGTTACCAGGATTCATAGACTCTAGTACTTATGCTTGGAGGTCTAGAGTTCGAATCCTGGGAAAAATCCACTGGCCAGGGGTGGAAAGTCCTAGTGAGTAATGACACGGTCGACGGTTAATGACATAAGGGGTCGTCAAAGGGGCCAGGTTGTTGGGCCGCCAAATGAGATTTGACCGCTAGGTTGTTGGGCCGCTAAAATGAGATTTGAGTGATTGTAGGCCCCATAGTTCATCCTGATCAAAAGTTATGGTCATTTGAAATTTCATTTGTAATGAGACACAAGTGTGCCTTCCAACAAGGCTTGACCATGTTAGATACTATATTTACAGACATGGTCGTGCCTGTGGGTACCACTAGCCCATTTTACTTCCATATAATGGAAGGGATATATGTGAGCCCTTTGATTAAGTAAGACTACTAAATTACATGGTTATATTCAAATAAATCAATATGAGATATTAAACTTATTGATTAAGTAAGTCTACTTAGAGATAAAAAAAACATATAGATTGATGAGGATATGACATGATCTATGCCTTATAAATCAATCTAGATATCCCGGACAAAACAACTAAGCTATACAAGATAATGGTCACAGACAAGTTAAGCCGAATCTCGACATTCTTGTCACTTAGATAGCAATGATCCATTGCTAAATACTACTCATTGTTTGTGTATCTAAAATAATTTTAGAAATACTGCCAACGTTATGAGAACATATTGGGTCACACACAAAGAGCCTGTTGATTTGAATTTTAGTTTGACTAAAATAGTGTGGTTTTGAACCTTAAGTCTGAAATTATTTCGGACCTTAACTTATTAATTTAATGAGTTAATTCAATATGTTTCATTTTCTTTTAAGACCCAACCCAGCTATAGAGCTTGTTAAGAGAAACACTAATAGTCATTTCTTTAAAGAGAATGAAGAAGGTGAAGAGTCTTTTAGTCATCTTAAATAGTCATTTCTTTAAATAGGGCGGAGAAGGGGAAGAGTTGGCTTTATTATTTGATTGTCACCTTAAATAGTCATCTCTAGCAAGAAGGAGAGGTGGTGTGAGGCTCTCCAATTCTTGAGTTCGTGAAACGAAGGAAGGGACATGCTCGTGTGGATATCATAAAGGCATGGGCATTCTAATCACGCTTAGATCAGCCGGACTAGAAGACTTTCAAGGAGTGTTCACACATCAAAGATAACAATCCTATTCGCTAGAGTAGTTGCAAGAATAGTTCTACATTCGCATTGGATCTCTAGAGGGAACGATTTCCATTGTATTTTCGTTTGTTTTTCACTATAGATCCCTACACGAATAATGTCGATTAGACATCCCAGGGGCTCAGCTCCCCATTCAGCTGCTCCAGAGATTCTGCTCCCCATTCGTGCGCTAACGGATAATGTTGATCATACTCCCACGGCTCAGCTCTTCATTCGGCTACTTCAGAGACTCTGCTCCCCATACACACCGATTGGATAATATCGATCGGACAGCCCAGGGGCTCTACTCCCCTACACATACCCCTGATCAAACAACCTATGGACCTAGCCCCTTTTTCTAGGCTACCTTTAGGGTCCCGGTCTTCTCATACTCTCGACCCAAGTATCTTAATTTGGGTCTCACCCCTAACTGACCACTGGATCGGCCAAGACCCTAAAAATCATTCCTTCTTTAATACTACACGTGAATTTGTTAGGAAATCAATTGAATCATATCTTTTTACAAAATATAGGATGCAACCCTCATTTCTACGATAGGACTGGTTGATACGGGATGGCATGGTGACAAGATGTAATAATTAAACAACGATGTAATGCTACATGGACACGAGGATTAAAGTGACATTATAAAAGAGGGGTTCTTTGGCATAGGTATGCACATCCAAACCCTAGAACACGCTCCACTCAACTCTCTTCATTTTCTTCATCTTGGCATTGACTTTATCGTTTAAGTAGTCATGCTAAGGATCCTCTGACCTGCTTACTAACAATTATTTCTTTCTCCTCCTTACGGTCTCATAAGATTTTCTTCCGTTCTCAATCGAAGTCTTCTTTTCATCAACATCAAAGACACATCGCCGACGATTCACCGACGATCCATCTATATCAATTTCAAACAGGATCAATAGAATATGTATTATTAACTATAATGTCTGCAAACTTGCCCATGGCAGACAAATGATCCGAATAGATTCAGAGGGTATCTACGCTTTGATACTGATAACCACACTCCACTAAACAAATAAGCGACTGCTACAATGTAGTTGAATGCTCTAATAAAGAATTTTCAATTCTTCTGCTCCAAATGGCAGCCAGGCGATCAATCCAAATACACTGAAAGTTGATGAATATCGGAGATCGATCAAACGAGCGTTGATATATAAACCATGTTAGTAAAATCCTCTGTCGACTCTGCTCATCTCAGTAACTGAGATCCAGAAGAAGGATTGATCATTTAAATTCTGTAAATTTCTCTTCACTGTGATCACCCATGATGCTGTTCACTTCAATGAGAAGCATCATGCATGCATTTCAGATCCATGAAAAAGGTTTGTCATCCAACGCGCAGGAGCTTATATGATCTGTCAACAGTTCGAGCATCGTCCATATCTCCGTCCGCCGAGGGTGCGCTTGATCCCCTGCCACAAAGGAGTTCGCTTTCCCTTCCACGTGGATGGCACTGCGCGCGGGCGTCTTCTTGCTCCCTCTGCTCCCGACCAGCTTCCTAACCCTGCAAGCCTCCTCTTTCCTATTGGCATTCAGGTAGATGTTGGACAACTGTACATACACCCCCTCGTCGTCTCCATCTCCCTCGGTGAAGCGCTGGAGCTCCGCCACAGCTGTCTCCGCCAGTTCCACATTTCCCTGTATCCTGCATCCTGTCAGCAACGAGCCCCACACCGAGGCCAGCGGCCTCATCGGCATTCTGCGTATGAGTAGCAGAGCTTCCTCCAACCTCCCTACCCGGCACAGCATATCCACGGCGCAGCTGTAGTGCTCGTGCTCCGGCGCCACTGCGTACTTAGCCTCCATGTCACCCAACAGAAGCAAGCCATCCTCCACGCGGCCGGCGTGCGCACAGGAGGTCAGCGCCCCGAGCAGCACGACCCCGTCCGGGCGCAACAGGTCCTCCTCCTGCATCCGCCGCAGGCAGGCGATCGCCTTCTCCGGGAAGCCGTGCATCGCATAGGCCCCGATCATGGTCGCCCACATGTGGTTGTTTCTGTTAGGCACCGCGTCGAAAACCTCCATGGCATCTTTTATGCAGCCGCACTTGGCGTACATGCTCACGAGGGCCGAGCCCAGGAAGGTGTCCTTCACATAGGATGCGTCCTTAGAGGCAAGATATTTGTGGATTCGGACGCCCTGCTCGAGAGCGCCTGCGTGGGCGCAGGCAGTGAGGGCGGTGGTGACAGCGAAGTTGTCAGGCTCTAAGTTGGAGAGCAGCAAGCGGTCGAAAAGACGAAGCGCCTTGGAGGGAACGCCGCCCCGTATGAACGCGTTCATCAGGACGTCGTAGTGGACGGCGTCGGGGTTGGGTATTTCGTCGAACAGCTTCGGGGCGTCGTCGATGGCGTGGGAGTAGAGCCGGAGAAGGGCGGTCTGGACGTAGGTATCGGCAGAGGAGAGGCCATTCTTGACGACGAGGGCGTGGACCTGCGCGCCATCGACGAGGGATCCGTTTGCGGCGCAGGCGGCGAGAACGAAGGGGAAGGAGTGGTGGTCAGCTGCGGCGGAGGCGAGAAGGCGGCGGAATAGAGGGAGGGCAGCACGAGGATGGGGCCCGCGGGCGTGGGCGCGGATGAGGGCGTTGTGGGCGAAGGTGCTGGGGGGATAAGGGGAGTGGTGGAAGAGGAGAGAGGCGTAGGGGAGGGCGGGTGGGCGGAGGGAGCAAGCGGCGAGGATGAGCCGGCTGAGGGCGAAGGGGTGGAGGTGGAGGCTGCCAATCAGGAAGAGGGCGTGGACGGCACGGAGGTGACGCTCGGAGGAGCAGCGACGGAGAAGGAAAATGCAGCGGTTCCATGTGGGGCTGTGGACGTCCGGCGCAACCGGCGCCGCCATGGGGATTTCGTTCCTTCGACTCGGGTCGGGTCAAATCCATTTACCTGGTTCCCAAGCTGAAGCGGGAATAAGCTTAGGCTGAGGTGAATCAGGTGATCAAGATTACATTAAAAATATAATATAACTAAGGTTATAAAATATAATAAAAATTTATAATCTTAATTACGTGATCAAAACTCATATAATCCAATTACATTTCAAATTCATTATTTAATTTAAAATCTAATGACAAATATATCTTAACCTGATGAAACTTTTTCATTTGGCAAAATATACCCTAACCTCCATCTCGTTCTCACTGGACATCTCCTCCCACGATTTCCCCTTCAACTCCGGCACCAAGAAAGCGAAGAGGAGGCCGAGTAGGTTGCAGGCAACGAGCATGAAGAGCGCGTTGGGAACTCCAATGTCGGTCGGGTAGCCCTTGTCATATTATGTGAGATCTCGACTCTGTGTGGCATATAAGCAGGGCCGGTTAAGGCCTATGTATGCCTAGGGCCCCTAATTTATTGGGGCTTATCAATTTTACAAAAATATTAAATATCATTATTTTATAAAATATATAATTAATGTCAATATCTATTTTAGATTACTAATTTCAATTACCAGTTTCTTATTAATTTACTTCCATATTAATTGTATTCCCTTTCATTCGACCATTCTCTTCATATTTAATAGTATTCTCTTAGCAAATTAAATAAATTCTCTTCCACCATTTTAAATTAAATTTTATTACCTTTTCATTTTAATTTTTCAACTTTTTTTACAACTTGATCAAGCACTAGTCAATCAATAATTCTGAACTGATCAAAAGATAAGACGTCATTTTTCTTCGTCTGTAATATTTTTTCTTTGTTTTTTTTCCTCTATAAGAAATAAGAACTTGAATTAGGTTATTTTTTTATTTATAGAAATACAAACTAGAATAATAGTCTTTTTAAATATCAAAGTATTTTAAAATTTGATATTTCTTTTTTTATAATATTTGTGCAGATAATAATCTAACTTTGAAATATCATCAAATTTAAATTATACGATATAAATCAAAAATTTTTTAATTTTAAGTAATTTTATTTTGATAAAATTATAGAGTTATATTTTCCTTTTTATTATTATTTGAGTATAAATATGTCTTCTAAAAATGTTATTCTAGATATACAAAACTATGAAAAAAATAAAATAAAATAATTTATTCAATCTCAAAAAATGAACTGGATAGATTTATTACTAATATTTAAAATTAAAATTCAAAAAATAATATAATTAATAATTTAAATAAAAAAATAATTAAATTTTTATTAGAAAATTAAATAATTTAGTAATTTTATTGATTGTAAAAATTTTATTATTAAAATTTGATATAAAAATTTAATTAATATTTTTGCAACTCAATAGTTAGAAAACTAAATTTTATATAAAAATTTATTTTTAAAATTTAAAAAAATAAGATTTTTTTAATATTAAAAAATATTAAACACTTAATTATTATTTTTTTCCGCCTCGAAGCTCAAGTAACAGCCCTGCGTACAGGAACCCAAAGGCCCCGCCCCCATGATGACCCTGGTCTTCCCCGCCACCGCCGAGATACCGTGGCCAAAGGCGTAGCCAGTACTGGGCTGCACTGGGCTGAAGCCCAGTGCAGCCCAGCAATTTTAAATACTAATATATTATTTATTTTTTGCTGAAACTTTTCTTTTTACTGCTGCCCTAATTTTCTACCGCCGTAACTTTACTTTTTGCTTTCGCCACTGCCGCATCTATTCTTCCTACTCTTTTTTTTTTCTTACCATCAGTCCATCATCATGTTATCCTTTCTTTGAGCATGAACTATGAAGCACCTTTCTCTGGGCATGAACAGCATCGGTACGGTAATCCATCTTCATTATATTCATCCTTTAATTTCTTATTGATTGAAATTATTCTGACTAGGAAATGTATATTTTTTTTCCAATCGTTTCATCAATTTCGCCCCTAGAATTTATCTCTTTTATTCCTCCCCAAATCAATGGAAACAGAGGGACAACTGGACAAGAATATGAATTGGGATTGAGTTTTTTTTTTATTTTTTTTCTGATTTTAGATATTTTATGTTTCAGTAAAATTAAATATGATACCATAGGAAGAAGGTGAATAATTTCCAATACCGATTCTTTTTGCATTACTTTAGTTAACATTGATTCAACTACTTGAAAGGACTATTAAACAATTTACATCTATTTTGTGTAAATAATTGCAAATACAAATTGATAATATTTTAGCCTAAACTCATAACCAATTCAATTTGCATATTTATTCTCTTTTAAGTTTTTTTTTTGTTTTGATTTCAGGTGTTTCAAGTTTCAACATTGCACTATGTTTTACGAGTAGGCAGTTTGGCTTTTCTTATCTTGAAGTGGAAAATTACAGGTAATTTTGGATTTTCAATTGTGATTTTATTTGAATTTTTTAAATTATCTGAAAATTATGACTCTAATATCTAGGAATGATATGATATTTTAAATTTATTTATTAATTATTATTGTATTCGAGTTTGTTATAAAATAAATAATATGGTTGAATTTATTATAATTGTTTATTTGATTGGTTATTGCTTTTTTTTCTTAGGTTATAATTAATTTATATTTTTTTTATTGTTCCTTAGGTTATAAATGGAAGATCAACAACCTTCAAATAAAAGGTCAAAAACATTACTGTCATTTTTTAGGAAGAGTGATGAACAATTTGAATCTGATAATCGATCACAATGTGATAGATCTCTTAGTCTTAGACCAGCAGTTGGATCCTCTATTTCTGATTTACAACCTCCTTCTGTAACTAGGCCAATAGAACAAAGAGAGGAAGAATTTGATATTGCTTCTATTGAACGAGATCCAGGATTACGAAAACTGATTTGTGAATACCATGTTAATGAGCGGGATGAGATTAGAAGAGCATATATCAAAGCAGGGCCTTATCAACCAAAACTCGCTGAGTATCCAAGAACAAAAATTGGAAAACAAAATCGTCGATTTCAATATGCTTGGTTCAAACAATTTCCTTGGCTAGAATATTCACCTTCAAAGGATAAAGCATATTGTTTTCCATGCTTTCTTTTTGAGAATACAAGTAACCCAATGGCTCGTTCTGCACTTGTTTCTGAAGGGTTTAACAGTTGGAAGAGAGTTAATGATGGAGAGAAATGTGCATTTCTTATTCATGTTGGTTCATTATCTTCATCGCATAATAGATGTGTGAAATGTGTTCAGGATTTGATGAAACCAAAGCAAAATATTGACAAAGTGATAAATGCTCAATCTACGGAAGAAATTGTAAAGAATAGGTTGCGTCTAAAGGCAACAATTGAAGGTTTATTATGGCTTGCAACTCAAGGATGTCCATTTAGAGGCCATGATGAATCAGAGAGTTCTTTAAACCGTGGAAATTTTATTGAATTGTTGAAATTTCAAGCACATTTAAATGATGAAATTGCAAAAGTTGTGTTAAATAATGCCCCGCAAAATGCGAAATACACTTCTCCGCAAATTCAAAAAGAAATATTGCATATTCTTGCTAATAAAGTGAGAACAATGATTCGAGACGAATTGGGAGATGCCAAATTTTGTATTCTTGTTGATGAAGCCCAAGATGAATCCAAAAAAGAGCAAATGACCCTTATTTTAAGATTTGTTAATGATTCTGGTTTTTTGGTGGAACGTTTCTTTGAGATTTTGAGTGTTGAGGACACAACATCGGCAAACCTTAAAAAATCAATTTCTGACATCTTTGTTCAACACAATATTCAAATCCACAATATGAGGGGACAAGGGTATGATGGTGCTAGTAATATGCGTGGTGAATGGAATGGGCTTCAAGCATTATTTCTTAGAGATTGTCCATATGCCTATTATGTACATTGTTTTGCTCATCGGTTACAGTTAACATTGGTTGCAGCTGCTAAGGATGTGCCTTCCATTTGGCAATTCTTTTCTTATTTGACTTCCATTGTAAACTTCATCACCTCATCTCCTAAACGTCTTAATGATTTACAATCTGCTCAACAAGAAGAGATTGCATACATGTTAGCTATTGGTGAGCGTGAATCTGGTACAGGGGCTAATCAAATTGGTACATTGCATAGACCTGGTGCTACTCGTTGGAGCTCTCATTATGATTCTGTTAGGAATTTGATAAACATGTATGCAGCAACTTGTAAAATCCTTGGAAATCTCAGTGAAAATGGGCTAAATGGTACAATACGTGGGGAAGCTTGTGGTTTATGCAAAGTAATTATGAGTTTTGAATTTGTATTTGTGTTGTTTTTTATGGAAAAGATCTTGGAAACCACTGATATTCTTTGTCAAGCTCTACAAAATAAATCACAAGACATTGTGAATGCTTTAAAATTTGTCTCAACCACAAAAGTCATCCTTCTAAAATTTAGAGAAGATGGTTGGGATGAACTTTTGAGAAAGTAAAGGCTTTTTGTGAACGACAGAATATTGAGATTCCTGATATGAGCCGTCATTATAAAGTTAATCGGTATTGTCAACAACGGGATCCTGTCACAGTTGAGCATCATTATCATTATGATATTTTTAATGTTGCAATAGATTTTCAAGTGATGGAACTAAATTGTAGATTCAGTGAGGCAACAATGGAACTTCTTGCTCTTTGTTCAGCTTTGGATCCTACTGATTCATTTAAAAAATTTAATGTGGGAGACATTTGTAAGCTTGCATCAAAATTTTATCCTGCTGATTTCACTCAACAAGAAATTCATGCTTTAAAAGCTGAATTGGAACATTATCAACTTGATATAGTTTGTGATCCTGAGTTTCAACAAATTTCTACTCTTTCTGCATTATATAGAGAAATGGTTGTGACAAAAAAGGCCGAGAGTTATGTTATGATTCAGAGATTGATTCATCTTGTATTGACCCTTCCTGTATCAACTGCAACGGCAGAGAGAGCCTTTTCAGCCATGAAATTTCTGAAAACAACACGTCGCAACAAGATGGATGATGATTTACTTTCTGATTGCATGATTCTCTACATAGAACGGCAATTATCTAAGAAAATAGATTTAGAATCAGTAATAGATGAGTTTTATACTCTAAAATCTCGTCGAGCACAACTTAAGTAGCTATTGAAGTATTTTGTATGAACTTTGAACTATGTAAAAGGATATTGATATATAAATGTTATATGTTTGTTAAATATTATATATAATTTCATAATCTAGCCCAGGGCTGTTGAAGATCCTGGCTACGCCATTGACCGTGGCACGTCGACCGTAGGCGTGCTCGGAAGATCTCCGCTGGCACAATGGAGGGTCAGGGCGTACATGACGACCGCTGGCTGAAGTTGGCGAAGAAGATGGTCAGGGCGTACATGACGACGAAGCCGATGTGGTTGCCCAGCGTGGTCTACTGGCGGTACGGCACGGCGAGGGTGAGCATGAAGACGGTCATGAAGAAGAAGTAGCCTGGTACGGTGCCGCAGAGCGCCATGAGGGTCTGCCGCGAGCGATGTGGAAGGCCTCCTCGACGACGTTCATGGTGGCGGTCTTCGGGATCCAATTGATGGCGGTAAAGATGTCCTTTTGGAGAAGTTCTGGCAGTAGAAGGCGATGTCGAGGAGGAACCAGGTGTTTGCAGTGCAAAATCATGTAATCCAATTTATTCTATACGATTAAATTTAATATGTTTAATTTGATCTTATTAATTTAGTCTATGCAATTTGATTTTATTGAAAAGGGAAATAAAAATACTTAAATTTAATTATAATGATATTTTTATCATCATTTTATAATAACATGAATTATATTCTTTATAAAAAAATAATAGACACTAAACAAAAGAATATAATCATCTTTTTAATAACAATTAATTAATCATATTAGGTAACGTCAAACCTAGGACGACTGACCCAGTCCCACGAAAGTTTTCCATTGGCGCCAGGATAAATCAAGAAGCGCTCACGATAGGCGGTCCAGAAGCCCAACATGTAAGTACCCCAAGATGGTTTTAATGTGGTTAACTGATTTAAGTTAGGTCTTGGTGTTTTTAATCCTTCTGTCTAAGTGTGCAGAAACTTAGAAACGGAGGAAGTCGAGCGTAAGACGTAGTGTATAAGAAGGATTGCACGGGGAAGTGAGCCGACGGGCTCGATTCATCCGAGGGACGTGGAAGCTACGGAAGACTACACCGGTGGAGCGAGAAAGACGTGCGTGACGTCCGAGGGACGAGAAGCCGGAAGCAAGGAGACTCAAGGGACGAAAGGCCGGCGTCGGGTTTGGGTGAGCCTAACTCCGGTTGGCCAGAAATCACGTTGGAGACTGGTCAGCAACTTCTGACCTAAACCAATCTCGGGCGCCCAGCACTAGGTGCCCTGAGCACTCAGGCAACCCTGTGCATACAGGCGCCCGAGAGACTGTTTTATCAACAAAGCTAGTCATTTACGATCATTGCGCTGCGGATAACTCTCAAACCATGTGTTAAGCCCCCTGGAGCACATAGGCGGCCCAATACTACCACGTTAGCAAACAGAAAAGTTTGTCCGGGACTATAAATTGACACCTAGAGCTCAGGTTCAATTCACTCATTCCTCTCGAGCATTAGCAAACAAGTTCTATATAGTTTTCATTTCCTTTTCTGAGTTTTTTCTTGTGTAAGAGGTTTCTCCGCAGAAGAAGTTTATTCAGGAGATACGAGCTATATTCTGCCTTGGATTAGCAACCTCTCTGGTTGTAAACCAAGTAAAATTCTGACTGTCTCTTTCTTTTAAGTTTGCAATATTTTTAATGTTATTTATTATTTACGTTAACTAACAAACATCATTGTTTAAGACGAAATAAAAGATAGAGTTTTCTATTTTCAATGACAATTCACCCCCTCTTGCCGACCTTCGATCACCGTCACAACATTCTACCGTTGCGCGCCCCATTTGGAAAAAAAAATCCTACAAAATTCATCGTAATTAGATATTGAACTGCGGATACTTGGATTACATACATGATAATGTAATATTAATTATATTATATTGCATAATAAATTTAATTATATTATAAGATTGATTATATTTATTCCTAATCAAACGCAACCTTAGTGTTGTTAGTTGCCCTTGAGTCAACTAGGTAGTCGATTGAATCCCTTAAGAGAAGTCAAACAATTGTTGATCAAGTATAAGAAAGTTCTAGTCATTAGATAACATATGCAATAAAGTGACTCAGCCAAAATGAAATTTGTTTGAAGACGACTTAAAGGCTATAACAGAGGATCAAGGAAGCTTATTAATTAAGGTTGGCAAAATAATACTTAACTCTAATACTTTCATGCGTGTCTAAATTATTGTATGTTTTCTGTTGGATACAATTTTGCAAAGTAAAATTTTGATGCTATCGATTGTTGAAAGTCAAGTTTAACTTCAAAATCGAAATCTACGTTTCACGTAGATAAATCTGGATTATTTATTTGCTCAAAACCGATTAAGGGTGAATGAGAAATTAATTGTTCAAGATACGCTCAAATGAACATTAAGAAAAAAGATGGGGCTTTAGTCCTACATTGCTATCCGGCGAGAGCCAGTGTTTCCTTATATGTGTTCCTGTGCTAATATTGTTAATACAAAAACACAGGAGGTCTCTACCCTTGGGCAAGCAGGTGCTCGCACCTGCGAGCCCGCCACGCGCGCAATGGGCGCTTTGTTGGCGCACTTTGCACTTCGCACGTACGAATCGTCGCGAGTAGCTTTAATTTATGCTCCACGTGCGCGATGACGTGTTGTGATCAGGTGACGCCACGTGGCATGTCGGTGACGAGGCAGTGCCTATGTGGCACGTGACTGTGTAGAGAACGATGACTGGATTGGGCGAACAAATGGTGGTCGTCGGATCAAAGATCTGGAGCGTCGGATTTGAATCTAACTGTGAAGAGGGAGGATGGATTTGAAGCGTCGGATTAAATGTTCTAATCTAGCGGCTGAGATCAAGATGGGATATGAAGAGTTATAACTCTTCAGATCAAGGGACGAGATTAAAAGACCTTTAAAGGGTTATACTCTTTCGTTATGAACGGTCCAGATCTGTCCGAACCAAAGGGTACTTACCTCTTCACTCAATATATATAGATCTCTCCACTTGATCATTTCATTCATTCAAGCATTGCAATCTAAAAGCATTCACACTCATCCATCTTATGCATCAAGAGTCCAAAAAGCCTACGGAAAGATTCGCCGATCTCGAAATTTGAAGTGCTACTATTCCGAGACGACGTCGTTGTATCTTGGAAACGAATTGTTGCTATCCGTGAGCACCAGTAGCGGAGTAATATCATTTTACGGAGATAGTGTCGAACACTAGCCTCGACGTAAACCAATCAGTTTGCTTCCTCCGAAAGCAACCTCCCGGGAAGATCCGACAGTCGTAAATCGACTAAGTCAAATACCGAGGAGATACAAGTCGGGATCCAACAATCGTAAAACAATATTCGGAAAACTGATATGGCCGGAACCAACGATGTACCAACCGCCGTCCCTCACGCCGAGAAGCCGGAGAAATTCAACGAAGTCGACTTCAAAAGATGGCAGCAGAAGATGTTGTTCTACCTGACCACGCTGAACCTTGTACGGTTCCTGTGTGAAGACCCGCCAGCCGCTACGGAACATAATTCCGGGAGCCAGGCTACTCGCGATGCGTGGTCACACGGAGACTTCCTGTGCCGCAATTACGTTCTTAATGTACTGGACAATGCGCTTTATAGCGTATATTGCATGATGAAAACAGCCAAGTCACAGTGGGAATCGCTGGAGAAGAAATACAAAATTGGAAACGCCGGACTGAAGAAATTCATCATTGGTCGGTTTCTAGATTTCAAAATGAAGGATTCCAAGAGCGTCACGTCTCAGGTCCAAGACATGCAACTGATAATGCATGATCTAGACGCCGAAGGAATGTCGCTGAACGAGTCATTCAAAGTTGCTGCGGTAATCGAGAAACTCCCTCCGTCATGGAAGGATTTCAAAAATTACCTAAAGCACAAGCAGAAGGAGATGGGACTTGAAGACCTCATCCTGCGACTGCGAATGGAGGAGGATAATCGAAAATTATCCGACTCTAGAGGAACAAAGCGGACAGTCGACGAGATGTCCAACCTGATGGAACCAAAAGCCAAGAAGCCGAAGTAACCGAACCAGAATGCTGAAGGCAAAAGGTTCAAGGGCACATGCTACAATTGTGGAAAGTCAGGACACATGTCCAAAGACTGCAGACGCCCGAAGAAGACAACCAAGAGCCAGAAGAATGTTGCGAACCAAGTCGCAACCTCCGCTGACATAGATCTCAGCGCTCTAGATCTCACTGCGGTCGTGTTCGAAGCCAACTTGGTGGACAACCCGAAGCAGTGGTGGATCGATACTGAAGCAACCCTCCACATCTGTTCGGACAAGGCGATGTTCTCCAAGTACACCCCGATAAGTGGAAGAAAGCTCTATATGGGCAACTCCACGACGTCCTCAATTGTTGGACTCAGGACAGTTGTTCTAAAAATGATGTCTGGGAAGGAGTTAACTCTCATTGATGTGTTCCATATTCCCGACATCAGGAAGAACTTAGTTTCTGGATCGACACTTGTTAAAGCCGGATTCAAACTAGTGTTCCAATCCATCAACTTTGTGCTTACTAAGAACGGTGTCTTCGTAGGAAAGGGGTATTTAGAAAAAAATTTGTTCAAGATGGTTGTAATGACAGTACATCGTAATTTTGATGGTAATAAATTAAAAGCTTACAGCTATGTTATTGAGTGTTTTAATTTATGGCATGATCGGCTTGGGCATATCAATAATAATACTCTATAACGTCTCGTCAAACTAAATTTATTACCGAACATTGATGTTGATGAAACACACAAATGCGAAGTGTGTGTGGAGGCGAAAATGACGAGACTACCTTTTCATTCGGTGGAAAGGTCAACGACTCCTCTAGAATTAATACATAGTGATCTATGTGACTTGAAATTGGTGCAAACTAGAGGAGGTAAAAAGTACTTCATTACTTTTATCGATGACTGCACGAGGTTCTGTTATGCCTTTCTTTTAAGAAGTAAAGATGAAACCCTAGAAATTTTCAGAACCTATAAAACGGAAGTTGAAAAATGAATTAAAATAATTCGTAGAGATAGAAGTGGAGAATATGGTGCACCGTTTGATGAATTCTGTTCAGAATCTGGAATCATCCATCAGACAACGGCACCTTACTCACCTTAATCGAATGGTGTTGCTGAATGTAAAAATCGGACACTAAAGGAAATGATGAATGTCTTATTGATAAATTCAGGCTTACCCTAGAACCTGTGGGGGGAAGCCATATTATCAGCAAACCACATTCTCATCAAAATCCTTCTCAAGAAAAATGATAAAATACCATATGAACTATGGAAAGGTCGCGAGTCATCATATAAATAATTGAAAGTGTGGGGGTGCTTAGCAAAGGTCGAAGTACCTAAGCCAAAGCAAGTTAAGATCGGACCTAAAACGTTTGATGCAATATTTGTCGGATATAACCAAAACAGTAGTGCATATCGCTTAAGTCAGACATTCCTGATATTCATGTGGGTACAACCATAGAATCTCGGAATGCAATATTTTTTGAAGATGTGTTTCCAAATAAGAAGGAAAAAGTTTAAAATAATGACAATGGAAGTTCTAACAAACATAATGTTCCAGAACTTAGTTGTCATTAAAGGGCTATTGACGATCAAAGCGAAGAGCCACGTCGGACCAAACGGGCTAGAGTTGAGAAATTGTTCGGGCCAGATTTCATGACATTCATGTCAGAAATGGACCCAAGAACACTAAGCGAAGCTCTCTCTGGTCCCAACTTCCCATTGTGGAAAGAAGCTGTCAATAGTGAAATCGAGTCCATCATAAATAACCATACTTGGGAATTAGTAGACCTTCCTTCTGGTGCTAAACCATTAGGTTGTAAGTGGATACTAAAACGCAAGTATAAAGCTGATGGATCAGTTGACAAGTATAAGGCCAGACTTGTAGCTAAAGGGTACAAGCAACAGGAAGACCTTGATTACTTCGATACCTACTCACCGGTGACAAGGATTACGTTCATACGAGTGCTGATAGCCATTGCAGCATTGCATGACCTTGAAATACACCAAATGGATGTTAAGACTGCTTTCTTAAATGGTGAGTTGGAAGAAGAAATCTACATGGAGCAACCGAGGGGTTTATAGCTCCTGGAACTGAGGAAAAGTGTGTCGACTTGTTAAGTCGTTGTACGGACTTAAACAAGCGCCAAAGCAATGACATGAAAAATTTGACAAAATAATGATGTCAAACGAATTTAGAATAAATGAATGTGACATATGCATTTATATCAAAAGTACACCTGAGAGTTATGTAATCGTCTGTCTATACGTAGACGACATGCTCATAATGGGAAGTAATCATGATATCATCATGAGTACTAAGAAAATGTTGACCAATAGTTTCGACATGAAAGATATGGGTCTAGTAGATGTCATATTGGGAATTAAAATTCTCAGGACGTCCGATGGGATAGTTTTAACACAATCCTATTATGTATAGTCAGTATTGAAAAGATTCAATGCATACGATCTTTCTACTGTAAAAACATCTATGGATCTAAGTCAACACTTAGCGAAAAACCATGGTGAACCCATATCGCAATTGGAATATTCCTGGATAATTGACAGTTTGATGTATCTCACAAACTGTACTCGTCCGGATATTGCCTGTGTGCTCAACAAACTGAGTCGTTTTACGAGCAATCCAAACGACACCCATTGGAAAGCACTGATACGAGTTCTTAGATATTTAAAATATACTATGAACTACGGATTACATTACGGAAGATATCTCGCAGTCATGGAGGGATATTGTGATGCTAATTGGATCTCCAATACAAAAGACTCCAAATCCACTAGTGGATATGTATTCACGATCGGTGGGGAGCAATATCTTGGAAATCCACTAAGCAGACATACATAGCTCGGTCAATAATGGAATCCGAGTTTATAACACTTGACAAAGCAGCTGAAGAAGCTGAATGACTGCGGAATTTCTTGGAAGATATTCCGAGCTGGACAAAACCTGTGCCCGCCGTACTTATCCACTGTGATAGTCAATCGTCAATTGGAAGGGCACAGAGTAGTATGTATAATGGTAAGTCACAATATATATGTCATCGACATAATACCATTAGGCAGTTGATCTTGAACAGAGTGATTGCAATCGATTATGTCAAATCTAAGGATAATTTGGCAGATCCCCTAACGAAGGGGCTAAATCGAGATCAAGTATACTGCTCATCAAGAGGAATGAGATTGAAAATCTACAACTAAAAACGGCTGTAGCAGTAACCCAACCTTATTGACTAGAGATCCCAAGATCTTGGTTCAATGGGACAACGAAGTTATAGAAGTTGTGTAATAGCACAAGAGAAATAATTATCTCTACTATCCCAATCCTAAGATGATTTGGTGTTGTCCTACCACATGTAGTGAGAATAAGCTTATGTTTTTAATGACTTCTATACCTTTAAGGTGGAGTTTGGTAGGATACTCTTGATAGAAGTGTCACCTATGTGAGTGTGAAGACAGGCCGCTTCAATGAAACACTCATGAATCTAAGATGGTGTCCATGGCCGAAACAGAACCAACCATGAGAACCATAAGTGGGTGAGATAAGTCTCTGTGTGGGTGTTATTGTCTTAGTATATACTAACAGCTGAGAAGTTCAAGACATCACGTTTACTGCGCAACCTAGTATGCTCGATAGCATTCCACTACGGAAGGTTAAAATTCACAAGCTACCTTTCCCGATGCATTGACTTATCGATTGGACTCCTGTAAAGTGTCAGCATGCATACATGCAATACATGTATTAAATTCTATTCATGTGGGGGATTATTGAATACGATTTTGTAAAGTAAAATTTTGATGCCATCGATCTTTAAAAGTCAAGTTTGACTTCAAAATCGAAATCTACATTTCGCGTAGATAAATCTGGACTATTTATTTGCTCAAAACTAATTAAGGGTGAATGAGAAATTAATTGTTCAATATACGCTCAAATGAACATTAAGGAAAAAGATGGGGCTTTAGTCCCACATTGCTAACCGGCGAGAGCCAGTGTTTCCTATATGTGTTCTTGTGCTAATGTTATTAATACAAAAGCACAGGAGGTTTCTACCCTTGGGCGAGCAGGTGCTCGCACCCGCGAGCCCGCCACCCACCACCCGCCACGCGCGTAGGCGCGCACGCGCGCAATGGGCGCTTTGTTGGCGCACTTTGCACTTAGATCAAGATGGGATCTGGGGACGAGATTAAAAGATCTTTAAAGGGTTATACCCTTTCGTTATGAACGGTCCAGATCTGTCTGAACCAAAGGGTACTTACCTCTTCACTCAATATATATAGATCCCTCCACTTGATCATTTCATTTATTCAAGCATTGCAATCTAAAAGCTTTCGCACTCATCCATCTTATGCATCAAGAGTCCAAAAAACCTATTGAAAGGTTTGTTGGTCTCGGAATTTGAAATGTTACTATTCCGAGACAACGTCGTTGTATCTTGGAAACGAATTGCTGCTATCCGTGAGCACCAGTTGCGGAGCAATATTGTTTTACAGAGATAGTGTCGAACACTACCCTCGACATAAACCAATCAGTTTGCTTCCTCCGAAAGCAACCTCCCGGAAGATCCGACGGTCGTAAATCGACTAAGTCAAATACCAAGGAGATACAAGTCGGAATCCAACATTTTCTTACTTAATTTACTTGTTTTTCTTCATTATAAGAAGATATACGGTAAAATTTTCTTCACCTTTAGAAGCAAAAGTGACTTGTCTCGAGCATCATAAGGCATTAGTACAAATCAAGGGTATATAAAAAACTTTGATAAAATATTTTTAATACTCCATTGATATTAAACCTTTAAAATATTTTTTTTTTCAGAACCCCATTTATAGTCTATTTCAACTTTAAAACACCGAGATACTTTAAAACATGCTATTTCTATCGTCCAAGTGGTTAGCCAGCTAGCCATCTTAACTAATTCATCTACCTTGATATTGTCTGCTCGGGAAATCTTCTACAGAGACACTTCTTAGAAATTTGACCTCGGTTGTTCAAATGCTTGGACATAACACTTCAAGTGGTCATTCCTTAATTTGAAATTTGTCTCAACCTACTGAGTCACTAGTTGAGAGTCCGAGTAAAGGATGACCTTAGTAGCTCCCACCCGTTTTGCTACTTGCAATCCAGCCAATAAAGTTTCGTATTCTGACTCATTATTTCTGGCCCAAAAATTCAACCCGACAGACAATTGCAGGGTGTCTCCCGAGGGGGGATTAGCAACACCCCCACTCTGTTAGCAGTTTGTGTAGAAGAACCATCCACATAAACCTTCCAGGTTTCTTCAACCTCTAGTGTGACAGTGGCTTTAGCTATAAAATCCTCTAAGACTTCAGCTTTTATGGCCGACCCGGGGCTAGTAGTGGCTATCATATTCACTAAGTTCGGTCATCTATTTAATCAACCTCCCGGAAGCTTCTGAATTAGCTAACACTCGACCGAGCTGATTGTTGGTGAGCACCACTATAGGGTGTGATAAGAAGTACGATCTTAACTGGCAAGCGATCAAGACCAGCTCATAGGCCAGCTATTCCAAGATAGTGTACCAGCTTTCTACTTCCTTTAGTAGAAGACTAAAAAAGTAAATGAGATATTGAAGGTTACCTTCTTCTCACAGTAGAACTAAACCAACAGCTTGTTCAGCGGTCGATAGCTATAACAATAACCTCTCCCCCAATATTGACTTGTAGACTATGGGCAGCTCGGCGAGTTACTCCTTCAACTTTGCAAAGGCTTTGACACACTTCTCATCCTATTCAAACTTCAAAGCTTTTCGTAAAACTTTGAAAAGAGGAAGGGTTCTGTTAGCTAACCTAGAAATGAATCGAGAAAGAACTGTGATGCGACCCACTAGCCTTTGTGCTTCCTTAAAATAATGAGGAGGGGGCATATCTTGAATGACATGTACTTTCTCTGGATTAGCTTTAATTCACCGCTCAGTTATCATATATCTCAGAAACTGCCCACTCTTTGCTCCAAACAGACATTTACTATGGTTCAACTTTATACCATGAGTCCTCAGGATCTCGAATGCTTCTTCCAAGTCAGCTATTATATCTCCCCCCTCCTCAGTTTGATGAGGTTATCGTCGACATACACCTCAATATTCAATCCAATTTATTGTCGAAACATCTTATCCATCATCCTTTGATAAGTAGCTCTTGCATTCTTTAGGCCGAACGACATAACATTATAGCAATATGTTTCATCTAAAGTGACAAAACTAATTTTCTCTTGGTCTTCCTGAGCGAACAAGACTTGGTGGTATCCCTAATATGCATGCAACATGCAAATGTATTCACACCCTAAGTAGAATCAATCATCTATTCTATCTGAGGCAAAAGGTAGTAATTTTTTGGACAGACTTTATTTAATTCATAAAAGTTGATGCATACATGTCATTTCCCTTGGCTTAGGGACCAATACAATATTACATAGCCAACTCGGGAATTTGACCTCCTGAATATGCCTAGCCTCCAAAAGCTTGATGACCTCCTCTCAAATTATCTGATTCTACTCGGCCCAAAATGCCTACTTCTTAGTTTGACTGATTGGGCTTCTGAGAGCCCCCTCCCCCTCAAATTTCTTTGTTTGACCAAGCAAACTTATTATAATGGCTGGCTAAGCACCCTATCAGCTTCTCCCTCAACCCTTAAGGCATGTCGGTCGCAATGCAAAAGGTTCCATCTTTCTGTTGAGGAATTTGAACCTCCTCCTACTTGCCAGGTTGGCGCACTTTCACCTTCTCTTCCTCAGTACTAGGACCCTTCAAGATGACTTGGAGGGTTTCATGGACCCTCATATTTTTATGAAAATCCATCCGAATGATGTCTACGTAACATTTTCTTGAGGCCAACTAGCTACCACGAACTTCCCTGACCTGGTCTCCTACCAAGAACTTAATCTTCGGGTGAAATATAGAAACCACCGTCTGAAATATGTTCAGCGCGGGTCTACTCAGGATAACGTCATACGACCAGGCTATGTTGACCACAATGAAGGGCATTTAATTATCTGCTTTTCTCCAATATCTCATCTCCCAATGATAAGGGGAGATGTATTCGCCTGACCAGTTATACTTGATGCCCAATGAAGTCAAACAGGGGAGTGACTATCGAGTGCAGCTTTTCCTCTTCAATTTGCATCTAATCTAAAGACGCCTTGAAAATGATATTGACCGAGCTACTTGTGTCAATGAAAACCCACTTCACAGTATAATTAGATATTAAGGCCTCAATTACCATAGCATCTTCGTGCAACGTCTCTATTCCTTCCAGATCTTTAGGGCCGAAGGATATAACATGTCCGATCATGCGCTCCTGGCTAGTCCCCATTGAGTAATTCTCAAGTCGACACACATGAGTCTTCCGTGCTCCGTTGGAATCTCGATTCGTTGGACCCCAAGAGATCATACCTACCATACCCCTTGGCGGGCCCCATGCGAGAGTTTTCCCCTTTTCTTTATCCCTCGGGGGCGTAGGCATCCTTTCCCTCTTGGGCGATCGACTGCACTCCGGATGGACCGTCCTCTTCTTCGATTGACTTGTTTAGGGTGCCCGTTGGTAGGGTTTAGGAGAATACCTCGGCCTGTTAGCAGCTTTCCCCTACACTTTTCGAAAGCGATTGTTGAGAGTATAGAACTCCTCAGTTATGTTGAATAAGTAGCCGACTGATGATATGTGCAAAAAATCTTCTTGCCCTTTAGGACCCCTCGAGGAGCTCCTTGCTCGATCAACGTTATGGCCTTGTCTCTGCGATTCACTAGGTGATGCCTCGACTGAGCCACTTTAGCCAAGGTAGGAGGGAGCGGAGCTTTGCGGTCAGGGTAGGTAGGCATCAAGGTCAGCAACCACAAGATTTTCTTCCAAGCAAACTGTACATCTTCCACGTTCACATGCTTTATTGATCTCTGGAGTAGGTCCTCAAGGCTGATTGGCAACTTCTTCACCAAAGATCGGAAGAACTCCCCTTCTTCTAGCCCTTGGGTGAAAGCATTCACTAGTATTTCTGAGGTGGCAGAAGGAACATCTTGCGCCACCCAATTGAATCGCTAAATGTAATCCTTTAGCGTCTCCTTAGCCTTCTGCTTTAGGGAGAACAAATTAAGCGGTATTTTGTGATACCACCTACTGCTGACAAAATGGTCTATGAAGGTTGCTCTGAATTCTATAAAAGAACTAATGGAGGCATTGTATAGTCTTTTGAACTATCTTTGAGCAGACCCTAAGAATGTGTTAAGGAATATTCTGCACTTCACTCCATCAGTATACTGGTGCAGAAGAACAACATTTTTGAACTTGCATATATGATCTTTAGGGTCAGTTGCGCCCAGGGCCGTCTCCAGGAAATTGGAGGCCCTAGGCTAATTTTTAAATAAAAATATTATATAATTTTTTTAATTAAATATAAAATAACTGACAATTAAATACACATGATTATCATGAATACTCAATATATTACGTAAATATAAAATTTTCAAAAATTAAATTAAGAATTCCTCCATTGTTATATCAATTTCAGTAACTCCTCCACATATATAAACTAAATCTAATCACAAAAATACAAAATGTTCATACTCTTCGTGCTTTTTGTTGCGCAAAATTGTCAACTAAATCATCGTAATCAAGCTTAGCTACCATCTTTTTTTCAATAGACAATATGGCCAAACCATTCAACCTATCTTGTGACATAGTTGATCGAAGATAATTCTTTATCAACTTCAACTTTGAGAAACTCCTTTCAGCAGAAGCTACCGTAACTGGTATGGTTAATAATATTCTATAAGCTATCCAAGCATTAGGAAACCCATGATACAAATTTTTGACATACTCCAAGACTTCAAGTGGTTTGGTAATCGAATTCGGCAATGCTTTTCTGAGTAATTGCAATTCAGAAAATAGTTCAAGCGCATTAATATCAGAATCATCCTCATGTTTCAAAAATTCTTCAAGTGCAACACATGAATTGTTCAAACTCTCATCATCTGTATTTTTCAACTTGCTCAAGTTAAATAAAAACCCAAAAGTCTCTTCATATTTCTGAAATTGCTCAAATCTTGTCTTGAGTGAAGAAAGAGCATTATCAACTATCTGCAAAAAATAATTTACTCGAAAATATTCTTCAGCTCCTTGTATTGGTTCATCTCGAGAATTTTCATCAAAGAATTTTTTTCTGCGACGGATACGAGTTTCACGAAATATAGGTTCAACCTCCATTCCTAAAGCAATCTTTTCAGCTTCACTTTTTGCAACTTCAAAACCAATATTTCTGTATTCTTCCAAAAAGATAATCAAACCTTTTAACAGACTAATACCCTCATCAATAGCTATATCATTTCTTTGGAGAATCTTACTGACTTTATTTACTTTCTGTAATATTTCAAACCATATTACCATACCCATAAAAAATTCAAAACTTTGAAGTTCATAATTTGCCAAAGACTCTGCATCACTCACTGTTGTTGCATCACCACTATGTTCTACTAGATGCAATAGTGCATCCCTTATTTGAGGAACTTGAAATCTTACAGCTTTTACGCTATCAAGACGACTTTCCCAACGTGTATCCGACCATGATTTCAATGTAAGTCCTTCTCTATTGCGACCTTTTACAAAAGATTTAAGAATCTCCCACCGTTTTGTTGAACCAGAAAATAATTTATAAATTCTTTGTATCACTCCAAAAAATGATTTAGCTTGAATACAACTCATAGCCATATCACAAAGGACAAGATTAAGAGAATGACAACCACATGGAGTGTAAAATGCTCTAGGATACTCTTTAAGTACTCTGCTGCTTACTCCTTTATATTGTCCTTTCATATTTGAGCCATTATCATATCCCTGCCCTCTCATGTTATTAAAATCAAGCTCCAATTTTCTCAAAACCGATTTAAGCTCATTGTAAAGTGCATCCCCTGATGTTTCAGTAACTTTCAAAAACTGAATAAAGAACTCCTCCACTGTTATGGGTGTCTTAGAAATATTAACACATCTCAATATAAGAGACATTTGTTCTTCATGACTAATGTCTGGAGTACAATCAAGAATTACAGAAAAATATTTTGCTCCTTTGATGATTTCAAGGATCTTATTCTTAATCTCGCCTGATAACAAAAGTATTAATTCATTTTGAATATTATGGCCAAGATAATGGACACGACGGGCCTCCTTTCTTCTGATACGCCGAAGGTGCTCTTCCATGATCGGATCAAAATCAGCAATCATCCGAATTATACTTAGAAAATTTCCACTATTATGATCATCAAGTTTTTCATTACTTCCGCGAAATGCCAAATTATTGCTTGCAAGAGTTTTTACAACACTAATAATTCTCTTCAAAACATCTCTCCAAAATCTTTTTTCTTTCTCAATGACTTTTTGATTAGAAGAATCAATTGTTAATTTTTTTCTCAATCTTGTTTCTGCCTCCATCCAGTTTGTTAAGTTATTTATATGATCAGTGCTTCTTTCATGCTCACTAAGTCTCGCGTGAATATTTTTCCAATCACCATAACCTATAGTTGTTGTCAAAGGACTTGATATAACTTTATCTCTTTTGAATAACACACAACAAAAGCAAAACACTTTATCCTTCTTCTGAGAGTACACTAGCCATGATCTATCAAGTTTTTCTCCATTCGACAAAGATCGACTGTAATGTCTATCATTGAAGCTTCTACCATGGTCATTAACTGGATACTCGATATCCATAACTCTTTTTGGACCTCTCTCTATTAACAAATCAATTTTTTTTTGAAGCATATTATTCTCCCAATTTCCTGGATCGAACAAATCATCTAATTCTTCAGAACTCATATCTATATTTTCATTCAAATTTTCAATATCATTTGCATCTACTTGAATCCCATCATTCAAAACTATATTCTCAGTTGAAATTTGATCAGTAGCTACATTCTCAGAATTCAAATTTTGATCTGAATTTGTAATAATAGTCAAATCTTCAACTATGGAAACTACAGGCTTTATGTACCTTTCCATAGACCCAGTGAGAGATTTTGTAAGAATCTCTTGTCTTTCTTTCTTTTTCCTCTTTGAACTTCCAGATTCGAATTTTTTTTTCCCGTCATAATTGATAATTCACGATACCAATCTAACAAAACAAATATAAAATATAATTTAAATACTAACAAATATATATCTAGGATTTTCAAATTAATCGATGATAAAATTAATTGCATTAAGTAGTTTTGAAGCATGACATATTCTAAATTATAACTTCAATAATTGCATGAAACATTTTCTTGTGAGTAAACGAGAACAAAATAAGCACCACATTTACAAATGCCTATCATACATATAAAGAGTAAATAAAAAAATAAGCAATTTCTCTATAAAGATAATCAAACACTATAGAATTACATACCCCAGCATGTGAAAAATCAAACTCCATCAGAACAAATAAAATCAACTTTACCTTCTAAGCACTCTAACATACTTGACTGACCAAAAGTACAAAAGCTTATACAAACAACATAAAAATGCTTAATGAACTAATCCATGTTAGTGATTATGGAATCCACTTAGTTGCCATGGAAATTCGCTATCTGCTTCTTATATGGATTATTTTATTAGGTTATGGTATCGTACATTCATTTACAAATTAGTCTTGAAGGCATATGAAGAAAAGAGTTAAGCAAACGAGGGAGCAAGTAATATACTAATATACGTACAAACTGAACTTTCACATTCTAGACAAAATGAGATGAGGTTGATGAGCTTACATGATGGATAAACTAACTAACTAAGAAGTAAGAAATTTGAATAAAAATAATTAAGAGGTTCAAATTGCAAAATGCAAATGAAAACAAATTGATTATTGATTAGATTACAATTTGATTTCTTAGTAAATTGTGCGAGAATAATTTGTTTTCCACTGTGGAAATTTGAGAAGTTGCTGTGGAAATTTGACGTGATTATACAATTTCCACAGTGAAAACAAATTGTGACCCTCCCTCCACAGCAACTTCTCAAATTTTCATACAAAAGAAAATAGAAAACTTGGAAGATGATTATTGATTAGATGAAACATTGAAACTATCAAATACTGATAGAAAGTAGAAACTTGTTAACTTGATTACCTGGTTTGCACAGCACAGGAGAGATTGGCGTTGGCGATTGGCGAAGATGCCGAAGAGGCAAAGACTGAAGTCTGAAGAGAATCGCGGGATGGGCCTGGCACGACGACAGGAAAGGGATTAGGGCTTCGGATTGGAGATAATTAAGACTCTTAATAGAATTGCAAATAAAAACAAATTGATTAGCAACTTCTCAAATCTCAAGTTTTCTTACAAAAGAAAACATAGAACTCTGAAGATGAAACATTGAAACTACCAAATATTGATGGAAAGTTTAGAAACTTGATTACCTGGTTTGCACAAGAGAGATTGGCGTTGGCGAAGATGCCGAAGAGCCGAAGAGGCGAAGAGAATCGTAAGATGGCACAGGCGCACAGCGTCGGCGTCTCGGCAGTCGGCGACAGGAAAGGGATTAGGATTTAGGGCTTCGCCGCTTCGCCGCTTCGCCGCTTCGGTGCTATTCGAACTTCGAAAAGTATTTGACGAGAAAAGAGATTAAGAGAGAAATAAAATTTTACAAAGAAATATATAAATATATATATATATATTTTTTGCTTCGTTCAAGCCATTAAAAATTAAAAAAAAAATGCAGCAGCCCCTTCGCCGACTTGGTTCGTTCATGCCCAATTGCCCATAGCCATTAAAAATTATCCATTAAAATATTAAATATAATACTTAAAAAAATTTTTTTTGAGGCCCTAAAATGGGGGAGGCCCTAGGCAATTGCCTTGGTTGCCTCCCCCTAGGGCCGGCTTTGGTTGCGCCATGATACTCTCTTACAGCAGGTGATCGAAAATGATGTGGCAACGAGTCTTCTATGATGCTTTGAGAAAAAGGTGATGCCTTCTGACTTTTCAATAGACTAAAACTCACAGTCCTTCCTTGCTTCAGGTTTTGTGGTGACGTGTTAGAAGCCATAGAAGGTGCTCTCCGACCAGTGCCCATAGCATTCCCCAAGTGGCCACGGGGCTCCCCTAGGGGAGGACCCAAGGGCAACTAACTCTCTGGACTTCTTTCTATTGAAGCCGACACCACCTTAGAAGTCACATGCTGAATTTGTCGATGCCCTAATGCTCCTCTCACAGTAGCAACTACTATCTGATCCAACTCTTCATGAGTCAAAAATAAACTTGCAGCTTTGTCAGTATCGTCCATCTAAACTCTTGACTTCCAGTGAAAGAAGATTCCTATAGACATTGCCAAAATATTCTGGAAGACGCAATAAAAGCAGACAACCTACTGGTGGTAGTGGATTGGTCTTTGACTTTGACATTGCTACTTGAAAATAATGGTACTGGAAGGGTCCCATCGATTACCACTCCGACGTTTAAGTCAGAAATCCGGAATGGACTTAAGATAAATCGAAAAAGAACAAAGAACGAGAGAGAGAGAGAGTTATTGTATATTTTCCAAACCTGCCTTCCTTTTATGGTCGTCTCCTCCCTTTATTCTCCTCCTCCTAACTATTTTCCGGACATTAATGACTAACACATTATTATAGCTGCCATTATGATAGTCATTAAAGATAATTATTAATGTACATTTCAATCATTTGATTATTAAAACCTCTTTACTATCACGGCGCTCCTCATGAACATTTATTGTCTTTAATAACGTATTGGATGTGATTTCACCTAAGAAAAGAATTACTTGCTCGAGGGAAATTACTTCATTTGGAGGAACTACCCGCTCGGGAGGATTCTTTGAGAGATGTTATCATGCGCATTAGGCTTACGGTCAACTAACCATGCTTGAGAGGAGTCTCGCTTGGGAGAGTATTTTGCCAGAGTAGGAAGTCTCTTCATAAGTCAACCACAACCTTGACTTACCTCCCCTTTTCGAAGCCACACAGTCCCCTCCTAACTGACCTCATCATACAGTAACTAAATTTAATTGAATGGTAAGAATATAAAAATAATACAAGTACATATTTAGGATGATTTATAATAATTATATAGTATATTTTGACAATTAATTGTTTTCTAAAATATGTAAATTTCATAAATATTCATAATAGCCATTAAAGATATTTAAAAAATTTTAAGTTAACATTATTATATATTTAGATTATGCTCACTAATTTTAAAGATGATTAATTTGATCTTACGAAAATTATCATTGATTATCGAGATAAATTAGGAAGTATTCATAGTGGAGCGGCCCATTAGCCCAGTATTTTTAGGTTAATTATTTATTAAAGAAAATTTATTTATTAATTTATCAAAATTAAAATTTAAATAAATATTTGAGAAATTGAGAAGAGGTCTTGTTTCTATCATATAAACGTACAGAAAGCAATACATATATAGTTAAATGCTTAAAATTACATATCCAACATTAAAAAAATTGAATATTTAATATCTGGTTCAATAATAATTTTTTTTAAATGTTGTAAGCCAACTTAATTATCTTTTATTTTCCAATACTCATGACTTGAATTAAATCTTCATTGAATATCAAAATTTATTATATATGAAAATCATATTGGTTAATTAGCTTAGTATTTAATTAGTTAGTTTGTGTTTCCTTATATCATGTCATTTTTTTTAGTTTTTCATGAATTATCATATTTATCATGCATATATTTGTTAGTTTCTTATAGTACGATATTAACATGATAACTTTTATATTTTTGTGAAAAATATACTCATATCTTTTAGCTATTTATTTCTTACTATATATGATAGTATTATATGAGCATGGTTGAGAGTCGGAGGCCTACTTCTTTAGTATTTCCTTTTTATATTAAATTTAATTTTGATATATTCGAGAATAGTTACGATTCATATAACATTATTGGACTAGTACTTTAGTTTTCTAGGGGATATCCACTACATTTTGATTACTAGAGAAACACTCGAGTTGAGTGTCACATAGAAAAAGTAGAAAATTTTTTATTTATGAAAATGTGAAGAAAAAAGTATTTTGACAATGAGTGGAAACGATATAGTACCCCTTTGAGATTCCGAGGTTACTAAAAAAATATCTACCAGTTTCTTACATTATCAAGTGTTCTTTTGAGACCTTGTGTGAATAATGCAAAGTATTAGGGGGGATGAGCTTTACGCATGACAAGTAAGTGTCTTTTGCACCGGAGAATTTTAAGGAACACACTAAGATGATAAAATCATTGATTTGGATTCATAATTAACACGTTAGAATCAAGTCATTTTGCATTATGCACAAAGAATTTTCAAATTAGGCCACATTAGGATCATTCATATGTCTTTGCTCATTAACAAAACTATTATATTGAATTAAATGAATTTGGTAGGAATTATTATGTTTCATTTGCACACATGAGTCTTCATTATAGGTTTTGTTTTGAGGACAAAGAAAGATTTAAATCTGGGAGTATTTGATGTATGTGAATCATGCATATATTTTCAATCTTGTTTAGCATGCATTTGTTGCATTACATGCACATAATTTATGTTAATTCCTAGCATTTGCATTCATTTCATCATTTTAGTATAGATGACTACGATTTATGCTTTATATTGATAGAAAGTGGAAGAATTTGGCGTTGGAGTGAATTTGGAGACGAAAAGCCATAGGAGCTCACATTTCAACATGATTCATGACCAAACCATGCTATATTCCACAACCATGGATCATTTAGAAGACAGAACTGTTGGATTGTGTAGGGTCGGCTAGAGAGAGATGAATAACCCTGAAAATATAAACTCTTTGTGTCAATCTCATGCTTTTGAATTTAGCAATGACACACTATTAATTAACAAACAATAAGAAGCATAGAAACAAAAGGGGACAAAGAATTACTTAGTTTGCAATCTGAGTAGTTGCTAATCTAAGACAAAATCAAGTGCACTAACAAGCTTCTCCTTTGAAGGTGGAGAAGCCCCTTATAAGAATTTAAAGCACGACCTTTGAAGAACAAAGATAGAAATGAAGTACAAAGTGTGTTGTGCAATTTTGAGCTCAAGGGGCTCTATTTATAATCCTATGAAAAACCAGCCGTTTTGCTGGCGTGGCTTGTTCTGGGCGCCTGGAGTTGATCGACACTGATCCACTCGACAACAGGTGTCTGTTTGACTTTCAGGCGATCCGAGGGCCTAGAAGTGGTCCGAGCACCTGGACTGTGCTGACGCGACCTCCGAGTCTGATCTCTTCGACAAACAACTCCCTGACATGGCAACCCATTTAGACGCCTGGGCTGGGTCTGGGCGGCTGGAACTGATCCAGGAACTTGGAATTCGAGTGCCTGGAATAGTTCTAGGGGCTTGGAATCGTCAACTTAGAACGTTGACCATTCTTCATTTCGATTGTTTGGCTGATGCTTTGGTCGTCTGGAGTTGAGCTCACCCTAACCCAACTCAGACTTCTCCTCGAGCGGAGTTCCTCCCTGGCTTCTCGTCACTCGGAAGTTGCACAAGTCCTTCTTGCTCCACATGTGTACTCTTACATAACTCTTCGTCCCTAGGATGCACCAAACCCGTCAACTTGCTTCTCGTGTCATTCTTCTCACTCGTTGCGTCTTTCGCTCAACTTCTTGTATTCATAAGTTCCTGTACACTTAGACACAAGGCATCAAACATAACGTAAGACCTAACCTGACTCAATTGATCACATCAAAACTTTCTTGGGTACTTACAAGAACATGCATTAGAGCAGTAACTAGAATTATCCTCCAGCAAGGAACATGGTCCGACAATGTCCTCTAACACGGTCGTGTGCCCTTGACACAGCCATGTCCCTTATTGACTTTTGATGACAAGCGATCCAACACTAAATACGGGTTGGTCATGTCTACTGACACGGTTGTGCCAGGTCACACGGTTGTGGCGTATGTGGCGGCTCCTCCCCTATTTTTAGAAAAATTTGTTTGGATTGCCTATGCTTTAGGAAACTTTGTCAAGAGTTTCAAAACTATAAAAGGAGGCAAGAGACGACAGTTTAGAGATATTTGATGATATGGGAGATTTCCCCGATTCCGTGATGGAGGATCAAAGAGAGGGTTACATCGAAGGTAACAAGGGAGCTATGACGTCAATGACCGGTATTTTATTAGTAGTTTTTTTAATTTTAACATTAGGGAATAACCCGATGTTGAGTTAACACTTATGTTTTGTAAATCTCCTCTTTTATCACATGATGTATTTGATTCTTGATTAGTTTTAGTATGCTTACATGTTAATGATACTAGCGCATGCTATCATATCATAGAGAAAAGGGTAAGGACCAAGAGGTAAATCTAGTTCTTCGACCTATAAATTTCAGACTCGAGTGTTTATTAGTGAAAGCAGTCTAAAACATCTTGAGGATACTGTTGACTATCACAGAGCATAAATGGTTTATCCCGATTGGGCCTCACGAAGTAAGGGATAGTGGTATAGGAGATCATGGGGAATCATGACAGGAGCCTCCATGAAAAAGTGATCACCCTAGTCCCTACTATGACTACCACAAAAGAAAGAGTCACATTTGAGTAGATACATCTATTTTGTCTGAGAAGAAATATCAATTATCTTAGGATAGACCATCTTTAAGTATATCAAAATTGAGAGAAAAAGATAGTTACTTTGATTTCACAACAACTCTCTCATTTCAATTGGCCTAGATAGCATGTTTTGCATATAGACGAGTACTTGATCACATGATTTCAAAGGAAGATAATTTTACTATTTGATGACGACTATGCACTTGTGACATTCACACATCACATATATGTCCTAAGATATTATTATCGTGATATATCTCTTCTATGTTGACTCTGGGATGAGTTGACGAGGGCGCTGGGACCGAACGAATCGTCTTTTGCCACCAAGATATTATTATCGCCCCTAAAGCATAGCATAGACGATGGATACATGATAATTCTACTCTAATGGTCAGGGGTTGATTCTCGAAAATTGATGACCAATACTTGTGTATCTGCATTTATCTCCTTTTATATTTGTGGGGTCGGTTCTCAGAAAATATTATTTATTAATAATTCATAATTTTTATTTAGGAATATTAGTGTTAACACGTCTATTTATTTAGTTTAATAAATTATTTAAATTTATTTATTTAATTTATCTTTTATATATTAATCGTTCATTTACAACCAGAGCTCGGAGCATGAGAAAATAATATAAAACTAATATTAAAATAATACTGGATTTGAAAACTAAATAAAAATAAGATTGATTTTGAAAAGAAAAATATCATAAATTTGACCATTAAATAATGCTTCAAAGGAATTTTAAGTCTTGTTAACAATTAGTTGGACATAATTTTTTAAAATTATACGAGCTATAATTTAAAAAATCAACATTTTCTCTATTTTTAAAAAAATATTTAATTATTTTTTAAAAAAACATATTTTTTGTATTATTTTTTAAACTTTTAAAAGGTCTAAAAGTATCTAAAAAAATAGAGATCTTCCATGAAAAATGATTTTTCTAAGTGGCTTTTTATAACAACTGTCAAAATAAATAATAAGTAAAATAAAATAAAGGGGGCGGAAATATCAAATAGTACAGTGACTGTTTTTGTTAATTTCTTTGGAAACTCCGTCCCTAACTTTGCCTGCCTGTTTTCAAGTGCCCCCTCCCAACAACCACGAGGTTGCTTCTCCCTTCTCCCCTGCCGCCGCCGCCGCCGCCGCCGCCGCCTCCGACTCCGACTCCGACACCTTCTTTCAGTTCACCACCCTTCTATAGTTATCGGGCCACCAGAACCAGCGATGCAGAGCGCCGTTCTCTCCCCCTCCTTCACTCCGCTCCTCCGTACCAAACCCCACGATCCCCGCACCCGGAAACAACCCCTTCTCCGTCTCCGGCCCCTCTCCGCTGCCTCATCCTCATTCGCCACCGCTTCCGCCTCCTCCTTCCATGACCTCCCGCCTCTCCGCTCCTTGGTCTCCCTTCCTTCCCTTTCAGATCGGAGGCGCCAGGACCCCCTCGCGTGCCGAGCCACCGCCGTCCCCGAGAGCGCCTCGCCCGGCGACGGTGGCGCTTCTTCCAAGTCCGATGGGATGCTGCAGACGCTGCAACTTGGCGCTCTGTTCGGCCTCTGGTATCTCTTCAACATCTATTTCAACATCTACAACAAGCAGGTACCCCCCCCCCCCCCCCCCTTTTTCTTATATCTTCCTGCTTTCCTCTGCTTTCTCATGTGATGCTGCCGCTGCCGACGATTGTGCTATAATAAAGCCTGAGTAAAACCTTTTCTGGGATCGTCAGATCCGTTAGCCAAGAACTACATTTTAAATGATCCCAGAATCCTTATATTTTATTTATTATACACAAACAATGTTCGCCTTTTAGATCTCGGATCGGTAGTTTTGTACGTGCTAATTTCCTTTTTCTGATTCCTTCAGTTTTTGGCCTATGCTTTTATGAGCAGCAACTGTTGTAGTGCTGATCCTTTTCTTTCATGAGATGCTCAAGTGCATCTGGCAAGCACAAGATAAAAGTTTTGGCTTTATTTATTTTTTTATTTTTATTTTTGTTTTTGTTTTTACTACTTTTCTTCGGTAGATTTAGGTAAGCATTAATTTCATATGATCAATAGACGTCTGATTTTTCTTATCATTGTTAACATTGATCGAACTATCATGGGTGAAAATGCCAACCTTCATGACATGGTTAAAATAACATGTTCCATACTGGAAAACCTATCCTCAACAAGGTAGGAACTTGTGTTGCTGTTACAGAAGGTAAGCGCATGATATTTTGTCCAGATCGGGAAGGGATTGCTCCCAGGATTTCACCACTTGCAGAGACCCTGCCATGCGTTTGCTACATGTGCTTCTGTTGAACCTTCCTTCATATAATGTGGGGCCGTTGTAAGGTTGTAAGGGAGCCGCTAATGTGGTGGTTCCACATTTTTTTGTGTTGGTGTTACTCAGTTATGTGATGCACCTAGGGACCTAATATTTACATGACATACGGTGTTAAGTTTAAAGATATAATAACGTATGTAGATACAAGTAGGGAACCTCCTAGAATGAGAAGGCCAAATAATTTCCCCTTTGAATTCTAAATGGTAGGATTATATCATGGTTGTCAATTTTTTGAAATCAAAACATGAATGGTTTTTTTTTTAACATAAGTTGCTTTGACGGCCTTAAAAAGCCGCCTCCGACATCCAACAAAAGCAGGACGGGTGATGTCCGCCTCCCACCTAGGCGGCTGCCTCAAGCGTCATTTAGAACACTTGGAAAATTGTAAATAATGCACATGTTGACTTGCCTGTTGATTTGAATATCAATCCAATTATTAATCAAATTTTAATTTTTTCAATGTTAAAGACTTCCCACATTGGGGAACATTAAGCTTTCCTCTTTGTTTGTTGATTTGCCTACATGTCACATATCGTCAGTATCAACAATAGCGCTCCCATCCACGATACAATCTTCTCATGTGGTTGAGCACATTTTGGACATCCAGATAGTGATATATTCATAGGGAAGCACCCATAGGTACTTAGTAGTTGGAAAGGGCTCCTAGAGATTAAAGACATTTGGATCACCAAGGATGAGCTTTGTTGTCTTGCCCCTGAGCCAAGCTTCTTGAATAAATAAAGTAAGATTCAATTGATTTAGCTAGAGTGGCACCTCTACCTAGCACCTATGTGTTGCACCCACGCCGAACTTGATTTTTTAGTTCCATCTCCCCACTCAATAGAATTGAGCTCTTTTTAGTGAGGGAGAATAATGCATGAAGGAAATTAATCGGCATTACAAAGGAAATAAATCCAAAAATTAAATTGGAGATTAATTTAAAATTGGCGCTGCAATAAAATAAATAAACAAGAAAATGTTTGAGATTGGCATGTCCACAACAATTTTTAAATAAGATTTATGTTGTTTGCTAATTTGGAAGCTTTTTCTGTTTTGTTATTAAACAGGGATAATTGTAATAATATGTGTTTCCACATCTGTTGTTAAGTTAAATGTATAAAAGAATGCAAAGTCCTATAATTTTTTCATCTTTAAGTTGATACAATTTTCAATTATGTCACTGTGTAAGAGATGCTCCTCTAGGTGAGGTTCGTGTCCTTGTTCATTTGTTGTGTTACATTACTTATTGACTCATATCTGTGGGCCTCATGGGATTATTTTTGGAATTTCCTTAATATATATTTTTTTAGTGCAGGATCGTATGGGATATTTGTGGTGAATATATAGGAATTTAGAACTTGATATGGCTTTGGACTAGCACTGCCTCTCTAGTCTAAAGTGCAAATTAGAGAAAAACTTGAACATTGTTTCTCAAACTTCACTATAAATCGTATAAAAAACGGTAAATTATATAAACAACGGGATTACATCAGCTTTTATTATATCGATGGAGTGCCCTGAATGACTTGGATAGAGGGGACAATGTGGCCTTGCATAGAGGCTACAGTAATATAGGAACTATGTTAAGGTACCCTGAATAGTGGGGGGATAGATCATAGACAGCCTTTTGTCTTTGTATTCTATTTGGTGCAAATGCTTACAGAGCCAAAAGTTAGTGTGATTTAGGTTCTTAATATTGCTTCATCTCACTTTTTTCTACCAGGGGAGGGGGTGCTTTTGAGCATTCCTATGATAACTGCACTTTTAACAGTTTGGAATTACAAGTTAACCCCATAACAGTAGAGAACTACTTTTGGTGGATAATTTTGAATGCAATTTGCTAAGCCTAACATTACATATTGAAAGTATCTGATCATTTTATAGCAGATAAATCTGAACAGATGAAAAATATTATGCAAGCCCACTTCATTGGTTATCTTAAGACTGGGATTACTATGTCTTTGATTTGCTGCCAAATGCATGAAATTTTTGGGAGTCAATGCAATTTATACATAGCATGGATTTGACGTGATAATATTAAACTTATCAAACAGTGAGTCAACTTCAGTTAAAAAGTGTGGAAACTATCTTATATTTTGCTTCACTCCTGGGTTATGACTATTAGTTATTATTTGATGATTGAATAAAACAACAATTGTTGATTGCATTACATTAAATTTCGATAAATTAGAGTCTTCTAAATATCTAGTTTGTTGTGCGCATAGTTGAAACACCACTTGTGCTCTAAATAATGATTTTTCTTTAAATAAATAAATTCAGAAAGAAAATTGTTTTCTGGTGCATATCTATTAGGTTATGTTTATGATTCTTTAATTAAAAAAAAAGAAAGAAAGGAAATCCCTCTTATGCATATCTATAAGGTTATTTTATGTTTACTGTTATCTCATCTTCCATAAATGGCATGCTAGTCACCTGTGTGTGTCACAGGTTCTGAAGGTCTTTCCATTCCCACTTACTGTCACGACAGTTCAATTTGCTGTTGGAGCTACTCTTGCCTTGTTCATGTGGGCCACTAATTTATACAAGCGTCCTAAGATTTCTGCTTCCCAGGTACTATTTTGTGAGATGCAAAATCTAGATTGATGACAACCTTTTATCTTACTATATATTCTCTACAGCTTGCTGCCATCTTACCATTGGCTGCGGTCCACACAATGGGCAACTTGTTTACAAATATGAGCCTTGGCAAGGTTGCTGTTTCATTCACACATACAATCAAAGCCATGGAGCCCTTTTTCTCAGTCCTTTTATCTGCCTTATTTCTAGGAGAGGTGATTCCTTTACTACACTTGAATCAGGATCTCATGTATTTGAGATAGGATAAAACAATTAGATTTACTTATGATGCAATCTTCTTCATGGTCGCCGATTGAAGCTGGCAGCAAACTTTTCTAATCTCTCTCAAATTTGGAACTTGTAGCTTTAATATATTTTATTTTGCTTTTGTTTCTTAATTGATGTCTGTGCAGATGCCTACTATATGGGTTGTATTATCTCTTATGCCTATTGTTGGCGGTGTTGCTTTGGCCTCTCTCACTGAAGCTTCTTTTAACTGGTAGGGATTATGGTTTTTACAAATATAGAACTTTCTAATGTTTGCATGAATCAGTTGCAGCTTTCCCTGTCCTTTTTCGTCTTCTTTTTTCTTCAGACATGCATACATCCATTGTTTTTCTTTGTACATAATCTCTTTGACTCTAATTAGGGCTGGATTCTGGAGCGCAATGGCTTCTAATGTAACCTTCCAATCTCGCAATGTGCTTAGCAAGAAAGTCATGGTTAAGAAAGAGGTATTTTTTTTTCTTGAGGAGTTTAACATTAAAGATAATTTTCTGGAAACAGATTTTCATGCAATTTGCTTGTGCGCCGCAGGAATCATTGGATAACATAAATCTCTTCTCCATAATAACTGTTATGTCATTTTTCCTTCTTGCTCCTGCAACTTTGTTTGTGGAGGGCATCAAGGTTACTCCCTCATATTTGATGTCCGCTGTAAGTGTCTCGAAGATTTATTCTTTCATTGATTTAGCATTAAGATAATATGAGGTTACATTCTACTGCCTTACAAGTCCATCAACAATTGAATGACTTTTCCCAAATATAATGTTGTTATTCTTGTTTGGTTCAATATTTCAGGGTTTGGATCTTAATCAATTATATCTGAGATCACTTATTGCTGCATTGTGCTTCCATGCTTATCAACAGGTATGATATTTTATATTCCTGAATACATATTAGAGCAAAGTTGTATCTAAGCTTTCGAAAGGTTATCATCAATGAAAGCTGTAAACAGAAGAGTAATCAACATGTCGCAAAGACAAATCCACACTAGCAGAAAATATTATGTATGAAATTGCTGTGTTGAAAAACATGTATATGTGAGGTCTAACTCATGTGCTGAACCTGGTTTCTTAGGTTTCATACATGATACTCGCAAGAGTAACTCCTGTAACCCACTCTGTTGGCAACTGTGTGAAGCGTGTTGTTGTCATCGTCACTTCCGTACTTTTCTTCAGGACTCCGGTTTCACCCATCAATTCACTTGGTAAGACTTACATTGCCCATCTACCTAGCCAAAATGGTTGTCAAAACCCTGCCTTGTCTTCTTCCCAATTCCTTCATCAAAAAACTTGTCTATTTCAGGTACTGGGATTGCCCTTGCTGGAGTTTTCCTCTACTCAAGGGTGAAGAAAATCAAGCCTAAAACTGCGTGATTAGCTTCTCTTCTCTTTGTTATTGTTCATGGAAAACTAAACTCAGTTTAGAGGATAAACTTTTTCTGTTCTCATTGATGCTGTGCTTCCCATTTGCTTCACAGCATATGGCTAAGTTTTGAATTCGAACATCTATTTTCTTTCTTAATATTTCGAGTTTGAAGCCATTATTTTTGTGATCGAATATATTGTTTGTCTTGTTCCAATATTAAGCATGGAACTTCGATTAAGGATTAACTAAAAGGAGTACATCACCATGTGGAGAAATTTGAGATCCATATTTCTCACGCTCACAACTCTACTAACCTACTCGGTCCCTGTGTCTTGGGTAAGCATTGTCGTAACATCCTTAACTAGCATTTCTATTGTTGGATAGTTTAACCTCTTCAACTTTAATCTTTATTCCATTGACCATTACATTTATCTATTGTTTCTCAAAAGACACCATTCACACAAAAAATATATTTTCTTATGTGTAGTAGATTTTCATGGATATCTCACAAGAAGCATTTGTTTGAAAAGTTTATTACCATTGAAGGTTGAAATTTTGATCTTATGATATTTTGATCTAGTACAAGTGATCTCAACAAGTGACAGTTGTAAATGTGATTTTACAAGTGGCTTATATCTAATGAACACCTTGATTAACTACAACTACTATAAAGTGAACCCACTATATGAGTATTGAAATCTTTTTTTTCTCTAGGAAGAAAAGTGGTAATATACAATTTGAGCTACTTTTGACATGTTACATTGAAGGGGGATTTTTTAGGCATATAATAAAGGGAGGAGTGATGGGTTTAAGTCAAAAGCCTCCACTTTGGGGAGAAGTGAATTGCCAAACGTAATGTTAACCTTCACTTTGAGAGAGGTGATGGGAATCTTCACTTTGTGATTCACATATCACTCTCACATACTATAGATCAAAAAGGAGAGAAGTGAAGTTAGATGAAAATGGGGAGAAGTGAATTGCAAGACATGAAAGTTGTTTTTCTATGTCCTAACTTAAATAGGTTGTCAAATATTTAGAGGAAAAGATTATTGGAGCAATCAAAAGCTTATGGTTTTGATATTTGAGTAAAGGTTTAACTTATGATTATAGTGTGATTATTTATATGGTGTCTCGACTGTGCATGCGATTTTGATATTGCAAATGCAAGTAGAAGCTCAAGTAGATTGAAGATAAGATATTTGGTAAGTGGAAAATCAAGTAGTTCAAAAACATGATTTAGCAAGTGAAAACCTAAGTAGGTCGAAGATCATATTCTTGATAAGTGAAAGTCCCATATAGGTTAAGAGTGAAATACTTAGTAAGTGAAAGTAGATCAAGGAATGTATACTTGACAAGTGAGAGTTAAGGAATGCCTAGAACTAAATTTTTGATAGACTGTTCCCGATAGGTCAAGAAAGACTAAACGGTTGACAAGATGAGAAAGTCCAGAAGGCAAGACCTCTTGGCATGGAAAATCCAAAAGTGAGGTATCTTGGCACATGAAGTCTTGAAGGTGGATCCTCTTGGCAGACAAGTAACTTTTGGTGAAGATTTAGAGATCAGTGCACCTGTATAACAGATTGCGGGTGGCACTAGATTTAAGACGAGACTTGACCTTAGAAATGGTTAGTCAAGTATTCAGTGATTGAAAGCATCTTTCAATTGCCAATAGATAGGAAATTGAGGCGGCTAGCTAGTCAACTTATGCCTGATCGAATGCCAAAGAATATTTTTATTTGAGGGCTAGTTAATTAATGTACAGTCAATAGACTGAAGATCCAGTTTAGTCAACTCATTAGTTAACAAAAATCTTGCAAGAGAGCTCTTGATCTGACAAGAAGAGTCTGCAATGGTCGGATGACCTAATTACTATTGTTGATCAGTTGATTGATAACATACTTTAGTCACTGAGGTTATTGTCGCAACGAAGATTGATGTAATCAAATTAACAATCAATTAGAGGCATGGATGAATTGATAGATCGGGCACTAAAAAGTAGAACGAAGTCTGAAACAAAGTTTGATTGGTTTATATAGACATATGAGGCAAAAGAGCAATAAAAAGCTATTAAAAGTGTTAAATCTTGTTATTCTCATCTTAGCATTCATGTGCGTAATCGTTTTCTTTCGTCAACTCGTCTTTGTGTTAATTTTCATCTTATAAGAAGAGTGGAAGAAGTTTCTCTACCTTGGAAGGTTTTTAGTGGATTCCGAGGAATGACTCACTGATGAGTTATAGACCGTGGAGTAAAAATTAAAGGGGCGCTTGATAAGCGGGTTTAGAAGTCGGGAATGAGAATGAAACCTATTTCATTCCCATTGATGATGTTTGGTATACGGGATCGGAATCAAAATATGGATATGATACCCATGATTTTATAACCTAGCCCCTACTAGGTTATCACCAAACTCATAAACCTCTCAATCAAAATTCATTATCATTCCCATTGTCGAATATATACCAAGCGCCCCCTAAAGTATCATGTGAAATCCAAATATTTGAATTGCTTGCTTTGTATTTTGTTAAGGGTGACTAGTTAACATCCAGGTATCCGCGGTTCGATCCTCAGCTACGGTATCTTGTATAAGAATTTTTCTTTCAAATGGGACGTTGGACTTTTATACTGTCCATCGTGAATATTTTTCAATTTATCCTAATGGACAATGGAAAATTTTTATAGGTTTGAATTGATCGTTTGAAAAAATCTCGTTAATTTTTATTTTTTATTTATCTCATGCGCAGTAACTTGAAGTGTAGAATCAAACAAGTAATTAAATGATTGATCCATTATTCAACCCTATAGGCTCACCAACCATCCAACGAAGTTTGCTATTTATCTAGAAGGGTTGATGGACAAGTGTCGGAGTTGATTGTGTGGACAACGGTCAACTAGAGTCGACTAAAGGCAACATATAGTGAGACTAGTTTTAGTCCTCCGGGACATAACACAATTGATAATGATTTATTTGGGTGATTCTTTATTTTTTCAGGTTCGATTCCTTCCTGATAGAGCGTGCAGTATACTGATAGAAAAAATCGTCATAGGCTGCTGCGTGATCGGGCGATCAGATATCGATATCATCAGTGGTGAAGTCGTCACGTGTCTCCGTCCCACGATTTACTCTCGTTGATCGGTGGGGACTCTCGTTGAAGACTGTGGGACAGGGCTGGTCAGCCAAGCGGATTAGTCAGGCACAAGCCTGAATAATCCTTATAAATTAAAAAAAATAGTGAGACTAGTTCTACGCATATCAAGCTCCAATCAATTGATAACTTAAAACAATTAACTGATATTAATAGAGAGCAATTGATGAAGCTTATTTTTATCCATTTGGAGGGCTATAAAAGGGAGGTCAGGGGAGCTCAAATGACAAAAATTCACATGTGATAAAGTGTTTCTCTCTTGTTTTTCAACTGCAAAAATTGTATTTATTTTATTATTTTTCATCTTACTTTTATTTCAAGATCTATTGAGAAATAACTTCGAAAGATATATTTAAGATGATACGAACATATATTTAGATGACTAATAAATATCGTGATTAGACGATGTAAACTATAATAAATATAAACATCAAATAAGAAAGAGGAAGGTCAAAGAAGATTTAGTTAGTAATAATAAAATAAGATAAAATTTATTTAAATATAGATAATGATATAATAAAGAACAAAACCTGATAATATAAAAGAATCTATATAGTTGACTTTGTATAATGTGATAAAATTTAATTATTATTGTTGTCCTATTTCAAGGTCTTTACATTTACTATCCATATTTTTATAAGTTCTTATTTGCACTCATTTCATATTATTTAAAAAAGTTTTTTTAAAAAAAATTGTTTTTGCCTTTGGAAGGCGTTTATAAAGGAGAAGATTAGTAGTTTTAAGGTGTTGGCTGTCACCGATTCGAGCTAAATGGGCATTATGAAATTTTGAACCTTCTTATGATTCTTGGACTCGTGAATTTTCAGCATTCTTAATATTATTCTCCGCCTGAGCGATTGAATTCCTCTTCCCGGATTGGATTTTTGAAATTTTTTGTCATTCTTATTATCATCATCTCGGCCAAGGATCGAGTTCATCTCCCTAGGCGAGACGGGATGAGACTTGTGGTATTCTATAGTATTCTGGGTGCTCAGACTAATATCTCACGGTCACGGGATTGAGCTCTTCCACCGGACCAGTTAGAGATTCATCTCTCCTCAACTTTATGGTGTGATGGAGGCTTCAAACCTTATGTAATCCTCGGGCTGGACGGTTACTGCCTTTCTTTCACTAACAACCTCCTGCTCTGTAGATTTATCAGACCTCATTCAACTTCGCTCTTCGGTTCAAGTCGAAGAGACGTGTGATGTAGCTTGGGTGAACCCAGTCGAACCATTGCCATACTAGAGACTTGTACACTCGTTTTACACCTTTCACAATAACAAGGCCCCATGAAGCCCCGTCCTCCTCTACTCATATGACTATAGTGGTTTCAGGACAAGGAGGAGTCTTGATCCAGCAAGCTCTATCTAATCTCAACCTTCAATAATCCCTGACGTAAAACCAACCCTAGCGAGGTTGCCCACCTAGAGAGCGGCGTTGGGATAACAACCAAACCTCACCAGTCATTCGTTCGACGGGAGAATTGTTTAGAATACAATCAAAATCTTATATTGAAAATACATATAAAAGTTATGGGTTTATAATATGAAAGGTAGCTCCATTGGTATGAAGTATTTTCGGTAGAGTCCAAAAATAAATCCATCAGAACTTAAGTTCAAAATAGATAATATCATATTATTATGAAAATATGTAAATTCTTTTTGTTCTAACAAGAGTAATATGAACCAACGATTGTCTCCCCTAGCGCAACGACCCACTCGTGCAACTGACCAATGGATGTTGCCTCGCTCGGTCATTTGCGTAACCCGCTTATGGCTCGCTTGGCAACTTACATGGACCTTTCACCTTCGCGGCTATATAAGGTTTTGCAAAAGTAAGTGAAGATTTGATTTTCTTCTCTCACATAAAGTCAACTCTCTTCCACCATGTTTGAAAAGGAGTGGAATTGAATTCCTTCAAGAATTAGAATTCAATTCCACCGTTTGGAATACATTTTCAGCCAGGAATTAATAAGGAATTGGAATCAAATTCCTTTCAAATCCTTCAAAACAAATCAGACCTCTTTAGGTCTGATTTATGAAGGGAATTGCTTTGATAAATGAAAAGCACTAAATATCCTTTATTTCTCTCTCAGTGTCATTTTGGATGAAGGATAAAATAGTAAAAATATAAGAAAAGAATTCAATTCAATTCAGATAAAATCTAAATCAAGGAATTCAATTCAATTCTGTTATTTACTAACTGATTCCAAACATGAGAATTTAATTCAATTCCTAATGGAATTCAATTCTTGATGAAATTCAATTCAATTCATTTGTTTAAAAAGTTTCCAAACAGGGTATTCTTCGTCTTCTTTGTATTCTTTTGCTCTCTCGCACATGCACTCAAGACTTCCTCTTCAATCCAGTCAGAGGAGTAACATCGGCCCCTGCCTAACACACTTCGATTCGCAAGACCTAGGTAGCAGACACACCGGAGGACCCATGCTACCGTAGCTCCAGAGGAAGAGGGAGAGGAGCCCGAGTTAGGTGAAGAGAAAACTATCAACTTAAGTGCTTAATGAGTAATCAATAGATTCTAATATATATTCAACCCTTTGCATGGTAGTGGTTTCGACCCACTAAGGGTGATAACTAAGGCAAGTCCGTGAAACAAGTCGCAACAGATAACAACAATCGTTAGAGTAGTGAAAATGAGAAACTTGACTTTGTCTGGTGTAAGGTTGAAGAAAAAGACAATCAACGGCCCTTTTCACAACAAATTCTCATTTTTTATAAATTTGAGCTCGGCAAATCCAAACTACACATTAGAAGAACGAACCAATCTAAATTGATAGCTTCATCTAGATTTGATGTATCCGTTCAAAGATTCATTGTTTCTACTTGGATTCGTCAAACTTGGATTCGATTTGTCATTCCACATATCCATCCAATTTATAAACGTTTATATATGGATTCGTCAAATTTGAGTTCAATTTGCCTACATTCCATGCATCCATCAATCCTAGGAGGTGCCTCCGGGGTTATGGTACAGTGGAAGAGCGATTAGTCTTCTTCTTAGACATTTGTAGTTCGATCCTCAGTTACAGCGTATTTTGTATGATTTTTTCCTCCAAATGGGTGTAAATCCTGGGACGCTGAGCTTCTATACTGTCTATCACGAGTACTTTCCAATTCATTTTGACGGCCAATGAGAAACTTTGATGGGCCAAACCGACCATTCTGGATTTGTTTATTATCTGATTCATGCTCAACCACAAAAAGGCTTAAATTAGTCCAATGAAAAAATAATAATTATTAAAGATTTTTTTTATAAAAATAAAAATATATTTCTTTACCATGAATATATATATACTCGAAAACGATATGTTGCGTAGAGGTGTCAAGAATAAACTTGGATATGTTGCGTAGAGGTGTCAAGAATAAACTTGACCTGACTTGACGATCCAACTCGAGTTGATCAAAAAAAAAATTAAGTTCGGGTTGGAAATTTTCGAGATCGGGTTGGGTTCGAGCCGGGTTAGGGTTGACCCAAATTTACGGTTTAGTGAATTTTTGGGGGTTAAATCAAATTTTATTTTAAAAATTAAGATATTTTTATGTATGCTATACCAATGTTAATATGATAATAATGAAGTATTGAGATAAAAGTGAAGAATTATAAGAAAAATAGTAAACAGTTGTTTTGAATCGATTTTTTTGAATTATTCGAGTTGGGTTCGAGATGGTCAGGTTGGTCGGATTTTAGTTTGGGTTTAGAAGTTTTTGGTTGAATTCGGGTTCGAATCAGATTCAGGTTGCGAATTCAAAAATAAAAAACTTCCAACCCGACTCGAACATGACCTGACCCATCCGAATTGACATCCCTAATAGTGTGCACCACACTAGTGCGGTGTGCAGTGTTTTTCTTGTTTTTTGTTTTTATTTTTTAAACTTGTAGTTATGTCATCTAGGATTTTGCCTTTAGAATTTAGGGATTCGATTATAATATTAAGAAAAAAAATCAAAATAATTTTTTTAGGTGCTAACAAGATGTGTGACATTTAGGGATCGGATTATAATATTAAGAAAAAAATCAAAATAATTTTTTTAGGTGCTAACAAGATGTGTGACATAAAGTGTGTGACATATAACTGATCTCCTACGTGACTTTTTGCCTGCACTTGTGCACGATGGGTGCTCGAGGTGCCTAAATTTGATCCAGATGTCTCTAGCATTACTTTTGCTTTCTTTTTTATTTTTTAAAAATTCTAAAATATTTGAATCCTAAATCCTAAATATTATACTCCAAATTCTAAATCCGAAATCCTAAAAAAAAATTACACACCTTAGATAGTATACCCTAAACATTAAATCGTAAATCTTAAATCCTAAATCCAAAGTTTAAAAAAAAATTATGCATCCTAATTATAATATATACTATACTCCGTAAGTAAAAACACTATTTTAATTTTTTTAATTTAAATATTATAATATTAAATATATTTAGTCCATACGAATTTACGTAGTAAGATCATTAACATTATATATCGTCAACTTGCAATTGCATGCACATCCTCATCCATGAAGTGTGTAAAAGTATGCGATCAGAAGCTGAACAGGAGTACAGATAAATGTGGTGCTAAATTCACAGAATTTGTTGCCTTTCCAACCCAAATTATAAGGCAGGGAATAAACGATTTCGGTAGTTAGAAGTTAAATAAAACATTGTGATTCACAACACGCCCACAGTGCCAACTTATCTCTCCTTTCATTTCGTTCTATATATATATAATGACAAAATTAAATAGATATCTTTAATTTTATTGGCCTTTCAAAATTAAAATAAAGGGATTAAATTGAGAGGAAAAACGGAAACGGAGAAGAGACCAAGTGGTCAAATTAGGGCCGAACGCACATCGTCCTCAGCACCTAGCCGCATACAAATACTCGTGCGCCCTCCACAATTTCCCTACTCGGCTTTCTTTGGATCCTCTTTCTATCCATCCGCGGACGGAAGGAAAGAGCATTTCGTCGAACATGTCGGATGGCGGCGTGGTCATGGTCTACGGCAACGGCGCCGCCCTGGAGCCGAAGAAGTCCTCCACCTTCTCCGTCAAGGTTGGGCTCGCCCAGATGCTGCGCGGCGGGGTGATCATGGACGTCGTCACCCCCGAGCAGGCCCGCGTCGCCGAGGAGGCGGGCGCCTGCGCCGTCATGGCCCTGGAGCGCGTCCCGGCCGACATCCGCTCCCAGGGCGGCGTCGCCCGTATGTCCGACCCGGGCCTCATCAAGGAGATCAAGCGCGCCGTCACCATCCCGGTCATGGCCAAGGCGCGCATCGGGCACTTCGTCGAGGCGCAGATTTTGGAAGCCATCGGCGTCGACTACGTGGACGAGAGCGAGGTGCTGACCCCCGCCGACGACCAGAACCACATCAACAAGCACAACTTCTGCGTGCCCTTCGTGTGCGGCTGCCGCGACCTCGGCGAGGCCCTCCGCCGCATCCGCGAGGGCGCGGCCATGATCCGCACCAAGGGAGAGGCCGGCACCGGGAACATCATCGAGGCCGTCCGCCACGTCCGTTCCGTCATGGGCGAAATTCGCGCGCTGCGCAACATGGATGACGATGAGGTCTTCACCTTCGCCAAGCGCATCGCGGCCCCTTATGACCTCGTCATGCAGACGAAGCAGCTCGGGAGGCTCCCCGTCGTCCAATTCGCCGCCGGCGGAGTGGCCACCCCGGCCGACGCCGCCCTCATGATGCAGCTCGGCTGTGACGGCGTCTTCGTCGGCTCTGGCATCTTCAAGAGCGGCGATCCGGCGCAAAGGGCGAGGGCCATCGTGCAGGCCGTCACCCATTACAGCGACCCAGTGATCCTCGCGGAAGTGAGCTCCGGCCTTGGGGAGGCCATGGTGGGGATTAATCTCAGCGACACCAAGGTCGAGCGGTTTGCAAGCCGCTCGGAGTAGAAGTCAAGCTTCAAAAATTAATCTCTAGCTAGCTGCGCTTCCTTGCAGGTGAAACCGATATTGTAATTTCCTCAAATTCCATGCTTTCTCGCAAAAACAACTGCAGTGTTTCTGCATTTAATTCCTTGCACGGCTTCTGTTCTAGCAGATCTAGCTATCTGCTACCTGTCTGTCTGTCTGTCTGTCTGGGACTCTAGTTATTCCCAAATGTTTACCTCTTTAATTTCTTCTGTATCTCATACAGAATTCTATGATCAAGATGTTTGCTTTGTGGTACGACTGTTTCCTTGGACTGTTTTTATTTTCACATCATTTGTTTCAGTGTTTTTCTTTGTCACCTCATGCCCGACCTCTGTTCTCTAAGCCCAACTTCATCATGTTCTCACTCACTGTTGGTCGTTTTTTGACTTGGAGGAGAAATTAAAGGGTAGAAGCATCTTCTTACTCAAAACCTCAAGAAAGAGAAGAACGAGTTGCGTGGACTGACTTAGGCGTAGGTAAGTAGGCAGAGCATCCTCGCCCTATCCTATATCGTCTGCTATGCTGCCGACAAACAAACTCCTACTGATCTCTCCCATACCCATATATATCCTATCTTCTTTACTGAGCATTCAAATCAATGATATGCTAGGGACAAACTCCAAGATTAGATTCTGATATTAGGGAGATTTAAACACCAATTTAACATCCCAAAAATATTTTTAAAAACAATTCTAAAAAACAGGCCCCCTTGGATCATCAGATATTATTATTATTTAGTTATTGTAATAAATTTTGCCTATGGAGAGTAGTCCCAAACTCGGATAAAAAAAAGATGGTTTCTTTAAAAGAATATTGTTCTGGAAGGAGTCGTCGGCAATGGTCAGTCACTGAGGCTCAACCCCTGTGGAAGTTACTGTGCCGAGGAGGAACTTGGGTTCCTGCGAAGTTAACACAAGCATTAGGGGACACGCGGGCAGGGATCCGGCGGAGTCAATTCCGACGCTCAAGTTAGTAGATTGTCCGAACAGTAATCGCAGTGAGAAAGAAAGATAGTATGTAAAACGAGAGATCATAACCCCCTTTACAGGAGGGGTTGGTCTACCTTTTATACCGATGACGACAGGATAGACGTGGCCCTCGATTGGTGCCACATCTCCGATCCATAAACCACACCCTCCTCTTTAGGTGGTTATGGGATATCCTTTGAAACGGTCTGCGTCGTTATCGGCTTCTGCCCGTTTCAAGATTCAGGGGTCGGGCAGACCTTTCACGACGGGAGTGCTTATCCGTACCTCGAGGGAGGGGTCCATGTCTGCGGTCGGTTATTATGGGGACTCCACCCCCCGAAGAGAGCTCGGGGTTCTAGGCGTCCCAGCTCCCGATGTGCTCTCGAGACCCAACCTCCCGGGATGCCCTCGAGAAGGAACTTCAGCTGCCCTTCCCGGGCGCCTCACCCTCGGGGATTTCCCAAGACCCGAGACGGAGGGTCGCCGCCACCTACCGTTGCTATGTCGGGCGGACTCTTCATCCTTTGTCCTGGCTAGGGCTTATTCAACCACATCCTGCTCCCGGGACCCAATCTCCCGAGGCGAGCCTGGGTGTCTTCTAGCCGACTGTTCCAGGTGAATCACGAAAGAAGATCCCTGGGCCCGGGCATGAGAATCTTCCCGATTCAAAATGTCTCGTCCTTCAACTTCTCCATCTCACGTGCCCGCCGCGGGCTTATTCAACCTTATAACATGGTGAAATAAAGTAGTACAAAGAAATTGAAGGAAGAAAAAATCTAATAAGTTATTATACACTAGTAAGAATGATGAAAACTTTATAAAGTATATAGAAGTCAAGAAAGTAGTGAGTAAAGACAAAAATGAATCTTTTGAACGGTTATATCAATAGTTTGATATAAACGTAAGAAAAGGAGATATATATAAGAGCTCTGGTACACTTAGTGAAAAACTCAATAAATGCGCAGTGAATGACGTGACACTTTACATGCACACGTTTGATTATCGTTCGGACACCATCGGTGGCCTCCGGCCGCCGCCCCGAATCAAATTATACCTTGGGGAGCACGGTGAACCCATCGGGGATCGCTGCATGTAAAGTGTCACGTCATTCACTGAGCTTTTCCTTGAGAATTTTCACTAAGCATATCATTTTCCATATATAAAATAGCTAAAATGAGAAATGAAAATAAGAATCTTACCTCAAATAAGATGCACTAAAAATGAATCCAATAGGATACTAATGAAAGATAAGGAAATATCATTAACTTTTTAATGAAAGTTTAGATGCTCAACTTAACTTAGGAAATTTAGTAGGTCAAGGAATATAGAATTTTAAATTTTTATCTGAGAATTCAAATTTCAGAAGTAAAATAAATATTAATGGGATAAAAAATGAAAAAGTGATTGGACCAAATGATATTCAAATAAGGGTTTGAAAGTGTTTAGGGAAATAAGAAACTTGTAAAGTATTTAGTTTGATATTGAAAATGAAAAAAATATCTAATTAGTGTAGGGTCAGTATTTTAATCCCTTATATAAAAAATAAGGACAAAATTGTATTAATTAAAGGTGTATTCAAATAATGACCTATACCTTGAAGTTTTGGGAAAATGTGATAAAAAGATTAAGAAAGAAGATCAAAATGATCGGAAATCAATTTAGATTTATGTTCGAACAATAGAAGCTATACAAACAATTAATTAAAAAGTATCTAACAAAGAAGCAAAACTTGCTCATAATATTTATTGCCAAAAAAAACGGATGACGATTCTAAGAGAAATTATATAAAGAATTAAAAAAAATTGTTAGCGTTGTATGATTGAAATAATTAAAGATATCTGAGAATATAATAACAAGAGTGAAGACTCCAAACGAATTAATTAAAATGTCTCCGATAAAAATAGGATTATATTAATGATTAACTCTAAATCATATAAAATTCAATAGACACATCCAAAATCAGTTAATATAGTGCATGTTATTTATATATATGACATTATTTTAATTTAATGAAACAAGTGAAAGCTTAAATGTTAAACTTGAATCTTAACGAGAGATATTGGAAATTAATAGCTTTAGGTTTTATATATTCACTCTTCTAGTTAGACCATTAATGCTTTAATAATCTATATATATAGACTATGATTTTGTATGACTTTTAGTATCTTGTTGTTTGTATTTGTTGCTAAAGATTTCAATTATGTTGGGACCATTGACGTCTCTAGAGAGGATAAATAATGATTCGCTTCGATTGTTCATCATTTATGTGCTTGTCTACAATTGATTAGCACACAATAGAAATAAATACAAGAAATAAAATAAAATACAAGCACAAGAACATGAGATTTTATATGATTTAGAATATCTAGTTTTACTCCACGGCCTACTATCCCAACGATATTTCACTATCTTTCTTCTTGCTAGAGACCTTCCGGAGGGAAAAAAAACTTTTATAATTCAACTAATGTTACAAGCAAATACAAGAAAAATACAAAGATAGAAAAGAAAGCAATTGCAATATAAATACATAATTTACAAATGATTTTTTTTTATTTTTGGATTGCCTCTTGAGGCAAAAAAATACAATAATACTCTACTGCAAAACCCCCCAAGAATCAACATCGAACAACTCCTCAAAACTTTTCTTTTATAGCCTTTAGATCGAAGTTGATTTTTGCTTAACAATTGAAGTGACTAATAGCACCTATTAGTCGACTACTCCTCTTGAATTCAACCGTTTTATCTACAAAATAATTATTTCCAACTCAACTTTAACCATAACGATTATTGTTCATCAATCGACTGTTACTACATCAGTCAAGTTTCCGACTTCACTAAGAAACCTTTTGTTCACTACAATAATGTTATCAATCGAATCTGTAACGACCCGGTCTGTTTGGCAGCCCATTTACCGGCCCTCACGACCGTCGTACCGTCGACCGTCGACCGTGCCGTTACCAATACTAGGTCTTCCCACTTCCTGGGCAGGTATTCAGGATTCATAAAGAACTAGATTTAAGCCTGGGTCTAGGGTTCGAATCCTGGGAAGGCAAAAATCCACTGCCCAGGAAGTGGAAAGACCTAGTATTGGTAACGGCACGGTCGACGGTCGACGGTACGACGGTCGTGAGGACCGGTAAATGGGCCGCCAAACAGACCGGGTCGTTACAATAAAAAGGCAAATAAATTGTCACGCCCCGAGGAGCTGCCCGTCCGATACCGCCCGGACTCCCACTCCCTCGACCGACGGACAATTCGAAAACCAAGTATCTATGATCACCTTAGTCGGCTGTACCACAACCTATAGGGCTGGAACAACCGTCCGAAATACACGAAAACGAAACGACGATAAAAGCTGCGTACCGGTACGACTTACGACAAACGCAAAGCACAAGGCCTCTATGGCTCACAAAAGTACAACTATACCGCCGTATAAAAGGACACGACCAAACACGAATACAGCAGCGAAAAAGTAAAGTAAAAGAAACAGAAAACGGGTACAAACATGTACCACTAACAAAGTAAAAGAAACATCCCAGAATCATCTCGAAAAAATACGCGAACTGGGACAGGCTGCCGGGCACTCCAGACAATCATCCTGAAATAAAAACATGGAGCTAACGAGGTGAGTCACAGTACTCAGCGGATATCTCATCAGATATACAAGATAGTCTGAGCTAGCAATAGTGTAACAAGCTATCAAAATAAACACAGGTACGAGCAGGGGTAAGTACAACTGAAACAAAAATAGCAAATACCATACCAATGTGGCTGAGTCGCCGAAACCAGACATAAGGGTCTCCTGTATGTGCATGTCAATCATATGCAACATCCAAGTATAACAAGCACGAGCAAATGTAAAATATACGTATGCACATGGTGCGATGACATGGTCACCTCTGTCGCCGGTCAGACATCGTCACCTATGTACGGGAGGAAGCTGAATGGAGGCCACCCTCCGGCGTAGAGCTGCGACTGCCGTCCGTACTCTGCCATCATTGCTCCTGAGTGATCGAGTAGACGGTATGCTGTCGGCGTAACACCCCTACCTCATGACCTATCCGGGGGATATCTCTACTTGAATGTTTCCTCACTGCCGGAGTAACATCCCTACCCCAGGTCCTCTATGGGGGATATCTCTACCTGAGTGTTAACACCTACCCCATGTATACAAATGGGGGAGAGACCTCTCTCTCTCATCTCCTGGTATATGGACTACTCAAGGAGGGACCTCTGCCTGCCACTACGCTCTGATTCACTAACCCATGAGTGCATGAGCTGAGCAGCACAGAGCACACTACCCATACTCCGTCAACCACTAACCCATGAGTGGTCGTATGGATAGGTCAATATGACTGTCAACCTGACTCACCCATAAGGGGGCCCCTGATCGACAGTGATGCACAGTGCATGATGATGCATGACTCTGGTCAAATAGCATCCACTATCTAGTCCACCTATATCAACATGATATGCAAGGATCATAGATAATGCACCATAGCCTAGGTCCTAAAGGTATAGATATCATATGTCAGGTATATCATAAACAGTATCAGCCAAGGTAGAGCAGGTATAAAATACTACATTACCCTACCGCTAAACATAGCATATCAAGCATATCAACTATGACTAATCTAAAAGATAAGTCAGAGGTACCCGCCTCCGATGTAGAAGTCCAGGCGTCGAGAACCCCCGTCCAAAATAATAGCCACGACGAATGAATCAAATCAATGCCCTGCATAAAAATACAACTTAGCTAATTATACTATTATTAAGTTAGCTAAGTTACATGCTAGCAAAACTAGAATCAATCCCTAATACACACTCGAGTTAGCCCACATCCAAATTAATGCTAACCCTGATCCAACTTAAGCTTACCCAATCCACTGTGACTCACACGACAGAAATAGGAATAGAGACCAACACCCAAATCAAACACAACCTGACCAAGAGTAATCGGATCCCAAAAACCAAATTCCAAAACTGATCTATCCTCTAAGAACAAACCCTGAACCATGCATCCTCCACTGCTCCACATGATCAATGGCAAAATCAACTCACAACCTAAACAGATTCAAATCACACACTGAAACAGAAACACCCCAGTGCAAATCCAAACTCCCTGATCGCAAGATCCAATTCCGAGCAAAAACCTAGACTCAACCACAGCTCATGATCAGCCGAACTCACTCAGAATTAACAATCCCAAATCAACTCAAAAACAAGAACCAATCCATAGTATCATCTCACGGTAGAAGCAAAACAACTCCAAGAAACACAAGAACTCCACAGATCAGAGTCTAAAGTAGATCACCAACCAAAAATAAAGCTTACCTTCAATGGTGCGCTCGAACTCCTCTGCTCAAATAATGCAGATCAGGCCTGTCAAAGGGAAATCACCCACGAGCTCTTCTTACTCAAAGCTTGGCTCGACCCCAATCCCCAATTCGAGATCAACAGACGAATCAAAGCCAAACTCCCAACTCCAAAGCTGATCTAACTGGTAACATCACAGGCATCCAAAACTTCATACCTGAATGGAAGTGAGCAATTCCCCTTCTGCCCTAGATCGCCGACCAGTGGCTAGAAAGCGCCGCACCGTCAGCCAAGAGAGCAGACGAATCAACTGAACCGGAGCAGAGAACCCCGACACTCGCGTGATCGGAAGTGATGGGTCGATCTGTAGCGTCGAGCGGTCATTCCGAAGACCATCCACCAAGAAGGAAAAGCGCGAGTGGAGAGGGAAAAGATGAAGAACCCTAGACCCGAAGAGGAGAACCGAACCCCTCGACCCTCCGACGTCGCCTGATCGTCGCACGGGAACTGGTCGCCGGCCCGCGACACTCCGATCGCCCAAGTGAAGAAGAACGAAGAGGAAGGAGGTGAAGAGGAAGAGTCGAACTCAAGATTAGGGATTTAATCGTGATCGGGGAAAAAAAAACGAGGAGTGCGATCTACTGCAAGGGTAAGGAAATGGAATCAATTAAAGGCTGGTATTTTGCGATTTGCCCCAACCAAGTTTCACAAATCCCACAAAAGCCCATAAGTTTGGAAAACTTACCTTCTAGCCCCTTAAACTTTGCATATCTTAACAGAATCCCTCTCAATTGATACAACAGTCGACTCCCCAAATTGATCAACGTTGATCAGTTGAGTTGATGAATCAATTTCTTGACATTATGTTTGTTGCAACAATGTCATAAGTTGACTCCCTCACTCGAGCAATAAACTCTATTAGTAGATCGATCAGTCACAAGCCCCCTTTAAACCCCACCAAACTTCAAATTTGGGGTTTAAGGGTCATTAGTTAATTGTTACTCTTAGCAATCGACTGATACATCTGATTTCAACTTTTCCAAAGCTGAATTCTCGTTTTGCCTAGTATATGGTTAACCTCAACCTACTGGAATTTCTTTTATCGATCATCCGATCAACCTTAACTTGTCGGAATTTTTCGTTGTTTAACATCCAATCCACCTTGACCTACTAGGATTTCACCGTTGCCTAACATCTAGTCAACCTTGACCTGCCGGGATTTCACCACTGCCTAGCTTCCGATCAATCTTAATCTGTCAGGACTTCACCACTATCAAACATTTGATCATCATTGATCTATTTGGATTTCCTTTCTCGCATCTAATATTCGGTTTTCTATGACCTATTAAGAATTCATGTCTTATGCCTACCTCTTTCACTTGTTAGGACTTCCCTCATTGTCAAGTGTCCATTTAACCTTAACCCACTTAGACTTCAAGTCTCATTCCAAGTGTCTAACCCTACATGACCCACTTGGACTTCACCCTTGCTAACTCCTGTTGAACATCTAATTGCCAAGTGACCGATCAATCTTGACTCACTTAAACTTCTCCATTATCAAGTATTCTTAACCTTGACTTACTTGACTTTATGCTTAACCATCCACTTTGGTCAATCTAACCCAAGGTTGATTACACTGATAAGTTTCCTCTCTAACAAACTCTTCTTCTACTTGACGTCTTGCTTTCATTAACATACATATTAATCAAACATCGAAACCTAACTTGAATTTGGTCAACCTTAATAGAAGTTGATTACACCAACAATCTCTTCGACAATATATTTAAATTAGGCTAACTCACTAATCCATCATCCTACTTCTTATACTAAAGTATAAATGAAGTTTTTCTAACTTAAACTTTTCATTCTCTTATTTTTTTTCATACATAAAAAAGTCTCCTCAAATAGTCAAATTTCATATGCCAACATCTCAACAAAGATTCCCTACTTTCATTTTGTTTAATGCTCAACCTTGAACATACAATACTTCAAGAATGCATATCTTCTTCTTTGTTCACTCATACTCGAAATCTTTCATCTTCCTCTTTCATGTCTCATGTCTTATGATTTTAAGATGGACCTCCCCCTCGAAGCATACTCCACTTCAATCATTATATTTAAAGGACCTCTTAGTCATTTTATCTTCCAAATATGATTCACATACAAGTAGAGACTCTACCTTTAACTCACATAAAAGGTCATCCCTTATCAGTCTTTGAATTTAATCAAGGTTGATATGTCCATGTCTTAAATGCCATAAATAAGTTTTATCAGTGGGAGATAACTTTATATGTTTGTTAGATGCAATGAGATACAATTGTCAACAGGTTTTTAAGACATACAAATCATTACTTAGATGTATCTTACATATACAGATTTTATTTAAGTTAATATCAATTGTCATTTATGAAAATTAATATAATATCCTTGTCTAAATAATAAAGCAATAGAAATCAAACTTCTAGTAATATCTAGAATATAATAACAATGTCTTAAAACTAATATTTCTTATTTGAAAAATAAAAATAAACATTTCCAATCACTTAAATATCATTGCTCTGGTACCAATCATTGAAAAAAAAGATTAACGAGAATTTTAAACTTCAAACGATTGACCTATCCCATAAAAATTTCCCATTGATCATCAGGATAAATCAGGAAGTGCTCGCGATGGACGGTCCAGAAGTCAAGCCTCCCAAGGTTCACGCTCTATTTGGAAGAAAAATTCCTACAAAATATGTCATAGCTAAGGATTAAACCATAAATATATGAGATGATAATTAATCACTATTCCACTACACCATAGCCCAAGAGCTTATACCCACCCTTAGAGTATGCTCCCTTTATTGAGCTCTTTTGTTATTTGGAACCCTACTCAATAAAAGATAACTCTCTATTGTTTTTTCAAATCTTTGATTTAATCTTAGCCCCCAAATCTCAATCACATTATAGTTAGCAATAAGTTCAAGCATGGGATCTGTCATGAGCATCCTAGGTTTCATCTGCACATTCATCATGGTAAAAAGCAATTTGCTCACTCTTAATACACTACCAATTCATTTCAGAGTCAACACAGAAGAGATAAATCACGGAGTTATTAGTTCGGTTGTTGTGGCTAGCGTGTGGGGGGAGTGGATATACTGATTTTGTCATATTTTGACTTTTAAATTTTAAGATGATAACACTCACATATTAATTATTAGTCCATCTCACGGAGATTTCAACTTCATGTTCATGATAGACCTAATGGATGCTTGGGATGCTTGACGTCCTTGATGCTTGAACATTTTCATGATCTTAGTGACACATTCCAAATTTTGATGTTTCTATTGTAGTACATTTGAGATAGATCCTAAAATATACTAGCAACTCATTACATCTAGATCACTTGTTAAGCTCTTTTGTTCGGTCATGGACTCGTGATCCGTCGTTGGCATCGTGGGCCAAGATTCAGTTAATATAAATTTATGGGGTTTTTTGGCAATGAGAATCATTAAATTACATTTTCAATAAATATTACAACCAATGGATTTTTGTCAAAATAAAAATAATTGTCAATAAATTTCCATACATTTTCCTTAAAAAATAAATTATTATGAGCTAGCTTTGCACTAAATTATATGTGTTATGCATGAGTAGATCCAAAACTACAACAATATACTCCTCTACAGAAGAAGTAAATGTGATTTATACCTAGGCTGAAATCCTCTTACTAAATTCAATATATCTAGCATCTTATACAATATTGATTTAACTTTGTTTGATTTTTATTATCATCGATATTGCTCAAATATCCTATAGGAAGTCCTCGTAGTATTTTTAATTTAAAAGTATCCCTTATTGATAGGAGGAATTTTGGGGTCCTAGTCAATCTAAAAAAAAATCAAAGTTAAGCGGCTGACATGACAAGTTTAGGTGGTGCGTGACAATAAAGGAATAAATTAGAGATAAGAGGAAAACTCATTAACGGGTCACCCAACTAGATCATCCGCTCAAAACATCCGATCGGACATCTTTGTCTAACCCGGTAAGCCGATTTGCTTGGCCAAATGGATGCAAATGTTAGACGGTAGCCCATAACCTAAATCATACGGGAAGGATAAAATTGGACCAACTGGCTAAATATAAGCCGATCGGTCATCAATAAGGCCTATAGTCGATCGATCATCAATAAGACCTACAGTCGATCGGTCATCAATAAGGCCTATAGTCGATTGATCATCAATAAGGCCTACAGTCGATCGGTCATCAATAAGAGGATGGTTGATTGACAAGCCCAATCTATGTGTCACGAATGTGGGCCTCAAATTTAGATGTGAATGAATAACTGGAAACCCTTTTTGCAATCAAAATATGAAAACGTAGTAAAGGGGTCACATGTCGTATTTTTCCTGGGGACTAGTTGTCGTTGTTTGATTCGCGCTTGTATTTATGTGTCGTTTGTGTTTTCGGGTTTCAAATAGATGTTCGGGTTCTGGGTTGCAATCGGAAATAAAATCTCAATGAAAGCATAAAGAAAGAAGGAAACTGAACCAAGTAACTTAAACAAAGTAATGGCAATCCATGGACTCAAACAATGGAAAATCTCATCAAGGCATTTACACAATTTTGGAAAAAATCACAGATCTGATTTCGATTTCAAGAATACACTACAAACTGATTTAAAACTTAAAACACCACCACTTAAACCGAGACTTAACTTGATACCAAGTGAAGGAAAAACTCATGTGCCAAAAGCTAAAGCTAAGTGCAATTTTGATTGGTTACTTGATACAAGAGCAGATCTACAATTGATGTGAAGCAATTGATGTTAAGTAAATGGATGTGAAGCAACCAAATTAAGTGCAGTTCTCAATCATGCAAACTTAGCAAAATTGATACGCAAGGAATAAGGAAACCATGTGCCAAATATGATATTAATGCAGGACTATAAGCTGATATAAAGCGAATGGAATTGCAGCAAACCACTCAAATGCAACTTCTACAGCTCATAAATACAGAAACCACTCGAATGAACCCACAAATTCAGAAACGAATGTGATGTGCAGAAATGACTTGAAAACAGAGTTGAAATGCAGCAGAATTGATATTCAAGCAGGTTTCACTAGCATAAGACAAGGCTGAAACAAGTGCAGGAATTTCAGAAGGCAATGGCTGTAACGTTTCTGCACACATTCGACATTCAAAAACTCAGAACGGATAACTGAAAATCTGCAGAATTAGAGACTAACATGCATAACTCGAATGAAGAAAAACAGATATGGAACTGACTTGATACTCTTGCAGAAATGCAGAATTTCAGAAACTAAAATTGCACAAAAAAATAACACTGAATTCAGAAACTATTGGTGTGCAGAAATGAACTCAAGGGGTTGCAGAAGTGGAACGTGGAGTTGCAGAAATGAAGCTGAAGTGATAAACAAGGGAGAAAAATTGCTACATAGCAGCAGAAAACTGATACGCATGCAACAAAATTGGAACTTGAATGGCATGATTGAAATTCAGACTTGCAGAAACGATTACTGCAGAAATAAACCACCGAACCAAAAGCAAAACGAACCAAACAACTGGGATTGAATGCGCAAACCTAGAAGAACTAATGTAACTGACTCAATTTCAGAACACAAAACTGAAATTATAGATCCCTCTTGACACACAAGCTGAAACTGCAGGAATAGACAAAATTCAGAAATGAACAAATTTCGGAAATGAAACTACATATGAAACAACTTAGATCCAATGCATTATGGCACTAATTGTTGTCTCTAATTCAAGGCATCAAACTAAACATAACTGAGTAGGAAAGAACTGCAAAAATCAGAAATATGAAATGGCACGCAGAAACAATTGGCACGCAACAGATTAAGACTGATACGCAAACTAAAACAAACACTAAACTGCAATTGAATTCGGTTGATCACTGAATAAAATACCTAGCTAATTTACTTGCAGAACTAAAACCGAAATTAAGTTGAAACAATTAAGAAACGAAGTTAACTAATCTACTGCAAAGACAGTAATGAATCAAGGTGCAGAAATAAAGATTACAGCTAATTAACTGAAAAACATCAAGAAATCTAAGCCTCAATCCTTCCCTAGCTCGAATCCTCCTTGTTCGTCACGCAAGTGTGAGCCTCGAACCCGCAAGCCCAGCAAATTGATGGAAAACATCATCTGCGATTCAAAACCAGCTCATCTCTGCTGAAATCCGAAAACCCATCCAATTCCTTCAACTCAGCTGCGATGATGGATTGGGATTGATCCGAGGACTTCAGGGAACCCCTCTGAACTACTCAGGTGGATGAAATGGTGCGCAGCCGATGTTGCCGAAATCAAATGGCAGAACTCCGGAGACCTCACAAAAGCTCTGTTCTTGGGCAATTGAGAGCTGGAAATTCACCGAGAACCCTTCCACTGACCTAGAATTCGATCTAGTGAAGAAATCGAGGGGTCGCGCCCCTTTGAATTGAAGAAAAACGCTGAAGAAATGACTAAGAACTGAAGAAGGAAGAAGCTGCAGCGGAGACGCGACGAAGGCTGAAGCAGCTGGGAAATTTGATTAAATACTTAAGCATGGACGGCTGTGATTGATTTGAGGGAATCCAACGGCTGATCTTGCTCTGATTGGAGCCAAACTTTGATGATGATGATCTGGGGTCAGGATCTGCCTCGTGGTAGCTCGGATCCTCCATATGTGCAACGGATGGTCCAGATCAACTTAGTATTTGAATGGACGATCTAGAGCCCTCCGAGCTTGATCCAACGGTTGATTGAGCTCTGATTGGGATGAAACCTTCAGATCTTGATCATAGTGCTTGATCAACCCTAATCCTAGCTCGGATTGATTCAGATGGTCCCGGATGGCTCAGATCTAACTGCTCTTGAATCGGACGACCCGGATTAATCGTAGGCTTGATAATTCGATCCGGTTCACTTCCGACTCAAGTTTGACCCAATATGCCCTAAGTCCAGGATCCTTTCATGCCTACAAAAATATATCAGAAAATTAGTGGCTAAATAATCCAAAAAAGTGTAAATTTGTAATTAAGTCCAAAATAAGAGGAAATCCTAAAACCTAGGGCAATTTCACAATTAAGCAATAAAAACATAGGTCAAACATGGATTTTAGCAACTTAATTAATCAACAAAATGGTATCTATCAACTCCCCCACACTTAACCTTGAGCATCTCGCGAAACTACTAAATAAGTATCCCTTAGGCTTTCTTAAGCATAATTAGAAGCTAATGAAAAGAAATTACCTAAGGTTGTCAATTCTCAAAAATCTAAGCTCTATGGATTAGTATCTTGTCCTTAAATCAACAACTTAGCCTTTTCATCCATTATGAGTTATTGAGATGAATTTAAATCACTAGTCTTTCAAGGGACGTTTTTGTGGCTCTCTCCTTAATTCTAAGTTGATGATGTAAGTGGAGCTCACTCAAACACATATGCTTCTTGAACTACCATAGGCTTGCTTATTATCTAATCTCCACCATTATTCATGATTAGGATCAATATCTACAAAAACAAATGAAAACATGGAAAATGGTAAGAAATGGAGTAAAAATCAAGGAAACGGAAAAATTGATAAAATGGGAGACTTGGTTGCTCAAAAATGTTTCCAATGTGCTTTGCCCCATCTTTACAATCCTCTAGTGATATCAAAAGTATGGTGGAGTCAAATTTAAGTAAATGCCTTTGATTTGGATAAAAAAACCTTCCTTGGTTTCAATGTGCCAAGTTTGCCTATTGCGTGCCAACTTGCTTCTTCTTTTTCCTTTTCTGAATTTTTTCTTTCTTTCTCTCTAATGAAATCAGAATGATGATAGAACAAATCTTCAACGTGGATAAGATTATCTTCACTAGTATCATAATGCCAACAACTCCAATTTTTGTGCCATTTTGTTCTCTTTTTTTTTTCTCAAACTGTTTTTTTTTCTTTTCCTTTTTCTGCTCTCAAACCTAGTGATGGAGTCAACCTTCATTTGGAACACTTCGGACCAGTTAGCATCAGAGTTCGTATTAGAAAAAACAGAAGTTATATCAGCAAACTTGAGACATTTCTGCATTTGTTTAAACTTGATGATTTGCACTTCAATTTCAGAATTGTACAAGTTGGTTTCAAATTTCTGCATTTTCTACTTCAGATTCTAGCTCCACGGCAGACTTATTGTAATACTCTAATTTCTCAAGCAATTAGCATCACCTTTGAGTAGAGAATTTCAGTCACTGCCCTTCCAATTGAGTTCCGGCCATTGCACTTCACTGCAACAACAAAGAATTTTTCTGCCCTTCAATTTCCTTCACTGCTGATTTCATTCAGCAGTTTCAATTCTGCTCCCAAGAGGTTTTGTTCAATTGAAAATCATTCTGCAAGTTCGGTTTGAAGGCAGCAAGGCATTGTTGATTAGAAAGCATGGATTCAATTGGGAATTGATACAAAACTGTGCCAAGACTGCTTAAGTTTCAAATCTGCCCATCTTCCTTGCATTTTTTCCTTTCTCTGTTCTGAAGAGAACATCCATGCAGCCAATTCAGAATTTAAATTCAGCAGCAACTCCATGTCAAGCTCGACAGATTACAACCTCCCAATGCCTTGTAATTCAGATTTTCAGCTCATTTCCATTACTGATCTGCACACTGTTTTTGGCACAACATTTCTGCATTGATTCAACTAATTCCAGCTTCACTCAGTCTCTACAAGATGTTGCTGACCTTGGCTTCCCAAAATTCCACTTTCCAATTCTTAATCCAAGCCACTTGTGACACAAACTTCCTTGATTTCAGCTCTTTTTCTTTTCTTTTTTTTTCTTTGCTTCCTTGATTTCAGCATTTATATTTCAGACTAAGCAAGGGTGCCGAAACATGCTCCATGGCTTTTGGCACAGATTTAGCTTCCATTTGCGTGCCACTTGAAACCTTGGCACAACTTTTCCTTCTTTGCAAGATTTTTTTTTTTTTCGTGCCTCTTGGATCTTCAAGATATGATAAGGAAGCTAGATCTCCAATTGTTTCCATCATTCTTATTCATTCTTGGTACCAACTCACTCACTTGGCACCTTTTGGCTTCAACTTGGCAAAAAAAAATTTCTTTTTGGCATGAAATGCATCCTTGCTCCAAAATAATTCCAAAACTTTAGTCACTCTCCCACACTTAAATCTTTGTCCGTCTCGGGCAAAATAGCATTAGAAACATTTCAAACAACAAGTCCAAAGAAAAGTGAGGGTAAGAGTAAGAAATAAGTAAAGAAAAATGGAATGAACATGATTTTTGTTAAAATTGATATGGAAAGGTAAACAAAGTGATTAGCCTCTATAGATGTGATCCAATCATTGAAATATGGTTTTGAAAGAACCTAAGCAAGTTCTAGAGTACAATACATGTATGTGTTCACAAATATAAGGCTAATTCTCACTAGGCAAAAATAATTCATCTCAAGTCTCAATTAAGAATCTAAAGCAATAGTACTCAAGCATCCAAGATTCATCCATTAGCTCAAATCCTAAGTTTTAACAACCAAATTTAATTTATTTTCCAAGAGATTCTAAAATGCTATGGAGATAACCTAAAGGGATACATTTATTCCTAAATATGCAAGAAACAAACTTCTAAGAGAACTAACATGCATTTATTGATAAGGACTCAATTTAAAAGAAAATTCTACTCCTAGAAAACATAAAAATGAAAATGCAATAAAAGAAAATACAAGAAAGAACAATCTCCCCTTATTCTGGTGGGCGGAGTCTATCCAGAAGTAGCCTCCATCGTGGTAGTGGAGGAACATGGGTGGCTGAGAGAGTTAAGACTCCCCCACACTTGAACTTTATAGAAAATTGCTCTGGTGGCCTAAGGCGATTCAGGTTCAATAGTCATTGAAGGAATGGAGGGCTATGAATTAAAGTAAGATCTTCTCCTCCTTCTTGATGCCTTTCAGAAGTCCTTCCAGGAGGTTGAAGTCTGTTCAGTTGGAGCACCCACTCCTGAAGTCTTCTGGACCCTGCAAAACAATGTAATACCTCTCTCAAGATTGCAGGGTCAGAAAGAAATGATATAAATTCAGTCTCTGCATGAAAGGTATCCAAAACTGCATCATATCCAATTAAATCAAATTCTGGTACCTCAATGAAATTATCAAAATTATTTCCTACAAAATTTGCATCCAGATACTCATCACAAATAAAGAAATCAATTTCTGGCACATCAATAGAAATTTCGCAATTATTTTCCATCCAGGGTGTATCAAGCAATGTGTCACAGCCAACAGAATCAATCTCAGATACCTCCATAAGTTTTTCACATTCAACCTCAGCATAAGATATAGCAAGAGATTCATCAAAATAAATAACATCAATTTCAGGCACTTCTAAAAATTTTACACAATCCATATTCACAAAAGATGTATCAAGATATTCATCATAACAAACAACATCAATTATAGGTGCCTCTAAAATTATTTCGCAATCCATATCTACAAGAGATGTATCAGGTAATGCATTATAACCAATGAAATCAATTTTTGGTACCTCTATTGGATTTGCACAAACAATTTCTACACAAGGTATATCAATAAATTCATCATAACCAATAAAGTCAGCACTAGGTACCTTTTTGAATTTTTCTGAACAAAGAGGAGAAATACTTACCTGAGCGTGCTGGAGAATACCTGGAGGTTCTACAATAGTAGATGTATCTGTGGCCTCCTCCTGATCAAGTACATGCTCCTCTTCAGCCTCACTCTCTGGTGGACACTCAACTGGAATAAGTGATCCTTGGGTGCTTGCTTCCACCAGGCAAGTCCCTACACTTTCTGGTTCATTCTCTGAGTCTTGTGGTGGTCCCTGGGGTTTAGTGCAATCCCCTACACCTATGGAATCATCTTCTATGCATGTTTCCTCAGTAATATCTGCAATAATAATATCAGAAAAATTAGGACCGTCAATAATGCTATCATCACAAAATAAAAGTCTAGAATGGTCCTGTGGAGCTTCAGTTTCTTCTTCTGGAGCTGAAAAATTTAGAATTGAATTTTGAATAGGAATTTCCGGAGGGATGCATGCTGTAGGTGCCCAGATTTTTATGATTTCTTCTTCTTCTTCTTCTACCAAATTTGCAAGATTACTTGAAGATGGACTTGGCAATGCACTAGGGTCACCTTGAACTGATATGAACTCAACTCCGTAGCCCTCAGAATTAAAAGGAACTTGAGAAGATAATTGTTCTGATCTCTGGGCTTTTATCTGATTCCATTGATTTACCAATTTTGCAAGTTGTTGTTGTTGTTGAAAATTTTGTTGTTGTTGTTGTTATTGTTGTTGTTGAACTTGTTGAAAATTTTCTTGAAAACTTTGCTGTTGTTGTAGGATTTGTTGACACATCTCCATCATCCTTTGTTGTTGAGCCTCACTCCAATCAGGATCATCAAAACCTCCTTGGTTAGTGTGAAACCCCTGTTGGTCTTGAAATGGAACATAAGGCTGCTGAAAACTGTAAGTAGGTTGTGAAGTCTGAAATGGAGACTGTGGGGGCTGATCAAATGGTTGAACAAGCTAATTAAATTGCTGAAAACTTGGCTCACAACTTGGTGGAGATGGCTGAAAATTCTGATTCTAAAATTCTTGGATCTGAGGTTGAAATTGTTGTGGTGAAAACTCAAATTGAGTGGGCTGAAAATTCTGATTTTGTTGTTGGAAATTCTGATTAATGGGCTGTGAGGGCTGGAAAAATAGTTGGTTTTGAGGTGGAAATGTTTGAAACGATTGACAATCTTGCTGCCCTTGTTGATATGGCTGGAATTGAGGTTGAAATTGATTATTTCCATGCTGAAAACTTGCAAAAGGCTGCTGGAAATTTTGGTTAAAATGTTGAAATTCTTGCTGAAATTGTTGGAATTGTTGTGGTGGCTGGAATTGTTGTAGTTGCTGAATTTGGTGCTGAAAATCTTGGAATAGTGGTTGCCTATTCTGAAAATTCTGATTTGGTTGAAAATTTTGAAATGATGGTTGATCTTGTGGCTGAAAAAACTGATTTGGTTGCTGAAAATTCAAATAGGGCTGTTGGAATTCTTGATTTGGCTGCTGAAATTGCTGGAAAGGCTGAAATTCTGAAAAGGGCTGAGGTGGCTGAAATTGGTGTTGAGGTTGCTGAGATTTTGGCTGAATCGGCCTCTGGTAAGTAGATGACTGAGCTTTACGTTTTTATTGGTAGTCCAACTCCTTAACCCTACACTTCAACTCCACCAATGCCTCTTTTATCTCTGTCCAGAACTCTGGTGACCACATTTTTATCTTACAGCCCTATCACAAAACAAACAAGAAAAATGGCAGCAACCGTATATGAAAGATAAAGCAAAATAAAACAGAACCCAATGATATGTCCAAAAGCATACAAGCAAAAATCAAACAAATCAACTAGTTGCTTCCCCGGTAACGGCGCCAAAAATTTGATGGACCCAAAATATACTGTCACGAATGTGGGTCTCAAATTTAGAATTTATAAATGAAATGCTGGAAACCCTTTTTACAATCAAAATCTGAAAATGTAATATAGGGGACACAGGTCGTATTTTTCTCGGGCTAGTTGACGTTGTTCGATTCAAGCTCGTTTTTAGGTGTCGTTTGTGAATTTTCGGGTTTCAAATAAATATTTGGGTTTTGGGTTCAATTAGAAATAAAATCGCAATGAAAATAAAGGAAAACTCAACCATGGAACTTAACAAGTGATAACAAGTTATCATTCAACCATGGGACCACTTAATCCATTAAAACACTTAATCAATTTTGGACAATGAATCTGATTTCGAATTGCAAAACAAATGTTAAACACCAAAACAACACAGCAGCCTAAAACAATTCACCACAAATTCAATCCTAAGATTTGACTTGATACCAAGATGGATATAAACTTGTAAGTGTGTAAAAACTGATGTGCCAAAAGCTTAAATAGACTGCAGGGAATTTAAACTGATGTGAAAGTGCTAAAGTGAAGCAACTGAAGTGAAATAACAAATTGAATTCGAGCTAAACTCAAGTCACCAACCGAAATTAAAGAAGCATAAGAAAAGCTAAAGGTCACTTGGCACCGTTTCAGATTTGATGACTGCGCATGCTGAAATACAGTGGTTTGTAACCTGAAATCAAATCCGACCATGGATTCAAGGTGCCATGAGAGTGGGGCAAGTTACAAATGAGATCCATAAATGACTGAAACTTGCTGAAAACAAAATTCAGAATTCCAAGCAAGGACTGATACGCAACTGTTTGAGCATAGAATAGAAATTCAGATTGGAAACTAAATTAAGAATTGAATCAATGCTGGATACTGATCCAATTGCAATCATTCCTTACACAAACAACTCAGCAATCTAGAACACAGAAGTGGAGATCTACCAACTGCAAGAAACTGTGCAATTAAACTGATGCAGAATTGATGCAAATGCAAGGGGGTAATGAAGAGTTTCAGAAATCTAATCCAGAGTTTCAGAACAGTCTGATGCAAATGGAAGCTAAATTCGAGTGCAATAGTTCACTGAAAGGTAAGTTACTGAATTCCAATCAGTTGATGCAGAATCCTGCGGCAAAATTGCAGAAATTCGAATGGAAGGACTGCAATTCAAAATTGCAGAAATGAATTAGAAGAATTGATACACAGAGGCTGAGCTAAAAGTTCAGAAATAGAATTAGCTGGAAAACAAGCTCAACTCTAATGCATTGACATACTAAATGCGATCTTTAATTGCAGGGAATTAACTACACAAGAATCGAAATTGAAAGAAGATTAAAAAATCAGAAATAAAACTTGGCACGCAGAAAGAATTACGGCACAGCTGATACTCAAGCATAAAATTGCAAAACAAGTAAAATTAAGTGAAGTATTAACTAAACAAACTAACTAACTAATAGAAGAACAGATTAAAACCACTAATTAAGCAGAATTAAATCCGAAAGGTTAACTACAGCAGCTGAAACAAAAATTCAGAAACAGAAATAACATTCAAAAATGGAAAGTACAGCTAAAACAATGAAATTAACCAAGTAAACTAATCCTCAATCACTCCCTAGCTCAAATGCTTCTTGGTCGTCAAGCAAGAGTGAGCCTCGAACCCGCAAGCTCAGCAAATCATCAAGAAATTGTCTCTGCGATTCAAATCCAACTCAGCTTGCTCAAATCTGAATTTCCCATTCGGCATCCTTCAATTCAGCTGTGTCCGCGATTGATGATGAGTTGGGGATGATCCAAGCAATCTAGGGAACCCCTCCAGAAGCTCGGGTGGATGGAAATGGAGTACAACCGATCCAAAGGCAGCAATTGAACAAAACTGTGGAAACCTCTCAACAGCTCTGTTTTTGGGCAAATCTGAGCTAGAACCTCACCGATGAAACCTTCCAAATGACTTAACACATGATCTAAGAAAGGAATTGAGGGGTCGTGCCCCTTGGATTGAAGAAAACTAGCTAAAACAGTGAAGAACACGAAGAAGAAAATGTTGCGGCGAGGAAACGCGACGAAGGCTGAAGCAACTAGGAAATTTGATTAAATACTTAAGCATGGACGGCTGTGATTGATTTGAGGGAATCCAACGGCTGATCTTGCTCTGATTGGAGCCAAACTTTGATGATGATGATCTGGGGTCAGGATCTGCCTTGTGGTAGCTCGGATCCTCCAGATTTGCAACAGATGGTCCAAATCAACTTAGTCTTTGAATGGACGATCTAGAGCCCTCCGAGCTTGATCCAACGGTTGATTGAGCTCTGATTTGGATGAAACCTTCAGATCTTGATCAGAGTGCTTGATCAACCCTAACCCTAGCTCGGATTGCTTCAGATGGTCCCGGATGGCTCAGATCTAGCCGCTCTTGTATCGGACGGCCCGGATTAATCGTAAGCTTGATAATTCGATCCGGTTCACTTCCGACTCAAGTTTGACCCAATATACTCTAGGTCCAAGATCCTTTCATGCCTACAAAAATATATCAAAAAATTAGTGGCCAAATAATCCAAAAATGTGTAAATTTACAATTAAGTCCAAAATAAGAGGAAATCCTAAAACCTAGGGCAATTTCACAATTAAGCAATAAAAACATAGGTCAAACATGGATTTTAGCAACTCAATTAATCAACAAAATTGTATCTATCAGGGCTCCTGTTGCGCCTCCGTCGTTTGCTGACCAGGGGACTTCAGGCCCGTCGGTTGACCCGGAGATGGGCGTCCCTTCGGGGGATGACCCACACCCAGCTGCTGTCTATCTGGAGGGGGTCACAGAGGAGTCGTCGCCCCCACTGCCCCATCAGCCTCTCAATTCTCTAGTCGACAGAAGAGGAAGGTCCCGGAAAGCTTAGGCCCCAGACGAAAAAGGCTGCGCCCTAGCAACCTCAGCACACTTCCATCTATTCCTGAGGAGGATGTTCCACCTTCCGATGGTGAGGAAGCTATTCCTCTATCTCCATCGACTACCACTCCAGAGGCAGGTGGTCAGGCCTCCAGCTCTCCTTCGGTCGACCCTACCAAGGTCACGAAGGGTAAGCAAACATTGCCCACCCAATATCGAATGTAGCTTGACCACCTTCGCAAAAGGCTAGATGCAGCGTCGGAGGCTTCCATGCAATCTTTCCCCCCGGTGCAGTTGAAGGAGGTCCCTGCCGAGGGCCTTTCTTCCAAGGGGGCTTCCAGATCTTAAGAGGGTGACTCCGACCCTTCTACATTGCCACCTGGAGCTCTCACTGTCTAGCCACTTCCCCCACGTAGGGGCTCGTTGCCTTCAGGGAGCTGGGTTGACACCCCAAGGTCTTAAGGGGAGGAAGCCGTGTTAGTCTCTGCGGGGCCTCTCACCACCCTCCGTGAGTCCCTTTAGAAGGTGCGTGTTCCAGGTACATAGGTTGTTTTATTGTGTGCCTTATAATTCCTTGGTGTCATGATAGGCGGTTGTAGACTGCCTAACAGCCAGCTGTGGCTTGTACACCTAGCCAGAGATTGAGGCCTTGACCCGCCGGGCACTGAGAGGAGAGGCCGCAACTAACCACGAGCACAGAGTGGGACTTATGCAAGCGGGGGTCAGCAGGGCTCTCTGAGCGAAGGTGGAGCATCAGCTGGACACCTTGATGGCAATGGAGTCCTCCCTACAAAGTTCCTAGTACCGGGAACGTTTGGCGTCCGAGAGGGCTGTGGCCATCACCAACGACCTCCTCCAGGTGACTCAAGAGCGGGATCAACTTCAAGTGAAAAAGAGGAAATTGTCGGGGGATATCCGCCTTTTGGAGGCCTCAGCCGGGAGATTGAATGAACGTGTCAAAGACCAAGCGCGCCAGCGCGCCAGCTCGCCCAGAAGGAGTCCGACCTCATGATGGTGGTTGATCGCTTGTCTGACTTCGTGGAAAATCTGGCCCAGGCACGGTCAGAAGTATGGGCCACCTCGGACAGGCTCAAGGAGGCTCTAGCGGACCAAGATAAAATGTCTGCTGAGACGGAGCAGCTAAATCGTGCCAAGGAGGTAGTCGAGGCTGAACTGTGCAACTTTTGGGCTGCTGAGGCTTCCCGTATTAAAGAGGTTGAAGCAGACTTCAAGGCTAAGTTCCTGGAGTCGGATGAACTCGGCAATATCATTGTCAGCCAGGTAATGATGCGCTTGAAGCAAGGCTTCCACGGGGCCATCAACAAGTTAAAGAAGGCCCAACTTTTGCCTCCGGATGCTGACCTGAGTTTCATGAGCATAGGCCGAGTTTGGGAAGAGCTCTCGCCTGAGGACAAAGAGCTGTAGGATTATTTGCTACCCAGGAGCTTGGCCCCGATATACTCCTTTTAATTATGATGAAAATATTTCTTTGTTTTACTGTCCTGAGTATGCTTTTGCGTTTGTCTCCTTGCAATAGTTGTCTTCGTTGTGAGGACCAACAGCGTAGAAGGATCAGTGTTTCTCTCCGACTCCAGGAGCCAGATTGCCGATTAACCTTCTTGAAAAAATAGGTGTTCCCTCCCAGCCCCTGGGGTAAGGGAGTTAGGGAGCCACTACTCGTCTCCCGTAGCCTCTTGGGTTGGTTTTAGGGACCCAAAACCACCTGTAACGCCAGGTGTCCTCTGGGGTTTTGGGGTTCGATCTTCGATGTGGATCTCCCCAAGGCAGCCCCGAAAGCCCAACTGCCAAGCCCGTAACTATTCATCTATGGGCCCTATATTAGTTCCTTTCTCTATTGAGTGTTTGCGGCCTCCGAGCCGTAGTTTCCGGACCCCAGGCAATCCATTGAATTGACCCATAAACGTTTGCAAGTTCCCAGACGCCGCAGGGGCTGGCCAATCGATCATGATCGAAAAGACGCGACCCTTCAAGATTGGTGTACATTATTGCTCCTGTGTCGTGCCCTCATTAAATATGAATGGGCAGCCATCTCTATAAAGGTGGAAGGTCAACGCATTCATTCTCCTCCATCTTTCCTTCCCATTCTCATGGACTAGGAAGGGAAAAGAGGTTGCAGCCTGGAGGGCAACCCGGCAAGGGAGGAGGTTTACCACCCAGAGGGGTGCGAAGCCCCGTTTGCCCAGGCTAAGGCAGGTGCTCCCAGCATCCCCTATGAAGTGTACCGCCTTCTGGTACATCCTCCATCATCCCCCCTTCTAACAGGGGATTCCTGTATCACTAGGGAGCATAGTAGAGATGATATCACACCTTTCTCGGGAGAGCACGGCGGAGATGGAACCACATGTTTCACCGGAGAGTCCAGAAAAGACATTACATGCTTCGCCGGCGAGCATAGCAGAGATGATATCATTTGTTTCACCCGAGAACATCTCTTGGTAGTTCATCTCTTGTCCATCTCCGGGTGCTCTCCCCCGCCTGATCGCTCACTTCCCCGAGTTTTGGGCTTCGGACGTCAGTCGGGCCTGAAGTAGTGTGTCATTCAAGGAGGAGTTGTAGCTACTGCTCCCCCTTCTCTTCCCTTTGTATTTTGCAATTCATCTTTATTCTTAAATGTGCGTCGACTGTAAGAGTCAATCGGGGTCTTTGAATGGAATTGTTTTACCCATGTGTACCCCAAGTCGTTCCTGTTCCTCTTTCGTCCATGAATGGTCAAGAGAAGGGAGGACCCAGAAGTTCCAGCCGCGACCGAAACTTCAAGGATCCTGACCATAAGAAAGATGGCTCCCCGCTTACCGCCATGGGAAGACGGTTCCGAGCTAAGCGACCATGCAGGGATGCTGAAGCGATAGGGGAGAACTCGGGCAAAGGAGTGATCTCCTCTACTGGATCCACTGATTGTATCCCCTATTCTTTGTATTCCCTTGAGATGTCATTGTCAATGTATTTCCCGTAGAAATGAAGGAAAACACTTGTTACCTCTGATGTGTAAGTGCTTCGAGCAGTAGTAAGATATTCTACTGGTTTCACCTTGTCTGAGGATGCTTGTTTCATATCTGGTAGGTTATGTATTAACCTTTCGTCCTTGAGCCCCCTCCAATTCCTAGTTAGAGGTGGTAGGGGTTGTGTAGATCTTGGTTGGGTATCCGCAGCATTCAGACCAAGCTTAAGTACCTCGGGCATCTGCAGCACCGCGAGGCATTAGAATTTTTCCTTGGTCGGGCGTCTGTAGCACCCAGACCAAGCCTAAGTACTCCGGGCATCTGCAGCACCGCGAGGTATTAGGATTTTGTTTCTTGGTTGGGCGTCTGTAGTACCCAGACCAAGCCTAAGTACCCCGGGCATCCGCAACACCGTGAGGTATTAGGGTTTCTATTTCTTAGTCGGGCGTCCGTAGCGCCTAGACAAAGCCTAAGTACCCCGGGCATCCACAGCACCGCGAGGTATTAGGGTTTTGTTTTTTAGTCGGGCGTCCGTAGTGCCTAGACCAAGCCTAAGTACCCCGGGCATCCGCAGCACCACGAGGTATTAAGGTTTTGTTTCTTGGTCGGGCGTCCGTAACGCCTAAACCAAACCTAAGTACCCCGGGCATCCACAGCACCGCGAGGTATTAGGGTTTTGTTTCTTGATTGAGCATCCGTAGCACCTAGACCAAGCCTAAGTACCCCGGGCATCCGCAGCACCGCGAGGTATTAGGGTTTTATTTCTTGGTTGGGCGTCCATAGCACCCAAACCAAGCCTAAGTACCCCGGGCATCCGTAGTACCGCGAGGTATTAGGGTTTTGTTTCTTGGTTGGGCGTCCGTGCACCCAGACCAAGCCTAAGTACCCCGGGCATCCGCAGCACCGCGAGGTATTAGGGTTTTGTTTCTTGGTTGGGCGTCCGTAGCACCCAGACCAAGCCTAAGTACCCTGGGTATCTGCAGCACCGCGAGGTATTAGGGTTTTGTCACTTGGTTGGGCGTCCGTAGCACGCAGACCAAGCCTAAGTACCTCGGGCATCCGCAGCACCGTGAGGTATTAGGGTTTTGTTTCTTGGTTGAGCGTCTATAGCACCCAGACCAAGCCTAAGTACCCCAGGCATCCGCAGCACCACGAGGTATTAGGGTTTTGTAAGATATACTAGCATTTTTGTGATGACACGTTCCTTTATTTCATGAATTCACTGCAAGGCAACAAGGATACACAGGCGAGTATATAGTATGCCACACAAATCATACCGGGGGTGTCAGGGTTGGAGACAGTTGGCCACCTCTAGCCTCTTGAGCTTTTTGGTCCCGTCCTCCTGTGAATGGTCGCTCCCTCCAGTTAGCCTTCTTGTGCCCTCGGGTTTTTTTGGGATTCCGATCTGACTTCCCCACTGTAGCATCGCCGAGACACCAGTTGGTCCCCTTTGACCTCAGCCACTCGGTCATCTACCGGGAATTTTATCTTCTGGTGGTAGACAAAGGCCACCGCCTGGAAGACACTGAGCGTCGGGTGGCCCAAGATGACGTTGTAGGATGAGGGAGCGTCCACGATCAAAAGGATGTCCTCTTGGTCCTCTCAAGCAGGTCGCTGCCCAATGATAGTGATAAGGTGATTTACCCTATCGGTTGTACTCGATATCCGATGAAGCTGAACAGCGGAGTCGAGATCGGAAGTAGTTCATCCTTGTCGATCTGCATCTGATCCAGAGCAGCCTTGTACAGGATGTTCACGGAACTTCCTGTATCCACGAAGATGTGTTTGACCTCATAGTTGGCGATGCGGGTAAGGATCACCAGGGCGTCTTCATGGGGAGCTTCCACCTCTTCCAAGTCTTCCGGGCCGAACGAGATCATAGGGTCGTGATCCTGGCTCCAGCTCATCCCAATTGCATAGTTCTCCAAATGTTGGGTGTTGGACTTCCTTGCCCGATGGGAATCTCCTCCGGTGGGTCCTCCGGAGATTACTCCCACATGTCCAAAGGGCAGGTCGCGTTCAGGGGTCTTGCCATTCCTGGGGTCTCTTTCCAAGGAAGGGGACCTGCAAGGTGCAGTCCCCCAACTCCTTCCTCTTGACCGTGACCGAGACCGGTGTCGGGTCTCATTTTCTCCCGACTGCCTCCGTCTGGGAGAATGGTTTCGCCGAGGGGAATTCCGGTGATACCCTGTCTTCTTCCACTTCCTCCGAGGTTTGGGGTCTGCCTCTTCACTCAATTTTTTCTTCAAGGCATGACACTCTTCGGTGGAATGTGTAATACTGCTGTGGAAGCCACAGTACTTTATTAGTGGCTTTGGCTACTTAGTGTCCACTATCTCGACCAGTTTCCGTCTACCAGCCCACTGGTCCTTCCCCGTGTGAAGGTCTCTTCCTCGAGTTGGAGCTGGGAGTTCCCTCCTTTCGGATCGAGTAATGGCTTGAGGGGGGACTCCGGCTGGTTCCTTGTGACGGGCAAATTGCACCTCCTCCATGTTGACGTGCTTGACCGAACGCCCCAGCAGATCATCGAAGCAGACGGGTGGCTTCTTCACCAACGATCGGAAGAAATCCCCTTCCGAGAGCCCTTGGGTACAGGTGCTGACCAGGATTTCCGACGTCGCACTTGGCACATCTTGTGCCACCCGATTGAACTGCTGGTTGTACTCCTTGAGCGGCTCTTTCGGCATCTGCTTGAGAGTGAATAGATTGAGTGTCGTCTTCTGATAGCGACGGCTACTGGCGAAGTGGAGGAAGGTGGTTCTAAACTCCATGAAGGAGTTGATAGAACCTGGGGGTAGCCTCTGGAACCATCGTTGGGCTGCTCCAGATAGGGTGTTCAAGAATACTCGACACTTTACACCATTGGTTTACTGGTGTAGGAGTGCTGCATTTTCAAACTTACATACATAATCATCCGGATCTGTCTTCCCATCGTAATCAGCAATCCTAAGCCCGCGAAACTTCTTCGGCATGGGGTCTTATACAATATCAAATGAGAAGGGAATAGAGGGAGCCTTAAGGGAGGTCTTAGGTTCCTCCCTCTTCCCCTGTCCATATTCGTGTCTCAACGCGCTAGAGGCTACCAAGTTGGCCTTCTCAATATCTCCGAGAGAGTTTCGCCGGTGGTCCGAGGCTGCTCCGGCACGTCGCCCCAGTGGTGTGACGGATCTTCGCAGTTGGGGGTGCGAGATGGAGATTCTGGGGATCTCCTCCCGCACAAAAGGGATATTTCCATGGGTTTGCAAAGTTAGGTATATAGTATAATCTTTTCCAATTTCAATGTGATAATATAAAGTGACATAGTGCCTAGTTTTTTTGTTTGGATAAAGGGATATTTCCATGGGTTTGCTTGGTATATCGTGTTCATATTGTCATATTGAATGATCCTGGTCGATTACTTTCAGTCCATATAATGCATACAACTCTGGTTGCTAGTTGGGTCAGTTTGATGGCTTTATACCAATAGCAGTTTTTGTTCCCTTTGACCCCGCTCCCGATCCAATGTGGAGACAAGGTATGTTCGTTATACCCTTCATGACTCGTTTAGAAAAAACCAATTCGTGGGATGTTTGGAGTATTTCATGGGGAACTATAACGAATCTAGGTATTTGGATTTATGAAAGTGTGGTAAGGGCATATATTGTGTTTTCAAGTTTGTGCTTCTTGGCAGTTATCTAGTATTGGATGTCTTGGAACCTAGAAATATTCAACGATGAACATATGGGCAAACCTTCTTTGAATTTGCCTAAGATCTTTGGAATTCATTTATTTCTCTCAGGGTTGGCTTGCTTTGGTTTTTGCATATTTCATGTAACAAGTTTGTATGGTCTTGGAATATGGATGTCTGATCCTTATGGACTAATTAGAAAAGTAAAACTTGTAAGTCTTGCATAGGGCACTAAAGGCTTCGATCCTTTTGTTCCTGGAGGAATTGCCTCTCATCATATACTACATTGCTATGATGCCGAACTGCTAAGTTGGCAGAGTTGCCAAGCTGCTGAGTTGGCCGAGCTACTAAGTGTTCATTGTACCTCGAGTCCGAGTTGGTTTCCGAGTGCTCGAAATAGAGACATTAAGGACTATGTTCAATTGGATTTCCTTAAAATAGATTTGTCTCCTTCCAACAATGCTATGGGCCCATGCTGAACGTATGTTTCCCAGGATATAACTACAAGACCACAAACACAAACTAGCATAGGTTATTTGTGGTGAATTGAAAAAGTATCCAAATGCTATAACAGGTATACTGTCGATCAAAATTAGCGACCATGAGGAAAACTGGGGAATAAAGGTGGAAGATAATCTCTTTGCTATTATTTTTTTCCTTGCTCAATTCATAGCCTCCTTATATAGAAGTTGCTTAATGACTAAGTAATAACCATTCATTATCTCTCGCCGTTTGGTCATCAATTGTCAACCATTGCAATCAATGGTTATGGATTATGCATTAATTGCATATTAATGCATCCATTACACTTAGCAACAAGCAAAAGAATGATTCGGGTGGATCGCTTGAGTAAATTTTGCCCGACCAGTCTGACATTCGAGATACACAAACATGTTTGCACATGAGTCAACTTGATTTGAATAATCTTGGCTCTAAATTTGCATTCCCTTGTAGGCTCACGCATGAGAGAGAGTCTCTTTGCATACATATATTCACAACATCAATGCTTGCGATACATTATAAATCAATCATAAAACCTTGAAACTTCCAATATAGAACTAAAATCTCATTTACAATTGAGTCTTCTTCATCTACTTTTTTATTTCCATTCACATTTCCAACAATTTACTTCTTCATCTTTTGGTGCCTCAAATGTCTTATACCATACTTCTTCAAATACTAATGGGTTTCTTAAGCCTTGAGTTGAATCATCTTTAATGTGCTAAATTAGCATCACATCTAGACGTCATTGAGTCACAATCATTATGAGTTTCATGTGCATGTTACTAAGCCACTACAAATCACACACTCACATCAAAAACATTGGAGTAGTTTAATGTGCTAACAATAACATCTTTAGAGGGTCTAATGAATGGATGTAAGTGCATATTCGTAAAATTAGAGTAGTTTATGTTCGTATCATCTGTACTAATGATCAAACTCAAATTTTGATATATGATAAATGGTTAAAGTTAAATGTTATGTTTATCTAACCTTGTTATCAAATGCGCAATATTGAAAGACTTGGGACCTAACACCAGGCTGAAGCCCAATTGGTTAGGACCTGCTAGGAAGTCTAGTTGAGTCTGCAGCGCCTGTCAACTAGATGAAGCGTAGGTTGGTTGAGACCTAGGATGAAGTCCAGCTAGGTCCACGGAACCTAACAGTTGGCTGAAATCCAAATGGGATATCTAACAGGAAGACCTAATGGGTTAAGAAGCTAAGTAATCTACAAATGGTAAATAAGGTAAGTCACTAGAGGAGAGAGGATCCAATGAAGATATGTCCTTGGTGGGACCGTAGGTATGGTCCAGTTTAGAGCCATTTCAGAGATATATCTAAGGTCTTGACTAAATTTTGGTCTTGGAAAGACAGAATATAATTAATAATCCTATTATATTTACCCTATGTATAAATGTGTTAATTCTATTTTGCAGGGTATATGTCACGCCCCTGGAGATGAGCCGCTGGTCCAATATACAATCGGACAATATCCCCCTTATACGACAGACAATATGGAACATTTCATACATACATACATGTAAGATATGGCATCTGGCCTCAAATAAAAATATATAGGCCAATACCAGCCAGAGCAAATAAAAGAAAATTCATCCATAGCATAAAATCTAATAAGACTTGCCTCATCTGCCATCCAGGTAGACACGCAGCAAAACACATCATATAAAGTCCAACAAAGGACTCAAAGGTACAGTCCACACGTCAATACAATGTAAATATAAGTTCATGACGTAAAAACAAATACAGAGTATGAAATATGCTATACTAGAAATCATAAACAAGGCGAAAAACCCAAAGTCGGAGTCGTCGAGACTTGGAACTGGCAATTGGGCTCCCCTGACGACCAATCAACCTAAAAATAAAAATAGGGTAGCAGGTGGTGAGTCCAAGCGGACTCTGCGGATATAGAGATAGACATGCATGACAATATAAATAGCTATACAAGCTATAAGGAAACAATAAAATACAGTCTCAAGGGAATATCAGAATTTGCAAAACTGAAGGACTGAATGAATATATATATACCAGAATCTATCTGTCCTGCGGGGTGGTACAATCCACCCCTAAATAACATCAAGTACAAAGCACAATCCAATGTGTAACTGTCCCCTGTATGTACATGTCAAGCATATGCAGCAATCAAATAAAGCAAGCACAAATAAATGCACAATGCAATATATGCACATGATGCAATAACATGTGTCACCCCCGACTCCAGTCAAACCACCATCATAAGTCATAAGTGAATGGCCAAGTGGGTAGGGTTGTGACAATTGTACGCACTCTGTCATCACTGCTCCTGAGTTACCAAGTGGATAGGATGCTTGCGGAGGACCACTCTCCTACCCAAGTCATATGGGGGAGCACCGCTCTCATCTCCTCAGATCACCGGAAGGAGGAGGGATCCCTGTCTGCTACCACACTCCTAAACCATTACCCATGAGCGTCCGAGCAGAGCAGTACAAAGCAACTATACACACTCGTTGGTATCCACTAACCCGTGAGTAGTCGTATGTATAGATCCAAAATGAGACTGACAATGGGCTCAGAGCATAAGAGATGCCAATGATTGTCAGTATGCAACAGTGCAGGGATGGTACATGACTCTAACACATGCAACACCCACCAGGACATCATTCATAACTCAACCTAACATGCAAAGGTCGTACACATGTATCATGACCTAACGATCATATAACTAGGTACACATGCAAGTATACCATGCAATCAATTAATGTAGATACAAAGTAACATACCTCTATATCTACGGCCATAAGCTCACGTATATACTATACAGAATCAGATGTCAAATAACGAGATTGTATAGACAGAAATTTAATCATCTTAAAGATCAAGCAATAAGTATCAAGCAGGATAACAATGGTAGCAGATATAAGGTAATAAAACCTACTGCAAAATCATAAGCAAGTTATGCATAAGATAAAGTGGTACTAAAGAAGATAAGCAAGAAGTAGCCATCTCAAATGGAGATGTCCATATGCTGAGAATACCCCGTCCAATATAATCCACAACAAAATCAAATCAGTATCCTAGAATAAAGGATGCAATTTAGCAATCATAACATATGATACCTTAGCTAAACAAATTACCCTAATCAATTAGGATGCATCCTAATCATAAGGTTTCATTTGACTAATCGAATTAAAGAATTAGTCTCTAATCCTCCCAATCATGAGGTTTCATTTAACTAATCGAATTAATGGATTAGTCTCTAATCCTCCCAATTAGGCTTATCCATTCAAATAGAGTTAACCTAATCCCAATGTGGTATCCTTATGCCACATGTCAAAATTCCAACTCAGCTCTCCTAATGTAGCTCATGACACAGCTTAACCAAGCTCCATCATCAACTAACCTTACAAGGTATCATGGCACAAATGTAGGATCACAAGAACAACATCACTAAGCCCACTTCCCCACCATGGCTAATTGAAATCATATGCAATACAAGTTTCCCCGAAATCTAAATTTTAATCCAACAGAAGTATAGAATCAAATATCTAATTCGAAACAGGGTTATCCCAAATTCTCATTCATCATTACACACCATTTTGATTAGAGGGAAAACAACTAAATTATTATCAAGTTCTACCCTTCCAATCTACTCTACCAAAATAGAGCTCGCACTCAGAGACTCATGATAGACCAATCAAAGCACAAAATAGATCAAACTGAAACCAAACATCCAATATTTACTAATCTATTCACAACACATGAAAGTCTCTAGATCTTACCTGATAAAATGGTTGTTGAAAACCCAATCACAGCAGCAAAGGGAAAGATGAAATCGCAAGTCTCTAATCCACTCTCAAATGATTTCCGGCAAGGAAGTTCAGCTCAGATCTGGCCGAAAATAGGGCTAGCAATAGAACCTCCAAATCCATAACATCCTAAGTTCCAAAATCAAGCATCAAGTCATCTTTAGCAATCACCCAAAACCTAAGTAGTATCATTCTCAATTCATTCAAAATGTACCAAATCCTTACCTTAGTTGGACACTGGCAGAGAGGCTTCAGTTAGATTCGATGGATCAACCTCCTCTAGAGATATCCCTATGCAGGTTGTCTTCTCCGGCATTGGCTTCTTTACTCCCTCTGCCACCTAGCGCAACCTCAGAACAAAACATCAGCTCCAACTCAACCATGATCGAAAACCTCAAGGACAATACAACAAGAAGATCCATAAGATTCTAGAAGAAGGATGTTACCTAATTGGAGATAGTCGATGAGGTCTCTGCTCCCAGTTGCGATGCCACCTCCATGGCCATCGCGTGACCACTTCAATCAGAGGATCAAGAGGAGAAGAGAAGGAGGGGATTGCTCTCGTCGAAGATTGGTCAGCAGTGGAGACCTAGGGGCGCCAGCTCTAGCAAGGATGCGGAGCGCCCATGCGATAGTTGGCAATTCTCACTATGGCCAGAGCACCGACAGCTTGGCCCGACGAAGGGCGGCGAGATCGAGCGGAGGTGGAGGGAAGATCAGGTGGATCGCCATCATGATAGGGCGACGACTTGCTCTCCCTCATCGGCTGGTAGCATGAGAGGTGATCAACACAAGGGAGAGGAGTTGGTTGGCCGGCGTCAGCGTCAAATAAATAAACAAATGAAATTATAATTATAACATTTTCTTAATTAATTAGGATATTCGAAATAAGCTTTTGTTTATCTTGTTTATCCGCGTAATACCAAAATAATCCTAGAATTTTTTTTTGAAAAATCTCGTAACATTCTACAATGTTATTTCTTAATTTAACCTTTAGAATTACTTGACATATTTTACATTATACTTTATTTTCGTGAACTAATATTGTTTGCAGGACTTAAGTGCAAAAATCAACCTTGGATGAACAATATCCGAGGTGCCTCATGTGGGACCTAAGGCACTTCAGTTGGGACTAGGGGCGCCCTAAATGGTTGAGGGTGTCTTCGCACAAATAAGCGCCAAGGATCATATTTTGGCACTAGAGTCACCCTGGGTGAGACTTAAGGCGCCGCAGTTCGGACTGAAGGTGTCTTAGATGATGATAACGGCGCCCTGAGTCTGATAAACTGCAACGACTTGACTTCGGATCAGATTTAGGGATCTGAGGCCCCCTTAGTGTCCTTTATAAGGAGCATTCGATCAGCTGATGAGTAATAACTTTTACACGAACTACTATGATCATTCTGTGACCCCTTCTTTGTGTTACGACCTTACTACTACTCGACTACATTCAACCATTGCCAGAAGATCGACACCAACACCCGAGCCCGACCAGAATATTTTCTAAGTGTTGGTAACAACATTATTTGTGCTTATTTTATTGTAATTGCAAAAAAGAAAAGTGTAGGATGTTACACTTTCCTAGTTTCTATACTCGACTACTTTACCAAGGTTTTTTTAGTAGAGAGATTCGTTGGTGCAAAAAGCATCAGATAAGAATAGTCAACCTCTAGTGTTTTGATGTTTGACAATATACCAAGGTCTGGTTAGTCTGATCAAGGGTTAAACCAAAAGGACTTGATGTTTGGTAGAGTAAAACCCAGGTTTAATCAGCTTGACTTAAGGGCTAGCCAAACAGGACCTGATGTTTGGCAAAGTGATTAGTACCCGGGGTTGGTCAGTTTGACCAAGGGTTAGCCAAACAGGACCTGATGTTTGACAGAGTGATTAGCACCCAAGGTTAGTCAATTTGACCAAGGGTTAAGTCAATTTGTCAAGGAAAGGGTCGTTATTCCGATACGCAAGAAGGCCCCTGTGCCTCGCCAAAACCTGAAAGCTAATTATTGAAATTTACTTTTAAGTTATTACTTGTTAAATTTGAATCTAACTCAAGATCAAACAATCTATAAAATTAAATTGAGAAAAATTAATTAAGCATCTCACAACACCCATAAGACTATCATGCTTGTTTGTACTGCGACACTTAGAATGAGTGAGATGATATGGACTAATTAATTGATAAATATTTTCAAAATTTATTTTCAAAATTGTGATTTAAATAAATAATATTTTAATTAATTTTATGCATGATTATGTGTACTTATAAATAGTCTTCAAAAATTAATATATCTTTTCAAAAATTATTTGACCTACACTTAGACACAAATTCTCTAGGTTAACACTAAAGTCCCTTAAGACACTTAGGTGGAGTTCCCGGTAATCAACAAGGGTAGCCAGAAGCTGTCAAGTTCAGGGGAGTCAGTTTTTTTTCGTGCAAATTTTATATTTTTATAAAATTATTATTTTTTTCAAAAATTATCATGTCTCTAAAAAATATTTTTTTTCACTCAAAAATTTATTTTTGGTAAATATTTCTTTCAAAAATTATCATATCTTTCAAAAATATTTCTCTTAAATAGTTTTTAAAAATATACTCTAATTGCTTTTATGATTTGTAGAAACCTTAAAGACACATAAGAAGTTTTCCTTATAATCTGCAAGGTTTCCTAAGATTATGTCAGACTTAGGGGGAGTCCTAATAAAAAAATAGTTCTTTTTGTAAATTGACTCTAAATTACTTTAAAAATCTTATATATTTTTTAAAAAGGGTTATATTATTCTTTTCATTTGAGTCAAACCCTAAGACACAGAGGAATATCATCTTGTGGTTAACAAGCTTCCTAAAACTATGTAAAGCTTAGGGAGAGTTTAAATTAAAAGAACTATTATAATTTTCAAAAACATGATATTTTCGAAAATACTAGATTTTCATTTTATAAAATATTTTTGAAAAATATTTTAGTTTTCTAAATAAGTTTTAAAAATTTATGATAAATTTCTTTAGCTTGGAAACATCTCTAAGACATATAGGAAAGTTTTCCTTGTAGTTAATAAGGTTTCCTAGGATTATGTCAGATTGGGGAGGAATCCAAACTAAGAAACTTTTTTTAATTAAATACAAATTAAAAATACTTTATTTTGATTGAAAAAATCTCTAAGACACATAGGAAATCTTCTTTTGATCAACAAGATTTTTAAGATTGTGTCAGATTTAGGGCAGTCCAAATCAACAAAATATTTATTTTTTAAAATTTTTTCAAGTACTAAGCTTACCTTAAAATATTATCAAAACAAAAGAGCACTTAGATTTTTTTCAAAAAAAGGTTTTTGAAAGTCTCACCTTTTATTAATAACTCTTAAGTATTTTCAAAAATCACATTGTTAGTGCAAATCTTATATTTAATATTTTTGTTGGCTTATTTTTTTGATGTGTGTCAAAGGGGGAGTGAGTACCTTAAGTTAGAATTTTTTTTTTTGTCTCTCAAGTATTGACTTGAAACCCTTAGACCTTAGTCTAACTTAAGATTATTGTCAAATATCAAAAAAAGGGAGATTATTAGTGCAAAAAAATCAGACAAGAACAGTCAACCTCTAGTATTTTGATGTTTAACAATATACAATGGTCTGGTCAGTCTGATCAAGGGTTAAGTCAAATAGGACTTAATGTTTAGTAGAGTAAAACCCAAGTTTGATCAGCTTGACCAAAGGGTTAGCCAAACAGGACCTGATGTTTGACAGAGTGATTAGCACCCAGAGTTGGTCAATTTAACCAAGGGTTAAGTCAAACAGGACTTGATGTTTGGCAGAGTGACTAAACCTAGATCTAGTCAATTAGACCAAGAACTAAGCCAAACAGGACTTGATGTTTAGCAGAGAGAAGTCTAGTCAAGATCAGATGACTAACAAAGAAATCCTTATCAAGGCACCGAAGACCTAGTGAGTGAAGTTAGGCATGAAGTCCTAATTCGGGGAATTGGGCATGAAGACCTGGCCGAGGCTTGGGCATGAAGTCCTGGTTCGAGGAATTGAGCACGAAAACCTGGCCGAGGGTTGAGCACCAAAGTCCTGGTTCGAGGAATTGGGCTCGAAGATATGACCAATGGTTGGGCATCGAAGTCCTGATTCGAGGAATTGGGCACGAAGTCTTGGTCGAGGATTGGGCACGAAATCCTGGTGAATGAAGCCAGGGAAGGTAAAGTCTTAGTGAGTGAGGCTAGGCATTGGGAAACCCTAAGGAGTTGACCTAACGTAGTAAAGTCTTGAAGAGTTGACTCTAAGCAAAGCCTAATAGGTCAGGTAGACTTACAAAACTAAGGCTTAGAATTGTTTGTTTGTCTTGTGTTTGTGTGTCTTGTTGGAACCTAGAGCTGAAGGCAGATGGGAAAGCAAACACAAATGAAAAAACCCTGGGTCAAGGGCTTCCGGGCGCCCGTATTGAACTTGGGTGCCCCCTTGACCTGGGCACCCTCAAGGTTGAGGGCGCCCTCAACACAGTTTTATCCATGTGCACCATGTTCGCTGATTAGATCAGATTCGGTCACATAGAGGGCACCTCTATAAGCACTCCTGTCACGCCCCCAGAGGCACATGCTTACTCGAAAATCGGGCAGCATCTCCCTTGTACGACGGACAAGTTGGAGCATATATACATGCATCACCAAATAAAAGATGGCTCAGCCATCATAAATGTAATATAAAAACACAACCACGTAGTTTTTATATCAACCAAAAGATAATGGGTGGCAGCCACCTTAAACATAAAAGAAACTAAATCCAAAGAGAACTCAAACATCTCTGATATCAACAAACAAACTGATAAAAAATAAGAGGCTACTTTACCAAGTACTGAAAACAAAACAACTATACCCAATATGGAAAAGTAACTCAACTCTGGGGACTGGCAACTGGATCCTCTCCTGGCTCCAAGAAACATAACTACCTGCTATCTGAAACAAAAAGGGAAAGCAGGGTAGTGAGTCCGAGCGGACTCTGTGGGTATATGAGTAGACAATAAGCATGACATAATAAAGGATAAAATAAGTAGAGAAACCAACAGGATACAGTCCATACGGAATATAGAATCACCTAAATATGCATAACATATGTAAAACGACATGGTATAAAATCCGAATAACAACTAAGCATGTATATAACAACACAACAATAATAAAACCAAGATATACATGCATGTCAATCAAGTGCAACAGTCATAGTGTTGGAAACGGGATGGCTAGAGAGGGGGGGTGAATATAGCCAATCACTTTGACTTCACGAACTTAGCGAGTTTCTGCACTTGGAGTTGTTAGTAGCACAGCGGAATTATGAAAACAGAATGTGCAGAAACTAAAACAAAAAACTAACTAGCAAGATCACTAACAAGGAGAATTTACAAGGTTCGGGGATAACTTGCCCCTACTCCTTGGCGTGCCCTTAAGGTGGGTGATCCCTTGATCGTCGGCAGATCAAGCCCCGGTTATCACCGGATAAGAAACAACCTCCTTCTCGGTGGAGAAACCTCTCCACAACATTTCAATCACGGATTTAAGTTTAAGCACAAAGAAACAACAAGAAAGAACTTACTCAAACACTTAGCAAGGACAAGAACACAGCAAGCTTTCCTGAGCTCCACCCAGCGGCGATCTCACGCAAGAAACCCTTCCTCATGTCTTTCCGCTGTCGGACTCCCAGCTCCTTGTTCTCTCCTTCAAGCGCTCAAGTAAGGGAAGGTTGCTTCAAGTTTTCAGCAGCTTGCTCAAGAGGATGAAACTTCAGAACGTGCAAGCTTGATGTGGAGAACACAAGTGCGGCAAGAACTCAAACACAAGCTATAGAACACTGCTTCACTGAAGCTATCTTCCGTCCCTTTTGATTCTCCACTAAGCATCAAGTGACCTCATCTCCAGCAGCCTCCAGCTGCCTCACTGCCAACGCCAACTACCACTGAACCCTTACTGAACTTCCTGAGCTCCCTCAGTCAAGCTTCAGTCAGCGGCTTCAGTCCTGCAGCTCCAGCCGTTGCAACCTGAGATGAGAAACGGACAAACCTGCTCCAAGGAAAGCCTCCATTGACTTCTCCTTGAGTGTTTGAATCCTCCCCTGTCACCTGTAGCTTAATCAGACTATTAGAGCAGTATATCACACAGTAAATCAAATATCAGAGGCAAACAGCAGCGAATCGGATATGGTCAGACGCGATCAGAGCGTCTGACAGTGCAATTTGAATTAAAGTGATCGGTCACCCGACTGATCAGAGCGACTCCTGATCAGTCACCAGACCGATCAGGCTGGGTCCAGACCGATCAGGATCCGTCCTGATCGGTCCCCAACGCTCAATTAGAAATCGCGATTTCTTTGGGACTCTCCTGGACCGATCACCAGACCGATCCCAGGCTGTGGATCGATCACTCGAACGATCCACCCCTTTATCAGGCGATTTCTGAGCTTCACAGTCCAGACCTCCTGATCGGTCACCGGACTGATCAGGCAGCCTCCTGATCGGTCACTAGACCGATTAGAACATGACCAGACCGATCAGGCTCCGTCCTGATCGATCATAGAGAGGAACCTGCGACGCTTGATCGTTCTCCGGAACGATCTGCACAGTGATCCTGATCGGTCACCAGACCGATCAGGTGCAGATCAGCAGGGGAACTCAACCTCACTGTTTGCTCCCTGATCGGTCACCAGATCGATCAGGAGCCAAGCAGTGGGTGAAACACGCACTCCCTGATCGGTCACCGGATCGATCAGGAGAAGTACAGTAGGTTCCCAACCTCACTGTGTGCTCCCTGATCGGTCACCAGACCGATCAGTCATTGCTGGATCGGTCACCTGGCCAATCCACGATGGAGTAGCGTGCCAGATTCCCTGATCGGTCACCAGACCGATCCAGGGACTTAAACTTAGCCCTCCAAGCTAAGTTTCCATCCACCTTAGCCCTCCAAACTAAGGATTTTTCCATCTAACTCTCCAAGTTGGGAATTTGCACCTAACCCTCCAAGTTAGGACTTTTCACCTAGCCCTCCAAGCTAGGACTTTTCACCTAGCCCTCCAAGCTAGGACTTTTCACCCAACCCTTCCGAGTTAGAACTTCATCCAACCTAGCCCTCCAAGCTAGGCACCTGACCCTCCAAGCCAGGACTTTTCACCTAATTCTCCAGGATGGGAATTTGCACCTAACCCTCCAAGTTAGGACTTTTCACTAGCCCTCCAAGCTAGGACTTTTCACCCAACCCTTCCGAATTAGGACTTTTCCATCACCTATCCCTCCAAGCTAGGATTTTTCACACCTAACCCTCCAGGTTAGGATTTTCCCAATACCTAGCCCTCCAGACTAGAATTCTCCATATCATGCCTAATTCTCGATCAGGACTTAATCATAATCATCATAATCATCAACCTAAACTAAAATCGTTGTCAACACCAAAACAACAATCAGGGTCAGACTACATCAACAATCTCCCCCTTTTTGTTGTTTGACAACCCGATTTTAAGTTTAGGGATTCTTAATCAAGTTTTCTAAATTTAGAATCATAGGGGAATCCAAATCCTCCCCCTATAACATGATCATTCTAAACTTAACCAATCCACACTCTCCCCCTTTGTTGAACACCGAAAAGGGGCTAGAGGGGATGTTAAGATTAAAACAAACTCCCCCTCAACCCTAGGGGTATCCCAAATCAACAAAGATGTGATAAGTTGTTGAATAACCATATGAACACATGTGAAAAAGATAGAGCAAGATATAACAATCACATGCATCATACGAACATGAAGTAACAACTCACAAAACATGTCATGACAGTCATATGTATCAACTAGACATGACATTGACAGCATGATCAAGGAGATATAGAATGAGGCATATAGTTAAAACATCACCATATAATCTACTAATGAGCATAAAATGACAAGAAATACATCATGCCATAACAAGTACACGCAAAGATAGCGGCTATACAGAAAATATCCAGATATATAGTAGGTGCAACTCAATGCCATAACAGGTAAAAGTCAAAACGGACACAGCCATCAAAAGATCAGAAATCAATCAACCAACAGCAGAGAGCAGTCAATCGTCAGCTGGATCATCGTCGGAATCATCAATGTAGATGATATCCCCCGGTGAAGGGCCACTGGGAGATGCACTATCAGGAAATGTGTGGTGATACCACTCTTCATACCATCTGTCCTGGAATGAGCTCATGTCTGAGATGTCAGATGCTAGTGTGGCCAGGCGTCGATCGAAGGATTGACACTCTGAGCGGACCTCCTGTCGCCAGAGCTCCGAGATATGCAATTCGTGCTGCAGCATCCGCTCTAACTCCGCAATCTGCCATCGGAGGTCAGGAGCCCACTCATCATAATCCTCTATATCAGCGGGCTGCTCCTGGGAATGGGCTGCTCCTGGAAACTCCCCCATATGTCTCTGATTCTTCCAACGCAACCCTCGTGGTCCGACAACAATACCAGACTGGGCCAGCATGCGACGATCAAGTCGGCAGTCCTATCGCACCATAGGTACAGTACGACCCTGTGAAACATCGACCCCAACGGACTGCAGCTAGGCAGTGATGATATGGCCGAATGGCATATAGATCGTCTGGCCATATCTCAGACCATGGACAATGGTGGAGAAATAAATGGACGGTGCTATGTCAAAATCTAACTGCAGATGCATCCCATAAAGCATCAGGCAGTGGAATGGATGGATCTCATCAAGATGCTTTGAAGTAGTCGGAAGGAGACAATTTGTGATAATCTTAAACAGAACATAATCAATGGGGGATAGATGGAGAGCAGGAAACGTGGGAAATATACGGGTGCGCGCACCGGAACTCCGTGGCCTGGGGTGGCCTAGAAAATGCTCATAGATGGAGTCAGGAGTGACTCCAGTAAAGGGGACAGGAAGAGGGTCAGGAAGATAGGGATAGAGTGAAAAGTCATTATCGGAGCGACGGCAACCCAGAAACACAGTGAAGGCTGATAAGGTAAAATCAAGATCGACACTGGCGACACGGGTCCGCCACCCCGTGCCCTCCCCATTGGCCAGATTATTATAGAATTCAGAGACCAAATCAACATTGATTGGCCTCTCTAAGAAAAGGATGTTTTGAAGCCCATAGTACTCAATGATTCCTCTCACTGTAGGACAATGTTCATAAACAAAAGTTTGGTCCACTGACCGACATGGCATTAGTTTGAAGTTGTGCCAATGAAAGTTTAGGGCATAGTGAATGTTCTGAAATCTAGTATGCGGGGGAGGTGGAGGCCTCAGAGGAGGTGTAGAAGATGAAGGGTCTTTGCCCTTAGAACTATCCTCCATAGGTTCCTTACCCTTAGAAGACTTTCTATAGATTGGATTCAAGAATTGATCATACAAACATGATTGAATCAATTTGGCAAGGTGAACATAGACCAAATCAAGAATTGATCATATAGGATGACACCCAATCAGAGATAGAAAATGAGATGAACGATAGATTTGTTCATATGATAAAGTATGGAAAGAAGGTTCACGGCAAGTGCAATAGGGTCACGGTACAACAGCAAGAACAAGAACCAAAACATGGTTAGCTTCATAAACAAACACTATAGACTGATTTGAAGGAAGAAATCAAGACAAGAACTTACTTTTGCGCCATTAGAGGAGCTTGTGCAAGAGAGGAAGAAACTGGTTTCTGCAGGTTGAGAGGAAGAAGTCTGCACAAGAGAAGCCCTCGTACGCAGAGAATTCGAGGCAGGTAGGGAAACGCCGGAACACTCTCGCTCACACAGGATCGCGCAAGAAGGGTTTTCGGCGCTAGGGTTCGGGAGATGAAAGTGTTTTGCGAAGTTATTTGGTTGGTGGATCGGTCCACCAACCAGAATTTAATTCGATTGAACGGATCACCGTTCGATCTGGAGTCGCTCAGACCGATCAGGCTTGCCCCTGATCGGACTGACAAGGGCCTGATCGGTCGGGTGACCGATCAGGAGAGCTCCTGATCGGTCGGCTGTCCGATCAGGACACGAACAGTAGGCTTGGAGAGAAACCTCTGAGCTCCCTGATCGGTCTGTGGACCGATCACCATAGGGTGCCAGATCGGTCCGGGGACTGATCCAGGCTAGCTCAGAACACTTGGTCAAAATTCCGGAAGGTCACGGCTTGCCTCGCTGATCGGTCTGTGGACTGATCACCACAAGAAGGAGCCAGATCGGTCCGGGGACCGATCAGTCCTATGCCTGATCGGTCCGATGACCGATCAGGGTTCCTGATACTCCCTGATACGAACTGAAATGTTCAGTTTCAGAATTTCTGAAACTTTCCAACTAGATCTGGTGAAGTTTATCGAACTTGGACATGATCTCATGACTAGAATTGATCCCTGAGCAAGGATCAAAAGTCCTTATAGGTTCAACAATCACTTTGATCCATCCAAATGGAGTCAAACTCAAACAATAATCATTCAAGCAATTTCAACTAAGTTTGTATCAAATCCAATGTTCCAATCAAGTTTCCTTGATTGGAATGTCCAAGTATGATCAGGGAGCCATATACACATATTTATGCAATGGTTTTCCCCATACTTGGTCACCACAGTGATTATTATCTCGTCAACTTAATCTCTCAAGGGATGCATTGACATTTTGAGAAACTTAGTTGATCCTAACATCTCACCCCATATCTAGCAAACAAAAACGTTTTGGTAAACCTTATAGTTTGTGTGAGATGTTCCCAAAGTTACCCAAATTGTTTCCCAACAATTTCGAAATAATCATGAAGGGTTTGAATGCAATTTGAAATTCATGAAGCACGACACATTCCCAACTCCCGTCTTAGAAAACTAAATTCATTTTCAGGAAGTTGTTTAGTGAAAATGTCGACTAGGTTTGATTTGGACTCTACATAAGAGAGTACAATATCTTCCCTAGCTACATGATCCCTAATGAAGTGGTGACGCACCTCAATATGTTTGGTCCTAGAATGATGGACTGGATTCTTGGTTAAGTTAATTGTGCTAATGTTATCACATAACACTTGCACACCCTTGTAACTCAATCCATAGTCCTCTAGAGTGTGAATCATCCACAACAATTGTGATACACTCTCTCCCATGGCGATATATTCTGCCTCGGTCGTGGAGAGAGCAACACAATGTTGCTTCCGACTTGACCAACTAACTAAAGATGACCCTAAGAATTGGCAACCCCCACTTGTGCTTTTCCGGTCCAACTTACATCCAGCGTAGTCGGAATCCGTATAGCCAATTAAATCAAATGATTCGGTACGGGGGTACCATAGACCGACTCCAATTGTGCCCTTGAGATATCTCAAAATTCGCTTAACAGCGATTAAGTGAGATTCCTTGGCACACACTTGATACCTAGCGCACATACCCACAGCAAATAGTATATCAGGTCGACTCGCTGTAAGGTATAGCAAACTGCCTATCATGCTTCGATATTGAGTCAAGTCAACGGGTTTACCACTCTCATCATTGTCTAATCTTGTGTTTGTGGCCATGGGAGTGGTTACCTCTTTTGAATCACTCATATTGAATTTTCGAAGCATTTCTTGTGTATACTTTGATTGGTGCACATGGATACCATCGCGAGTTTGCTTGATTTCAAGTCCAAGGAAGAAAGTCAACTCTCCCACTAGACTCATTGCAAACTCACTCTCCATGTGTCCAATGAACTCATTTAAATAGCCCTTATTATTTGAGCCACAAATTATGTCATCGACATATACTTGGGCTACAAATATATTGTCACTATCCCTTCGTAGAAATAGTGTAAGGTCTATTTGGCCTCTAACGAAGCCCTTCTCAATCAAGAATGTCGACAACCGCTCATACCAAGCCCGGGGTGCTTGTTTAAGGCCATAAAGTGCCTTTTTGAGCTTGAACACGTGGTTTGGAAATTCGGTATTCTCAAAACCCGGAGGTTGTTCAACATAGACTTCCTCTCTAATCAAACCATTTAGAAAGGCCGATTTGACATCCATTTGATATAACTTGAAGCCACGATGAGCTGCAAATGCAAGCATCAATCGGATGGACTCTAATCGTGCCACGGGAGCATAAGTTTCTTCATAATCAAGGCCTTCAACTTGACTATAGCCCTTGGCTACCAAACGTGCCTTGTTTCTAATGATTTCCCTTATGGTTCAATTTGTTCTTGAAGACCCATTTGGTTCCAATAATGGTGGTCTTCTTGGGTCGAGGGACTAAGTCCCAAACATGACTTCTCTCAAATTGACCTAGCTTATCTTGCATTGCAATGATCCAATCGGGATCATTTAATGCTTCATCAATTTTTCTAGGTTCAATTTCGGAAATTAGGGCAACTTCATTAGCCTCATTCCGGAAGAATGATCTAGTCCTAACCCCATGGAGGATGTCTCCAACAATTTGGTCCTGGGGATGGCTAGAGGCTAATCTAGTTTGCCTAGGAGTTGGTGGTGCTTCTTGAATGGGTTCACCAGACACAAGTTCAGCCTCAGGATCCAGCTGATCTATGGATCGTCTAGGCTCACCGTCATCGAATTCATCACCATCAACAACACTTGGAGTTTCATTCAAACTTAGTCTCCTAAGTTCAAGTTGGACTCCTTCTACATTTTCTGATTGGTTACTTGATTTTGGAACTTCTTCAAAAACCACATCAGAAGACTCTTCAACTAATCTAGACTTCTTATTGTAGACTCGATAGGCTTTGCTAACGAGAGAATACCCGACTAGTATCCCTTCATCAGCCTTTGCCGTGAACTTTCCAAGATGATCCTTAGTGTTTAGGATGAACACCTTACAACCAAACACTCTAAGGTGTTTAACCGTAGGTGGTTTTCCAAACCAAAGCTCATGGGGAGTCTTTCCTAGAAACTTATGAATGAGGACCCGATTTTGCACGTAGCAAGCTGTATTTACAGCTTCGGCCCACAAGTAACTCGGGAGTGAGTACTCATTAAGCATGCTTCGTGCAACCTCTTGAAGTACACGGTTCTTCCTCTCTACAACACCATTTTGTTGTGGTGTTCTAGGAGTAGAGAACTCATGCTTATAACCTCTATCTTGACAGAATTCTAAAAACCTTTGATTTTGAAATTCACCTCCATGATCACTTCTAATTGTCTTAATGGTTGATGATTTTTCATTTTCAACTCTTCTACAAAAAGAAATGAAAACATCTAAGGTTTGGTCCTTATATTTTAAAAAGTAAGTCCATGTATATCTAGTAAAATCATCAATGATCACAAAGCAATATCTACTTCCATTCAATGATATGATGGTACTACAATCAAATAGATCCATATGAAGTAAATCTAATGCATTGGAAGTACTTACAGCGCTTTTACCTTTATGTGCAGATTTTGTTTGCTTACCCATTTGACATGCATCACAAAGTTTGTCTTTTTCATACTTGATGCTCGGTAAGCCACGGACTAACCCCTTGTTGGCCAACTTCCGGATGTTCTTCATGTTCACATGTGCTAGCCTCCGGTGCCAAAGGGTGGACTCTTCTTCTTTTGACATGAAACACTTAGCAGAAACATTAGTAGCACTTTTAAATGAAACTTGATAAATATTGTCTACTCTTGTTCCTACTAGTACTGTGTCCAAGGTGTCATTGTGTCTAACTAGACATTGACTTGGTTGGAAGTCAATTGTGTAACCCATGTCACACAATTGACTGACACTTAGGAGATTAAATTTCATCCCCTTGACTAGAAGGACATTTGAAATTCTAAGACATTCGGATATTTGAATGTCTCCTATCCCTATGACCTTAAGACTACTATTGTTACCAAATGATACATTACCTCTACTTTTCTTGTGAAGTGTGGTAAACAATGATTTATCCCCGGTCATGTGTTTGGAGCATTCACTATCAATGAACCAAGTTGATAGATGCTCCCCCTCAATCATAACCTACACAATTCGAAAAATAGAAGTTTTAGGTACCCAAACCTTGGGACCTAAAACATCAACTAAACATGTCTTAGGCACCCATGCCTTGACAACTTTCTTTTGAGTCTTGGGTGTCCTAGATTGTCTCATATCAGTCCTAGACATCAAAGACACAAATGAGGGTTCTTTGGGTCGGTAACCAATACCGGCCCTATTGTAAACTGCCCTTTGGGCATTTAGGATCATGTCTAGGGTCTTAGAGCTAGTTGAGAATTTCCCAAGAATATTCTTGAGCTTCTCAACTTCACTCTTCAATGATTGGTTTTCCTCTACTAGCAATTCATCATTCAAATCATTGACTTCCTCAACCTTAGAGGATTTTAAATTTTCAATTTCAAGTTTCAATGATTTGTTTTCATCTTCTAGCAATTCAACATGCAAATCATCAATGTTATCATCCCTAGAAGCTTTCAATTGATCAATTTCTAATTGCAATGCCTTAACCTTATTCTTTGACTTTTTCAACATATTAGTTAAGCATGCAATTGCTCTATAACACTTTTCAAGCTCGGGAGAAGTTACCTCTTCATCATCCGAAGATGATGAAGCCGCGTTTGAGGAACTTGAAGATTCATCACTGCTTTCCTCTCCAAGAGCCATGAGTGCCACGTTCCTTGTGCTCTTCACCTCCTTCTCTTCATCGGATGAGCTTGAAGAGGAGTCATCCCAAGAGGCCTTCAAAGCCTTCTTCTTCTTCTTGAATTTTTCTTCTTTCTTTTTGGATTTTTCCTCCTTCTTCTTGAGCTTTGGACATTCATTCTTGAAATTCCCTTTCCTACCACACTCAAAGCAAGAGGCATTAGTCTTATCAAGTTTGGATTCACTAGAGTTACCTCTACCCTTGAAGCGTCTATCCCTTCGCATCATTCTTCGCACAAAGTTCGCCATCTCGGAGGAAGAAGAGCCACTGCCATCTTCTTCGGAATAGGACTCGGATTCAGAAGAGGATGAAGATGAAGAGACTTCCTTCTCCTTCTTCTTCTCCTTCTTCTTCTTGTTTGACCGGTCACCTGCAACTAAGGCAATCCCCTTCTCCTTGGGGCCTTTGTTAGCCATTTCATGCAATTCCATCTCACAAAATAAGTCATCTAACTTAACAATGGATAGATCCTTGGATACTTTGTAGGCATCCACCATGGATGACCACAAAGCATTCCTTGGAAATGCTTTCAAGACATACCTCACAAGGTCGTGATTCTCGACCTTTTCATCAATTGAATGAAGTCCATTGAGGACTTCCTTGAACCAGCTATGAAGCTCACTTACCGACTCATTCTCCTTCATGGAGAGATTTTGAAGTTGATTGAGGAATAAGTCCCTCTTTGCAATTCTAGAGTCTCGGGTGCCTTCATGGAGCTCAATGAGTTTGTTCCACAAGTCCTTTGCACTTGTGAAAGGACCAACCTTGATGAGTTGGTCTTTGTTCATGCCACATTGTAGAGTGACAACCGCCTTCGCGTCGGCTTCACTCTTCCGAGTTTGTTCAGCAGTCCACCTCCACGACTCAAGCTCATTGCCTTCGTCATCCTTAGGAGGGGTGAATCGCTCCTTCACCGCGAACCAAGTATGGATATCCATCTTCAAATAGTATTCCATCTTTGATCTCCAATATTGAAAGTCGGCTCCATCAAAGAATGGAGGTCGGGTGGTGGAGAAGCCTTCTCTCAACGCCATCTTGTTGAAAACTCTCGGATGTTAAGCCGTGTACAGAGCCCCAAGCTCTGATACCACTTGTTAGAAACGGGATGGCTAGAGAGGGAGGGTGAATATAGCCAATCACTTTGACTTCACGAACTTAGCGAGTTTCTGCACTTGGAGTTGTTAGTAGCACAGCGGAAGTATGAAAAACAGAATGTGCAGAAACTAAAACAGAAAACTAACTAGCAAGATTAGCAAGATCGCTAACAAGGAGAATTTACAAGGTTCGGGGATAACTTGCCCCTACTCCTTGGCGTGCCCTTAAGGTGGGCGATCCCTTGATCGTCGGCAGATCAAGCCCGGTTATCACCGGATAAGAAACAACCTCCTTCTCGGTGGAGAAACCTCTCCACAGCATTTCAATCACGGATTTAAGTTTAAGCACAAAGAAACAACAAGAAAGATCTTACTCAAACACTTAGCAAGGACAAGAACATAGCAAGCTTTCCTGAGCTCCACCCAGTGGCGATCTCACGCAAGAAACCCTTCCTCGTGTCTTCCCGCTGTCGGACTCCCAGCTCCTTGTTCTCTCCTTCAAGCGCTCAAGTAAGGGAAGGTTGTTTCAAGTTTTCAGCAGCTTGCTCAAGAGGATGAAACTTCAGAACGTGCAAGCTTGATGTGGAGAACACAAGTGCGGCAAGAACTCAAACACAAGCTGTAGAACTCTGCTTCATTGAAGTTATCTTCCGTCCCTTTTGTTTCTCCACTAAGCATCAAGTGACCTCATCTCCAGCAGCCTCCAGCTGCCTCACTGCCAACGCCAGCTACCACTGAACCCTTACTGAACTTCCTGAGCTCCCTCAGCCAAGCTTCAGTCAGCGGCTTCAGTCCTGCAGCTCCAGCCGTTGCAACCTGAGATGAGAAACGGACAAACCTGCTCCAAGGAAAGCCTCCATTGACTTCTCCTTGAGTGTTTGAATCCCCCCTGTCACCTGTAGCTTAATCAGACTATTAGAGCAGTATATCACACAGTAAGTCAAATATCAGAGGCAAACAGCAGCGAATCGGATATGGCCAGACGCGATCAGAGCATCTGACAGTGCAATTTGAATTAAAGTGATCGGTCACTCGACCGATCAGGCTGGGTCCAGACCGATCAGGCTCCGTCCTGATCGGTCCCCAACACTCAATTAAAAATCGCGATTTCTTTGGGACTCTCCTGGACCGATCACCAGACCGATCCCAGGCTGTGGATCGATCACCCGAATGATCCACCCCTTTATCGGGCGATTTCTGAGCTTCACAGTCCAGACCTCCTTATCGGTCACCGGACCGATCAGTCACCAGACCGATCAGGCTCTGTCCTGATCGATCATAGAAAGGAACCTGCGACGCTTGATCGTTCTCCGGAACGATCTGCATAGTGATCCTGATCGGTCACCAGACCGATCAGGTGCAGATCAGCAGGGAAACTCAACCTCATTGTTTGCTCCCTGATCAGTCACCAGACCGATCAGGAGCCAAGCAGTGGGTGAAACACACACTCCCTGATCGGTCACCGGATCGATCAGGAGCAGTACAGTAGGTTCCCAACCTCACTGTGTGCTCCCTGATCGGTCACCAGACCGATCAGTCATTGCTGGATCGGTCACCTGACCGATCCACGATGGAGCTGTTGGGTATGGCTTGGTGGGTTTCCTAAGCGGATACCTGGTCGATCCGAGAGACCTCTCTATGCCTACGGATTAAAAAAATTTAATCTGAATAGAGTGTCGTTTACCATCGACCATCTCGTGCCGTATCGAACGATTCAAATTGCAACTTAACCAATTATCAAAATTGGTCTTGCAATTTGCTCGACCGTTTGACCGCGGAAAAGGCGACGAGTTGATCGCCGGCTTTTGTGTTTATGGTCGCGGTCCAGTTAAATAATTATTGACTATGATTCGCAATCAAAATAATTAAATAACAAACATGAAATGACAAGGCACATGAATAAGGCACAAAATAACGTAACGAAAGGAGCCAAGGAAGAATATACCTTCCGTTACCTTACGATCTTCTACCGTATGACCCTCCCCTCTTGGACGTCGTGTGGGCGACGATCTACCAAGACCTGTGGCCACCAAGTTGATCCCTCTCCTTGCGCCAACCAATCCCCAACCAAAAGGATGCCGTCGGCCGCTCCTAGGAGATAATCCAAACACAAAACCTTACTATTTCTCTTTTCTCCACTGTCGACACCCGAGCTTCTTCTCCACAGGGAATTCTGCAAATTGCACGCAACTTCTCCACAGAACAAGTTGAGCGACTTGTCTTCTGCAAGCTGCGTCCGCAACTTCTCGACTGTTGCAACTTTTCTCCCTTTAGCAAAGAGACGTGAGCCACTTTTCTACCTTCAGCGTTGCAACTTTGCTCTCAAGAGGCAATTTATAAGAAATTGCCATAAGGGAATTTAATTGCATGCAATCATGCATGGAGAAGTAACGCATGGAGAAAGAAACGCATGGAGCAATTTTAATTGCATTCGAGTCGTTCCTGTTTGATTGCATGAGCAATTAAACAATTAATTGCCTCGAGCAATTCCTATTTGATTGCATGAGCAATTAAACAATTGATTGCATGTAAACGGCAAATTTACTCCATGTTGTAATGCAACAAACGGCAGAAGCAATTTTAATTGCATGCAACGTACGCAATTAAATGGAGAAAGCAAAAGTTAATTGCATGTGTTGCAATTAATTTGAGAAACGCTGATTAATTACATGCTTTGCAATTAATCGGAGAAGAGAAGTATTCTCTTCCGTTCGGCGCCGCAGAGTGAAACGAGGGAGAGAGAGAGAAGAGAAGAGTTGAGGCTAGGGTTTCTTGTGATCTATTAAATTAACCATCAACTTGGTTCCATGCCACCATGGGGTATTTATAGGGTTACAGTAGGGACCATGAGGAGGAGTTGGATCTTGGCCTACTAATGGACCCGGTCCATTAATGAGGATCCATTCCACTAAAGGGCCCTCATTGAATTACCTCACCAACCCCCATATTTACATATGGGCTCCACTTATTACAAGTCGTCCATCCCCCCGTGTTTAAGATTTCGAATGCCCGTTAATTAATTAAATTACTGACAATTTAAATTAATTAACTTCTAGATCCTTGACTAGTACCACTCGACCTTATCATCATGCCGGATCAAATCCACCTGCAAGGTTTAGCATGATGAACCTTTCGAGCTCATCAAGGGGGCATCATCAACCTGACTCACCAGGACACGGATTCCGTCAATAATCAACGGCACATCATATTATTAATATTATCTCCCAACTTACCGGGCCTATCGATCTAACAGAATAGGTCTCGCCCATTGGTAAATTAAGGAAATAATAGTTAATAATATATGCCCGTTATTATATCGGGATTAAGGGATCGTACTCCATAATAAAATCTGAGGTCCTATCCAATTATCGATTCAGTACAAATTGGATAACCTCGTGTTTTGGTCCTGCTCAATGTACTCAAAGCACACTAGTGTAATCCTATGGTCAAGACCAACCACACCTAATTACACTACAACCATTCCGATGGGTTGTCCAATTCCATCTCGGTTGTGGGCCTCTATTTATACTAAGCAAGGAACTGATAACATGATCTTCCGTGTGACACCACACACCATGTTATCTACAATGCAAAGTAATTGCCCCCGGGGCTATGGTGCAGCGGTAAGGTCACTAGTTGTTAACTCATGCATCCGCGGTTCGATCCCCAGCTACGGCGCATTTTGCAGGAATTTTTCCTCCAAATGGGGCGCGAACCCTGGGCCGCTGGGCTTCTAGACTGGCCACCGCGAGCGCTTCCCGATTTACCCTGGTGACCGGTGGGAAACTTCCGTGGGGCCGGGCCGGTCACCCCAGGTTCAATTTGTCTGCTGCCTGGTTCATCATTTTTTTTATTTACAATGCAAAGTAATTGGACTTCATGCATGTACTAATATAAACAGGCACTTAGTGTAGTTGTGATTCTTTTTTAAAATAAAGATGTTCATATATATATAACCGAAGCATGTCTTTCAGTATACACATCTAACAGGAGCAGCGTGCCAGATTCCCTGATCGGTCACCAGACTGATCCAGGGACTTAAACTTAGCCTTCTAAGCTAAGTTTCCATCCACCTTAGCCCTCCAAGCTAAGGATTTTTCCATCTAACTCTCCAAGTTGGGAATTTGCACCTAACCCTCCAAGTTAGGACTTTTCACCTAGCCCTCCAAGCTAGGACTTTTCACCTAGCCCTCCAAGCTAGGACTTTTCACCCAACCCTTCCGAGTTAGAACTTCATCCAACCTAGCCCTCCAAGCTAGGCACCTGACCCTCCAAGCCATGACTTTTCACCTAATTCTCCAGGATGGAATTTGCACCTAACCCTCCAAGTTAGGACTTTTCACCTAGCCCTCCAAGCTAGGACTTTTCACCCAACCCTTCCGAATTAGGACTTTTCCAACACCTAGCCCTCCAAGCTAGGATTTTTCACACCTAACCCTCCAGGTTAGGATTTTCCCAATACCTAGCCCTCCAGACTAGGATTCTCCATATCATGCCTAATCGTCGATCAGGACTTAATCATAATCATCAACCTAAACTAAAATCGTTGTCAACACCAAAACAACAATCAGGGCCAGACTGCATCAACATTTTCTGCCTCGAGCTCTATTTATGGGAGCTCGTTTAGGGCTATTTCTTCTTGGCGAAACTTGCTTGGTTAGAGCTTCTTAGTAGCCTGGTATTTCTTAGTGATTGTTGATAAGTGCTATTTTATTGGTTATTTCAGATGCCAAAATCTATGTTTGACCCATGTTTTTCTTTCTTAATTGTGAATTTACCCTAGGTTCTAGGACTTACTTCTATTTTGGACTTAATTGCAAATCTTGATATTTTTGAATTATTTGGCCACTAAATTTTCGATCTATTTTTATAGGCATGAAAGGATCATGGACCTAGGTCAGGCTGGGTCAAACTTGAGTCGGAAGTGGACCCGAATCGAGTGATCATGTTTCACGTTAATCTGGGTCATTCGATTCAAAAATGGCTAGATCTGAGCCATCTGGGACCATCTGAGGCGATCCGAGCTAGGGTTAGGGCTGATCAAGCAATGAGGTCAAGATCTAAGATTTTCATCCAAATCAGAGATCATCCCACCGTTGGATCAAGCCATGAGGGTTCTAGACTGTCCATTCAAAGATTAGGTTGATCTGGACCATCCGTTGCAAATCTAGAGGATCCGAGCTACTGGGAGGCAGATCCTGACCCTTGATCAACATCATCAAAGTTTGGTTCAGATTGGAGATGTTTCAACCGTTGGATTCATCCAAATCAATCTCAGCCGTTTATTCCTAAGTATTTAATCAAACACTTCTCCACACTGCAGCTTCGTCGCGTCTTCTCGCCGTAGCCTTCGTTTTCTTCGCGTTTTCAGCTGTTCTTCATTTCTTTTGCAATTTTCTTCAACAGGGGGCGTGACCACATCGATTTCGATCCTTGATTCAGTTCTAGATCATTGGGAAGGGTTCTCCGTGAGGATTCCAGCTCTAATTCGGCCAAAAACAGAGATGATTGAGGGTTTCGTCAGATTTGTGAGTTGATCGCCTTGGTCTCGTTTTGTGCCACTTCACATCCATCCGAGCTAGCCTGAGGGTCCTCCGCTGAGCTCTGATCATCTCCAAATCATCATCGCCATACTACATAGCGAGATTAAGGTGATCGGTTGCTGTTTTCAGCTTTGAGCCGAGTTGGATTCAATCGATTCATAGAGCTTAATTTCCAGTGGTTTGTTGAGCTTAGGATTCGAGGCTCACCCTTGTGTGACGAGCAAGGAGATCTGGAGCTAGGGAAGAGATCGATGTTTAGTTCTTATTGAATTTTCAATTCTTAGCAGTAGCTTTTAATTCTGCCGCAATTTCATTTCTGAAGTTTTGTTTCAGCAGTTGTAGTTTACCTTTCCGAATTGATTTCTGCTCTAATTAGTGTTCCAATTCTGCAAGTTAATCAGTAGGAAGCTTGTTTAGTGGACCATTGCTTTTAATTTCAGTTTATTCCCTGCTTAATTCTTGCGTATCAGTTTGTATCCCTGATTTTTGCATTTTGTTTCCCTGTTGCATATCACTTTCATTGCCTTACGTATCAATTCTTCCTTTCGGTAGCTGCATTTTGTTTTAAGCAAGTGTTAGATTTTCTTCTACGATCTACATTGTAGCTGGATTCATTTGCAACAAATTTAGTATCACTTTCTGCTTCTTGTATCAGTTTGTTGGTATCGAACTCCATTTCTGCACAATCGGATCATAATTTGCTAAGTTTGTACCAAGTGAACGATTGCTCTGCTGAATCTGATATGAACCTTAGATTAGTGATTCAGATTCAGCTTGCAATTGTAGTTTCAGCAGTCAAATTGTTATTGCATTCATGCATTCGATAATTAAGTCTTGCATTTCATTTCTGCATTGCATCTCCTTTAATTTCTGCAGTTGATTCTGAATTTGTATCCCAATTCTGCAATCCTTTACTGCTGAATTCTGCATTTGATTTGTTTGCTCCAATTTCATTTGTTTTACATCAGCTTATAGTGCTGCAGTTTAGTAACAATTTCAGCGAATTCAGGTTCCTTTGCGTGCCAAGTTTGCTGAAATTTTCTGCAGGATGTATCAAGATAAGTTCAGCACTGCTTTGTATCAAGATTTAACCTACCTTTTAGTGAATTGCTGTGATTGAAATCAGTTGCATTCGAACTTGGATCATTTCTGAATTGTAGTTCATATTTGCACATAAGTTGTTTCCTTTGCGTGCCAAGCTATTCCATGGCTGCATTTGATATCAAGTTGGATGTTTCGGCTTTGAGTGGTAGATCTAGAAGTTCAACATGATTTGTAGAATCCTTTTGCATTCGCTGGCAGAATTGGTTTCAAAATTCGGTTAAGTGTTTTGGTTGATCAAGTTTATCATTGTTTGAGCCCATTAGTTGACATTTCCTAGCTTAAACTTGCCTAGATCATTTTCTTCTCTCTTTATATTGTGATTTCATTTCTAATTGAAACCAAACCCAGATTTTATTTGTAACCCAAAAATTTCAATGACACATAAACTCGATCTCAAATCACACAACTTCAACTAGCCCTAGGAAAAATATGACCTGTGGCCCCTTTACTACGTTCTCATTTTTATTGCAAAAAGGGATTCCAGCTTACACATATCTAAATTTTGAGACCCACATTTGTGACACCTAGTTAGCGGGCATCAATTGTCCAAGGTTGTGGTTGTTGGATCGAGAGAAACGATAGAGGGGGGGGGGTAAATATCGTAAAACGTTCGGATTAAGAAATAAAGAAAGCACAGCGGAAATTAACACAAACACACGCAAACACCAAGTTTTTTACTTGGTTCGGAGTCGCGGTCGGTCATACTCCAAGGCCCACGATCGTTGACCGTTTTCTGCGGGCAATTCTATATGCGCAAAAAGTTTACAGGTATAGATTACAAGATTAGTACAGTAAACTAAAAGAAAGCCGCTCTTAATTACCGACATCCGGAGTAGATCGTATTTTTGAAGCAGAGGGACGTCGTCGGCGCTTATATCTCGGGTCGGGAGGTTTCCGGAGCAGAGCGTGAATGCGTTGGAAGAATTGATTTCTTGAAGCCTTGGGGTCGAGGGCCTTTTTATAGCCCCTGGGGGCGCCCGGAATGTCAGGGGCGCCCCCCCCCCCACGTGTCAGCTGATCCGAGTTCCTCTCGGTCAGCTCTGATCCCTTCAATCTCGGGATCAGGCTTTGACGAGGGCGCACAGGTTGACTGGGTCACCTCTTATTCGTTTGGCTTCGCTGGCTTCTGCTTCGTTAGCTTAACCTGGGGGCGCCCGGGACGCTGGGGGCGCCCAGGAGCATGGGGGGCGCCCGAGAGAACGGGGGTGCCCCGCCCATAAACTGTCGAAGTACTTCTTTTGCTTCATCTATTTTGTGTTCACCTTTGGGGTGCTCGGGACACTCCGGGCGCCCTACTCAACTGCTGCCTCACTCCTTTGAGGCTCTCTGAGCTGCAGATACTCGTTCCTTCGGTCCTGCATCCAGGGTTAGTCCAAAACAACATAAAGCAATAATATGTTAGTTTTATACAGCCTTAGCTGTCTTGGTTCTGACTTTGGGTCTCCCAAATGGAGCCCTAGGTCGAACCGACGCCTACTGTTCCCTCGACGGGGAACGCGTCCTCACCTACTCCTCTCGGGAGAATTTACCTGATGCCAACCAGCTCCTCCAGTTGGACTTTTGTCCAGCTGTCCTTCGCCAGGTGCCTAGCTGTCCTTCGCCAGGTCTTCAGTACCAAGTCTTCCTTCGCCTTGTGCCTAGCAGTCCTTCGCTAGGTCTTTGTATCCTGGCATTCCTTCGCCAGGTGCCTAGCAGTCCTTCGCTAGGACTTTTCCTGCACACTTGAGTAACATATTAGATAAACATTATACCTTAACTTTTGAACCCTTTTTCCATTATCAAAACACAGCTTCGGCTTGGGTGCTTTCTGCACCAATAATCTCCCCCTTTTTGATTTATGGCAACTCTGGTTCAATAATAATCAGAACAAGTAAACTAAAATTTTGTTTCCTCCCCCTGAAAGGAATCTCCCCCTAGATTTTTCAAAAGTTCGTGGGGTTTTTGAAAATATATTCTAAGTCTAAAGATGGATTTAATTTTACTTAGAATAATTTTCAACTTAAACTTTAAAGACATATTTTCCGAAATAATTTTGGTTGTGCACTTTTGGAAAATTTATGCTTGTAGAAAATTTTAAGTTTAAATACATAGATAAATTTGAAAACTTAAGTTTAAGTATTACGAGGATTTTGAAAACTTAAGTTTGAGTACTAAAGAAAATTTCGAAAATTTAAGTTTAAGTACTCAGAAAGTTTTTGAAAGTCAAGTTTAAAATACTTAGGAAAATTTGAAAAATTTTAGTTTTAAGTACTTAGTAAAATTTGAAAAATTTTAGTTTTAAGTACTTAGTAAAGATTGAAAACTTAAGTACTTTAGGAAAGATTGAAAACTTAGGGTTAGGGAAGTTTGAAAACTTAAGTTAAAGTACTAAGAAAGCTTTGAAAACTTTTAAGTACTTAGAAAACCTTAGTACTTTTGAAAAATGAATTAAGTACTTTTTGAATATAGAGTTTGAAATTTTAAAGAAAAAAATTTTAAACTCTCCTTTCCTATCTCTCCCCCTTTGTCATATATCAAAAACAAAGAAGTATAGCAGAAACAGGATAATTAAATTGCATAAAAGAGAATAATAACTTGCATAATTCGCTGTACTGAATCAGTTCAGGATATGAATTAAACCAAATCAGTTTCAATTTTCTCTTTTAGGGTCCTGTCTAACCCAATTAGCTACTTACTAACTGCTATAAGCAGTAATTTTCGCTAGGGTTAGTCAAGTTAAGTGTTCTGTTCAAGTTAGATTTTCTAAACTTGACACTTAACTTAATTACTGTGTAAGTTGTATTTAGTACCCTAATTACTGCAGATGCACTGACTTAAAGCATCTTGAATTAAGACAATGACCTAAGCATCTCAACCCATTCTAGGTTATCAATCAAAAGTACCCTAAGGTGCTTGTGAGATGTTGGCTTCTAAATCTATAGGTGCATGCAGTTCTAGGGTTAGGGCCTAGGCTAAGTCCATTTGCGAAAAAGCCCTAGTTTTGAAGGGGTAGTTTTTTAAAAATAAAACTAAGTTAAAAAAATTATTTTTAAAACTTTTCAAAACTAAGTAAAAGCTGATTTTGAAAGCATTTTTTGAAAACTACTTTAAAAGGTGATTTTGAAATGAGTAAAGTAGTAAGAAAACCCAGAGTAGACTTAACCTATTATACCAAGCATAATCCTAACTGCCTTCTTAGTGAGCTGAACTCAGACTCAGGTAGGGGTTTGGTGAATATATCAGCTAAGTTAGATTTAGAGTCTACATGCTTAAAGACTATCTCACCCCTGGCTACATGATCTCTTACAAAGTGGTGTTTAACTTCTATGTGTTTAGTTCTGGAATGTTGGATTGGGTTCTTAGTATGATTAATTGAGCTTATATTGTCAATGAATACCTGAGTTTGGGTGTAGTTGAGCTGGAAGTTCTTAAGAGTGTGCATCATCCATAAGAGTTGTGCTACACATTCTCCTAAGGCAACATATTCAGCTTCAGTTGTGGATAGAGCTACACAGTGTTGTTTTCTGCTGCACCAACTTACTAGACTATGGCCTAACAGTTGGCAGCTTCCACTTGTGCTCTTTCTATCAGGTAGGGCCTCATCTATAGTCTTAGGATCAGGTAGGGCCTCATCTATAGTCTTAGGTTCTATTTTTGAAATCATTGCTATTTGACTAAGGTTTCTATAGGAGGATCTAGTCCTGACTCCTAGAGTTGGATCACCCACAATTTGATCGGTTGGGTGACTGAGTCTGGGTTTCTTGGTTTTTCTAGAACTTGGTTCAGCCTCAGGTCCGGCTGGTCGGTTTGGTTCACTATTTGATTCAACTCTTTGAGCTGGTTCGATTATTGGTTCAATAATTGGTTCCTTTAACTCACTAGTTGGTTCAATAGTTAGTTCATTTATGGGTTCAATTAAGGATTCACCAACTTGTTGATTATCTTCTTGATCAGTGTTTGATGAAGTTGGATTTGGATTTGAGTTAATTTCTTCATCGAATATTAGGTTGGTTGTTTCTTCGATTTTCTTGGTTTGGTTGTTGTAAACCCTATAGGCTCTACTTGTTGTTGAATATCCTAGGAAGATGCCTGGGGTTGACTTAGACTGGAATTTTCCTAAGTAGTCTTTGGTGTTTAGGATATGGACTTTGCATCCAAAGACCCTTAGGTAGTGTAGATTTGGAAGTCTATGGTAATATAGTTCATAGGGTGTTTTGTTGTGTCGTTTGTTAATCAGGACCCTATTTTGGATGTAGCAAGCCATACTAATTGCTTCTGCCCAATATTGGTTGGCTAAGTTAAATTCATTGAGCATAGCCCTAGCGGCTTCCTGTAGAGTTCTATTTTTTCTTTCGACTATCCCATTCTGTTGGGGGGTTCTAGGACACAAAAATTCATGTATGTATCCATTTACCTTACAGAATTCCTCGAACCGTTGATTTTCAAATTCTCCCCCGTGGTCACTCCTAAGTCTTTTGATTTTAGTATCGTTTTGATTTTCAATTAACTTACAGAATTCATTAAATAGGTTTAGGGTTTCATCTTTGGTCTTTAGAAACCTAACCCAGGTAAACCTTGAGTAATCATCAACTATTACTAAGCAGTACCGGTTTCTGCTTAGTGACTTGGCTCCGTGTGAATCAAATAGGTCAAGGTGCAGGAGCTCAAGTGTGGTTTGAGTTAGATCAGATTGAATTAGTTTGTGATTAGATCTGGTTTGTTTACCTTGATTGCATGATTCACATATTAAGTTTTCATGGTTTTTAATTTTGGGAATACCTTTAATTAGGCCAAGTTGGGTGATTTTTGAAATAATTCTTAGGTTAGTGTGACCTAGTCTCCTATGCCAGAGGTTTGATTGTTCTAACTGAGTTAACATGCATTTAGGTACAAGGGGAAGGTTTATAGTGTAAACATTATTTTTCCTAGTGCCCTTAAGCATGATTTCTGAGTCTTGTACGTTTCTAATCAGGCAGTTAAAATTGTTGAAGGTGATTATATAACCAGAATCACATAACTGACTTATGCTAAGCAAGTTAAAATTGAAGTTTTCAACCAAAAGAACCTTCTTAATAACAAAGTCAGATTTAAGTTCAATATTACCTGACCCAATTACCTTGAGTGTAGCATTGTTGCCAAATGCCACTGAGCCTAGGTTCTTGAACTTGAGTTTGGTGAATTTCAATTTATCTCCAGTCATGTGTCTGGAGCAACCACTATCCAACATCCATTGGTCCAAATCTTTATGTTCCTACACATAAAGAGTTTTGTTGATTTGGATCCAATTAGAGTCAGGAATAGCTTAAATTGATTTTCACTGTCTAGTCTGTCTCACCCAAATCTAGGGTTTTCAATCACGTTAGCCTTATAGGTTTTGTGAGACAGGTTTTGATAAAGGAATTTTTGAAAAACATGATTTATTTTGAAAAACTTAATTAATTTTGAAAATAATTGAATTTATTTTGAAAAGAATGGTTAAATCTACAAATAACTGAAAATTTGTGTTAGATTCGAATTTAACAGAGACTAGTTTGAATTTGAATTTCAAAGATTGGCTTCCAGGTCTTGGCGAGGCAGTAGGACTTCTTTGGCCGTAGCCTTATTGGATCATCAACCCTTTCCTTGACAAAGCCTTTCAGTGAAATTTCATTTTCAAAATTAATCTTTGAAAAATTCTGGTCTAACTAGTTTGGGTCTTGGATCGGTAGCTTCAGCTAGTTTCACCAGTCTAAAGAGACCAAGTAGAGAATACTTGACCTTATTAGAATTGGTTTCCCCAACGTACTATCATCTCACCACCACCCAATACTATGTTGTTCAAATTTCAGTTAAGTTGGTTCAGTCCTTAAACTAACCATTCCTAAATCTAAACATGGTAAATTGCAGGAATAAAGTAAACAATCAAACAAGCCAATTGCAATCAAGAATTGAATTTTATCTAACAATAAATATTATTTACAATTTGGCTCCCCCTGGACTAAAGCCACGATAATGGTCTGGCAAGATGTGAATCTTGTCCTTGGGGATCCAGTATTGATTTGATCCAGTTTGTTTGTTCAGGCATAGTTTGGGTACCCATGCCTGAACTTTAGGTCTGGACTGGTTCAGTACAGCAAAGTAGGATCTTTGTCTAGATTTGGTTCTATAACCTAGTCCGGATCGATTTAGAACCGACTTCTGTTTTCCAAGAATCATGTCAAGACCCTTGTAACCAGAAGTGAATCGTTCTAAAGCTGATCTAAGGTCCTTAACCTGAGTTTTCAGGGAGGAGTTCTCTTTCTCAAGTTTTTCAACTTGAGTAGAGGTTCCTTCTTGAACCTTCTCAGTTAAGGGTCTAGAGTCAGCTCCCTCTTTCAGGAGTTTTACTTCCTGTCGGAGGGATTCGACTCGGAGTTTAGCTTTCGCCAAATCTCGAGAAAGATAAGAAATTAACTCATTTAACTGACTTCTAGTAAAACCACTTACCTTGATTTCGCCGTTCTCTGAAAATGTCAGTCTGCCGTCGTCCTGTTCTGATTCTGATTCGGTCTCGACTTTTTCTGAGGCGGTTAGTGTGAGTAGGTTCGACTGTGGGACCTCTTCTTCTTCGGAGGAGGAGGACTCGTCCCACGTTGCCTGAAGTGCCTTTTTCCTTCTATTCTTCTTGGTCTCCTTTAGGTTCGGACACTCTGTCTTGTGGTGACCCTTCTTCTTGCACTCGTAGCATGTCACGTTGGGCTTGTTCTTTTCATTTGCGGGTTCAGCTGGTTCGTCCTTTCTTCTGTTGGCTTTCCGTCTGTTGGTTTGGTTCTTCAATTCCTTGTAGTAGTTTCGGGCCAGTCGGACCAGCTTTGGTCGATCTCCTTCTTCGTCTTCTGAGTCTGAGTCTGAGTTAGACTCGGGTTCAGGTTGAGGCTTCTTCTTGGTTGTCCTTCCAGTTTTACCTGCAACAAAGGCAATACCTTTCTCGGCTAGATTGCAGTTAGTCTGTTCATGTAATTCTAATTCAGAGAATAATTCATCTAATTTAATTTTTGAAAGGTCCCTTGAAACCTTGTATGCATCTACCATGGATGCCCACAAGGTGTTTCTCGGGAAAGCATTTAAATCGAACCTTATTAGGTCACGGTTTTCTACCTTGTGACCGATGGTGTGTAGTCCGTTCATTAATTCCTGAATTCGAGCGTGGAGTTGAGCTGCTGTTTCGTTGTCGTTCATCTTGATCGTGTACAGCTTGTTCAGGAGGAGATCTCTCTTGCTGATCCGAGTGTCTGAAGTTCCTTCGTGCAGCTCGATCAGTTTCCCCCACAGCTCCTTGGCACTGTTGAATGGACCCACCCGATTCAGCTCCTCTTTTGTTAAGCCGCATTGGTGGGTCTGGGTTGCCTTTGCATCAGCTTCAATCTTCTGTTTCAGAGCAGTGTCCCACTCTGTGTAGGTTTGAGGTACTCCTTCAGCATTTTTTGGAATCTCCAGTCCGGACTGGATGATTATCCACATGTCTACCTGAGTTTTCAGGTGGACCTCCATTCTGCTCTTCCAGTAGGAGAAGTCCTCCCCACTGAAGAGAGGTGGTCTTGCAGTGCTGAAGCCTTCTTGCATGGCCATTTTATCTGAAATGTAAACTTAAACGGAAAAAGGAATATCCCAAGACTTGGTCTTGGATTAGTAGTGCGGGATAAAGAGAAAAAATATTTACCGAGGGGTGTTGCACCAACCTCGATTAACGAGAAGAAATTCGAACGAAAAAAAAATATTAAAAATAAATTTCATAAAAATCCGAAAAATTCTCAAATTGGTGGTTGCACCAAATTTGAGCTTCCCCGCTCTAATTCCACTTGTTGGATCGAGAGAAACGATAGAGGGGGGGTGAATATTGTAAAACGTTCGGATTAAGAAATAGAGAATGCACAGCGGAAATTAACACAAACACACGTAAACACCAAGTTTTTTACTTGGTTCGGAGTCGCGGTCGACTCCTACTCCAAGGCCCACGGTCGTTGACCGTTTCTGCGAGCAATTCTATATGCGCAAAAAGTTTACAGGTATAGATTACAAGATTAGTACAGTAAACTAAAAGAAAGCCGCTCTTAATTACTGACGTCCGGAGTAGATTGTATTTTTGAAGCAGAGGGACGTCGTCGGCGCTTGTATCTCGGGTCGGGAGGTTTCCGGAGCAGAGCGTGAGCGTAGAAGAGCGTGAATGCGTTGGAAGAATTGATTTCTTGAAGCCTTGGGGTCGAGGGCCTTTTTATAGCCCCTGGGGGCGCCCGGAAAGTCGGGGGCGCCCCCCCCCCCCCCACGTGTCAGTTGATCCAAGTTCCTCTCGGTCAGCTCTGATCCCTTCAATCTCAGGATCAGGCTTTGACGGGGGCGCCCGGGACGCTGGGGACTGGGTCACCTCTTATTCGTTTGGCTTCGCTGGCTTCTGCTTCGTTAGCTTAACCTGGGGGCGCCCGGGACGCTGGGGGCGCCCGGGAGCACGGGGGGCCCCGCCCATAAACTGCCGAAGTACTTCTTTTGCTTCATCTATTTTGTGTTCACCTTGGGGGCACCCGGGACACTCCGGGCGCCCTACTCAGCTGCTGCCTCACTCCTTTGAGGCTCTCTGAGCTACAGATACTCGTTCCTTCGGTCCTGCATCCAGGGTTAGTCCAAAACAACATAAATCAATAATATGTTAGTTTTATACAACCTTAGCTGTCTTGGTTCTGACTTTGGGTCTCCCAAATGGAGCCCTAGGTCGAACCGAAGCCTACTGTTCCCTCGACGGGGAACGCGTCCTCACCTACTCCTCTCAGGAGAATTTACCTGATGCCAACCGGCTCCTCCGGTTGGACTTTTGCCCAACTGTCCTTCGCCAGGTGCCTAGCTGTCCTTCGCCAGGTCTTCAGTACCAAGCCGTCCTTCGCCTGGTGCCTAGCAGTCCTTCGCTAGGTCTTTGTATCCTGGCATTCCTTCGCCAGTGCCTAGCAGTCTTTCGCTAGGTCTTTGTATCCTGGCTTTCCTTCGCCAGTGCCTAGCAGTCCTTTGCTAGGTCTTTGTATCCTGGCTTTCCTTCGCCAGGTGCCTAGCAGTCCTTCGCTAGGACTTTTCCTGCACACTTGAGTAACATATTAGATAAACATTATACCTTAACTTTTGAACCCTTTTGCCATTATCAAAACACAGATTTGACTTGGGTGCTTTCTGCACCAACAGTGGTGAGGTTTCTCCACCCACAAGGAGCGACAAGAGCTAGCCGGAGGTGCTCCGGGGAATCATCCACCGAAGGATCGGGATCGTCCACCTTACGGACAGTCGTAGAGTAGGAGTTTCATCTCCGAACCACATAGATCGGTTTGTGTTAGCATTGTTTTTTTTGTATTTAGTTTTCCGCTTGCGCACGCTAACGTTGTAGGTAGAAAAATCGAGGAAAAACTATTCACCCCCCCCCCTTAGCTTCACGGTAAGATCCTAACAAATGGTATCACAGCGAAGGTTCGCTCGTCTATGGACTAACCGCCGAGAGAGCAAAAGCTAGAGGAAATGACGATTGAAGAAAAGCTGGGTGATGACATCAACGTTCCACCTCCCTATGATCGCGAGGATTTCGACTATTGGAGGATGCGGACGAAGACGTGGTTCGGCATGGATTGGAACTATATGATTGCACTTGGAGATCCATTTGAAGTCCCAAGAGATAAGCATGGGAAAAAGCTCCATCCAGGATATTGGAGTAAGGAGCAACAAGCACAAGCAAAGGCAAATGAAACGGTAATTTCAATTTTAGTTAATATTTTGCCTAATAATGTAATTAGTGGTGTATGTGAATATCAAAGTGCATATGAGTTATGGAACAAGGTGATAGCGTTCCATGAAAACCCTACATAAGCTAAATTAGTGGAAGTGCCCAAAGAAATGAGCTCAATGGTCCAAGAAGAGGAGGAGGACCAATCAGATGAAGAAAAGAGTTCAACATCCGAAGAAGAAGAGAAAGAAGAAAAAGAGTTGTCCATCTCATCAAATGAGGTGGCTCAAGAAAGTGAAAGGTCATCCACTTCATCAAGAGAAGAAGAAGAGGTCTCCACTTCAAGAATTAAGGGAGAGGAGAGACCCCCTTCAATATCGGAGCAAGAAGAAGCCTCAACCTCCACCAAAGCAAGGACAAAAGACCACATCATTTGCTTTGGATGCAACAAGAGGGGACACTACAAGGACAAGTGTCCATTAGGTAAAAAGGAGGTAAACCCTAAACCCAAGTCCATTTATTTAAAATCTAACATGGGTTGTAGGGAAAAGAAGGAGAAAAAACACATTAGATGTTTCACATGTGGAGAACTAGGGCATTATCACACCAAATGTCCAAGAAAAGGAGAGCTCAAGAAGTTGGAACATTTAAGAAAATGGGAAAAGGAAGAAAGAAAGAAAAGCGCACATCAAGGGGGAGCTATAAGGGTAAGGGAGGTAATCCCTAACTTTAACAATGTTTCAAATTTCCCTGTGTGCTAGAAATAATGAAAATTGTTTGCCTATGCGTAATTTTGGTTTTAAATATTATGATAGGAATAGGATTAATGTTGTATCTCAAAACCCTAAGAAAATTAGGTATCATGATAAACCTAGGATGTTTGAACCTAAGGACCAAGGGATTAACCTGAAGAATGGTAGACACATGCCTAGACAAATTGGTAGAGCTAGAAATGTCCAAAATGGACAGGGTGATACTAAGGGTAAGCACCTAGAAAGGGAAAATCAAGCCTTGAGGGCAAGACTTGATAAATTGGAGAAAATCCTAGAAAGACTCACTAGTGGATCTAAGGGTTTAGGCATGGTGTCAAGGAGTCAAAACCATGACAACGGTAGACCGGGTCTAGGTTATCAATGTAGAAGATCAAATGGTAGTGGAACATCATATGCAAGGGTGTCATATGATTATAGCAAAGGGAAGGCCAAAAGTGGCAAAGAAAAATTATTTAAAGGGGAAAAGAAAAAGTTAACCAAGGACAAGGTGTGGAAAGTCAAGGAAAAGGTATATAAAGTCAAGAAGGTTAGAGTTGTAGGTCAAGAAGCACTGGAGGTCCACCAGTGTGGTCTTGCCATTGTGGATGAGTCACCTAGGGAGGTGACTAAGGCTAAGAGCTCAAGGGAAAGCTCTAGGGGTCAAGATGGGATCCATGATCAATGGATCTCAGGAGGATTCCTCCTAGGAGATTAGATGGACTGTGGAATGTGCCAAAGGGTTTAGAAGACTAGTGTGAGTCTTAATCCTAGGGAGTTGTCACATTAAAAGGGAGTTTTATGGATAAAAAGATGAAAATGAGATTATATTTCTTAATAATTGATTTTCAATGTCTAGATGCCACATAAATCAATGCTAGGGATGTATTGAGGTTGAGGATGAGAGGATGCATCAAGAAAAGATCAAAACTAGGACTTTAGGCCAAGGATAATTTAAACAAATTAGATAGGTTTGAATTTTGTGTCAATCTTGGGATTGGGGATAGATGTATTCGGGAACATATTTTTCCCAAGTATACATAGGTCCCACAAATTTCTCCACAAAATTTTATATTTTTTGGAGATTTATGGAATTAATTATGTATTTATGAAATTAGGACTGAAAAGCTGAATTTGAGGTATCAGTCGACTGGTCTAGTGCAAATCAGAAACTAAGGAATTCGAAGATACCAGTCGACTGCCCCTGGGGCAGTTGACTGATCTTTTGTTCGGTTTGCCAGTCGACTGCCCCTGGGGCAGTCGACTAATCTGCGAGGGTTTTAAAAGAAATAGTCGCGCAGGGGGTGGCCGAACTTAGGGTTTCAGCGCCACCCCCCCCCCCCCGCGCGAGTTATCATCTTCCTCAACCTCCCCTTCTGTTCTAAGCTTTCCTAAAGCCCTAAGATCACCTTCCTAGCCTCCCTCTACCTCAGATCTAAGTCTAGGGTTGAAAGAACCTCTCTTTTCAAGTCAATATCCACCATGCAACGAGCAGGGAAAAGGTAACGAGTTGTTTGCCTCACTTCACTCAATTCATTCATGATTTATAGCTAACTCTCTCCTTTTGCATGTTTTCTTTGTTTTTACTTTTCATTTGGGTCATTTTTGGTACATGCATGGGTATTTTACATTTTAGAGTTGCACAAAAGAGGAGAATGGGTGAGGGGTCATCTCAACAAGGTCATGTAGATCCAGAGGCACCTCGATTTCGTTCTGAGGAATGCCGGTAGAGATTTGCAAATAGCGACTTTGTAATGATGAACTGCCGGTATCTTATCCGAACATACTTTCAAGAGAAGACCCCCCACATTGCTGAAATGATCACCTACTTTGCTCTAGAGCAGTTAGTTTACTGTCAGCACTATGTTAATCTTGACATGTGTAAAGAGTTTTATGCCAACCTCACATGCATTAGCCCCGATGATGGGACTTATGAGTCTATGGTGGCGAGAGTGACCATTCCCTTTTTACCTGTAGTTTTAGGAACATTTTTGGGGTGTAGGGCTTCCAGCAGTGCATTCACATGTTTTCCAAAAATTATCGAGCCTTTTGACTTTTCTAATGTGACCCTAGACCAAATCCATCAGCATTATTTTGCAAGACATCGATGTTCTACACAGCGCATTTTTGAGGCTAAGCACATGACTCCTATTAGCAACGTATTGTACAAGATTGTCCTCGATTGCATTTAACCTATTGTTACCAAGGGAAGGTTGAAGATTCGACTGCCCACTTGGTAATGATGTATGCATTAGAAAGGCAGTTGGATATTGATATCACTTTGCATGTCTTTGCATCCATTGTCTATTTTTCAGATGAGGTCAAGGGAAAAATCTACATGCCCTTCTATCATGTCTTGACCGAGTTCTTTGAGTCTAGAGGTATTTGCACGATTAGGGGTCAGGTACATCGTATGTCTAAGGACTACGACCAGATCGGCTCACGACAGCTGTCGTTGGCGAGGATTAAGTGCCGGCAGGGGGTGATGGACTGAAGACAGCGCTCTGATTCCTCCAGTTCTGATAACGAGGCTGCGCCTGCTGCTGCTGCTGGGGTTTCACAGGAGGAGTTCTCCCTACTACGGGCAGACGTTCATGGAGTAAGGAAGGACTTCCAAACATTTCAGCAACACCAGGTTGGTATTGATGGGACAATTTACAACCTTACAGAGCAGTTCCAAGGGTTCCAGCAGCGGCAAGATGAGATGTATGTGATAATGCAGAGCTGGAACCTGATGTATCAGGCCCCTCCTCCTCCTCCTCTAGGCAATGACATGTGATTCAGCTGATTTGATGATGAGGGTGTTGAGAGTGAACCTAGATCGAGCTTATTTTATTTATCTCTCAAACACTTATGTTGGCATTGTAATATATGATCACTTCGGGGCATGGCCCTTGTGACTTCTTTTAGTTTATGGCTTTGTATGAAACTTTGAATTTATGTTTTCATATTGCTCATATACATTTTCAGTTCATGATTTGATGTTGCTCATATGAAATAATGCTATCTTGATATTGTGAAGTATAAGAAAAGGTTGATATATATATGTCTTTAGTTAAGGGATGAGAAGGGGGAGGTTTTATCATGTACCTTATCGTGAGAATATATATAAAGAAAAGGGGAGATTTGAAAATAATTCTATGGTTGAAATGGTATAGGATGGGCTTGGCAAACACATAGAATCAAATGTAGGCTTGAGAGATGATACAAAGTGATGATTTTTCAAAGAATTGGAGTTATTGTCAAAAGTCAAGCATATTTGGTATTTTTCACAAAACTATATTTTTCTAGGGTAGAATATACCTTAACAAATATGCTTGCAAAGTTTCAAATTTTTCCAAATTTTGTGAAATTTTCTAGAAGTTTCAGAATTTGGACTGAGAAATTCAGAATTGCAGTGTATCAGTCGACTGCCCCTGGGGCAGTCGACTAATGTTTCTGTGGGTTTGCGAATTGGAGGCACCAGTCGACTGATGCTGGATCAGTCGACTGATCCTTCTGATTGTTGATTTCTAAGGGTGTTTCAGAAATAGATTGGGTTCCTTTTGACACTAGGGTTAGGATTGCTTGGGGCAATCTTTTTGATGGTGTCAAAGGGGGAGAACTTGTAGTGTTAAGTTAGGTTTGCCTTAACTTGGTGTTGTGGAAAATTGGAAATTATGTGGAGGGCATAGGTTAAGGGGGAGGTTGCATCTTGTTTTTTGCTATGTCTATAATTTTTAATTGTTGTTATTTGACATAACATAAACATATTGTCACAAATCAAAAAGGGGGAGATTGTAGGGGCAATCGACCCAAGTATGATTTGAAAGATCATGGGTTTTGATGTGTGTGTCAATATGATTAAGTTAGGATTTCATGTTGATCTAATATATGTATGTGAGTGTGCAGGTTTGCAGGATACACATAGACTTGGTTGGACGGCTTCGAGTATGGTGAAGGGTGGCATGGAGGCAAACCTTAAGCTTGTGTGCGCATCCGAGGGACCATGGACAAGGCAGGGACGATGAGCTGAGGGAAGCGGACTTCGAGGCGAATGCGAAGGATGGCATGGAGGCAAGCCGAGGGCTTGTGTGCGCATCTGAGGGACGAGGGCCAAAGTCGAAGAAGGCTTGAAGGCAACAGATCGAGGCTGCTGGAGCAGGAACGATGAGTTGAGAGATGCGGACTTTGAGGCATGCCTGAAGGATGGCATGGAGGCAAGCCAAGGGCTTGTGTGCGCATCTGAGGGACGGGAGCCGAAGACGAAGAGGGTGTGAAGGCAACAGATCGAGGCTGCTTGATGAAGAGTCAGCTTAGTCGTGAGAGTAAGAGTGATGAGTGAAATGTACTCGGGAAATCCTAGGGTTCGAGTGCTGAGAGAAATGTACTCGGGGAAGGGAAACCGTAGGTTTGGGAGTGGACCAGTCGACTGATAAAAACCACAGAAAGATCAGTCGACTGGTACTGGACCAGTCGACTGATGGCACTTGGAAAATCAAACGTTAGGCTGTAACGGTCGAGTCTAAGTGGGACCAGTCAACTGGTAATGAACCAGTCGACTGGTAATGAACCAGTCGACTAGTACTAGTCTTTTCAGCCTCAAGCTTTATTTAAGGGAGCTCGTTTAAGGTTGTTTCTTCTTGGCGAAACTTGCTTGGTTAGATCTTATTAGTAGCCTGGCATTGCTCAATGATTGTCCAAGGTTGGGCGAGGTTTTTCCACCCACAAGGAGCGACAAGAGCTAGCTGGAGGTGCTCTGGGGAATCATCCACCGAAGGAATGGGATCGTCCACCTTACGGACAGCCGTGAAGTACGAGTTTCATCTCCGAACCACGTAGATCGATTTGTGTTAGCATTGTTTTTGTTTTATATTTAGTTTTCCGCTTGCGTACACTAACGTTGTAGGTAGAAAAATCGAGGAAAAGCTATTCACCCCCCCCCCCCCCCCTCTAGCTTCACGGTAAGATCCTAACAATATCATCTAGCAAAAATAAAATATATGATAATGCAGAAAAATTAACAGAATCCTAAACACATAAAATCGGAAACCTCAGCTCTGATACCAATTGATGGGTATGCGGTATGACTTGGCGGGTTTCCTAAGCGAATACTTGGTCGTCCTTGAGAGACCTCCCCATGTTTACGAATTAAAAAATTAATCTGAATAGAGACCTGTCTCCCAAATGACCATCTCGTCATCGTATCGATCGATTAGAATTACAACTTGGCCAATCACAAAGATTGAGCCTTGTAATTCGCCTAAACGATCGACCGTGGAAAAGATGGCGACTGGATCACCGATTTTTGTGTTTATTATCGGGGTCCATAATACGATTAATTATTACAATTAATTAACAAATGATTAATACAATAATAATTAATCAACCACATAAAATGATAAGACAAAATAGGGAGCCAAGAGAGAAATATACCTCTCTTTACCTCGTAGTCTTCTACCTTATGTCCCTTCCCTCTTGGACGTCGTGTGGGCGATGAGCTACCAAGATCCGAAATCACCAAGGAGCACCAAACAATCACTTCTTCTTGTGCCTAGCAAAACCCTAGCACTAGGGTTTGGAACCACCACCTCCAACCCGTGCGCCGCCGGCCTCCAATGGCTGCCAAGCCCGCCGACCACAAGGGAAGCTCCGAGGGGAAGATGAAGAAGAAGGAGAGAAAACAACCTTCTTCTTAGCTGCGATAGATGTTGGGACCGGGTGCATGTCGACAGGGATACGGGTTCGTAAAATTCAAAATTTTTACGTGCAGCGGAAGAATTAGCATAAAATAATTTCCTAAATTATTTTGACCACGTATCTAGCATGCAGCCTTATAGTGTGTTGACATAATCATAAAATAAAACTTTGCGGAAAAGTAAACTAATTTACATTATACCTCTCGTAACTCGAAGTAAGGGACGAGATCCAACCGTAGCGTCCCTTGGAAGCTCCGCCTCTATTCGCGTCCACGCCGAGTTCTCTTCGGGATGACTTCGCAAAGTCACGAGTTTTGTGCCGACGAGAACTACTAGATTCTCTATAGGCACAACAAGAAACATCAAGAGAGGAAAGGGAAACTAACCACCAAGAAAACGGAATCGAATTCCGGGAAGAGAGGAGTCGCTATCCGCTTCTTCTTCTTCTTGTTTCGTTTCTCCTTCTTCTTGAAGCTCACGGCAACCTTGCTTGGTGTTGATAGGGTGCGCCGGCCCTAGCAAGGAAGGTGGGAGCCGGCCCTAATTCTCCAAGAAGGGCGCCGGCCCTAAGGGAAAGGAGAGGGAGAAGAGAATAAGAGAGAGGGAGAGAGGAAGTTACTAATCTCCATTAGTAATGCGTAATAAGGGCTTGCCTTTGGTTCCTTTATATAGTAGCAACTCCTTTGCTAAGTCTCCCTCTTAACGGAATTAACGGAATTAGTTATAAGAAATTTATCTTATAAATTCTCTTATTAATTGTTCCGTTTAAGCCGAGTCTTATTATAACTAATTTATAATAAAACAAATTCTTCTTCTCTTTAAATTATGGAATAAATTTTATAAGGAATTTATAAACTTTCTTATTATGGAAAAATCAATTCATAATTGATTTTATAAAATTAAAATAAACCAATTCATGGATTATTTTAACTTCCATAAAAGAATAAATTTCTACAAATTTATTTATATAAATTTCTTTATACAAATTTATTTATCCATAATTTATAAAATAAATCGCACTAGATTCATTTTATTAATTAAACCAATTAAATTGGTTTTTCTCCCTTTTAATGGCCGGCCAACCAAGGAGGGTTGGCACCCTCTTTGGCCGGCCCAAACCGAGCCGAACCAACGCGAATTAAACTCATTTAATTCGCCCAAAAAGCCTTCAAAAGACTTAGCCATTTTTAGCTTCCATTGCGCCTCTGATTAACTCAGATTCGACTTATTTCTCTTGATCGGAAAATCCAATTTTCAACTCGTTTTAAATCCCTCGGATTACCCGTAGTGCGTGTGACTAAATAGGCTTTCGATTTATGTTGGCCGTCTATAATTAACCAATTATAGAACGGTCATGAGTGGCACCTAGTAGTACATCATGACCCCCAATTAATCGAAAGATCAACGGTTTGACCTCAGAAGAAATTATTCTGAAACCCTTCAGCAGCTCTACTAAATCGTGCCCCATTCCCTTCACCATCTTATACCCACTTGGTTCAGGACACGGTCTATTTGTGTCAGTCCCCACTAGGCTGACTACGTCACACCTAGCCCAAGTAATGTCTTTCTCGTCCTTTGGATTTCTAATTACTCTCATGTATTTAAGAGACTTGCACTCTTAACATGATATACTCTGGCCAGAGGTTTTGAGTAACAATCCGACGATAGGCCTGGGTATACATCTCCTCGCAAGGAGTGGTGAATCCTTTGTAGGCTGTTCAAACATCTTCGGGCACTTCGGCTCATACCCAATCATCCTGGGTCCACACCTCCTTGGAGATGCTTGCTTAAGATGTTAAAGTATAAGTCTCCATGACCAAGATGACTTGAACACCGCAAGTCAAAGGAACATCGCACTTAAGCTGCAGTAAGAACTTCATTGACATATCTTTATAGATAACCATATGAAGTTTTACAGCTAGTCACTCCAATGAACTAGTTCCCTTAACTAGCATCCATGTTTATCTCCGGACATCCCAATGTCACCAGCCAGTGAAAATCAGCTGATTAGAGAATAACCCATGCTAGTCTCAACAGAATTGATAGTGTCCGTTTTTATCAATTCATCGACTAGGGATAATTTCAATACTTCACAATTGCACATTAGAGATAATCACTAGTTGTGATCCCATCACAAATTCTCTTATGCTGTGAGTTGTATTGCGGACATTCAGTAGATGAGTTTAAGATCCCAATCAAATACACAAAACATGTATACTCAAATAGTGAATTATCATTTATTAATATAAATGTTTACATCATAAGGCGATTGCCTTAGGACACTTCTCTCATATCACTAACAAACTCCCACTTGGCCTAATGCCAATCGCTACGGTATCCAATACCATAGGCTCTAACATGTCCCTCAAACTTGCTTTGAGGCAAGGCCTTAGTTAAAGGATCCGCTATATTCCTTTCAGTGGGAACCCTCTCAATTTGTATGTCATTCCTACTTATAATCTCTCTGATCAGATGATAGCGTCGAAGCACGTGTTTGGATCGCTGATGAGACCTTGGTTCCTTCGCTTGTGCAATAGCTCCATTGTTGTCGCAGTAAACCGGCACTGCTTCATCAATGGTTGGAACCACGCCAAGTTCTGAGACAAACTTCTTGATCCAAACTGCTTCCTTTGCTGCTTCCGAAGCTGCGATATATTCCGCTTCCGTGGTAGAATCCGCTACGGTGTCTTGTTTGGAACTTTTCCAACTTACTGCGCCTCCATTCAAAGTAAATACGTATCCAGACTACGATTTGGAGTCATCCTTATCTGTCTGGAAACTGGCATCTGTATACCCACGTATTACCATATCTCCTTCTCCATATATTAGGAACACATCCTTAGTTCTTCTTAAGTACTTAAGGATTGTCTTTATAGCCGCCCAATGATCCATTCCCGGATCCGACTGGTATCTGCTTGTGACGCTCAAAGCATACGATACATCGGGCCATGTACATAACATAGCATACATGATAGATCCTATTGCAGATGCATAGGGAATCTTATTCATGCAAATCCTCTCATCTTCTGTGCGCGGACACATAGACTTTGAAAGGTTGATCCCATGCCTGATGGGAAGGTAACCTTTCTTGGATTCCGACATGCTAAACCTTTTTAGCACTCGGTCTATATACGTAGACTGCGAAAGACCAAGCAACCGTTTTGATCTATCTCTATAGATTCTAATCCCAAGGATATAGGTTGCTTCTCCCAGGTCTTTCATGGAGAAAGTTTTGGACAACCAAATTTTAACTGTCTATAAAACTGATATATCGTTTCCTATAAGTAAGATGTCATCGACATACAATACTAGGAATACGACTGCACTCCCACTAACCTTCTTGTACACACAAGGTTCGTCAGGATTTTGTGAGAAATCAAACTCTTTGATTGTCTCATCAAAACGGATGTTCCAGCTCCTAGATGCTTGCTTCAGTCCATATATGGATCGTCGAAGCTTGCATTCTTTGGTTTTATCAACCGATGTGAAACCTTCAGGTTGTATCATGTATACATCCTCAAGCAGGTTTCCGTTAAGGAAAGCTGTTTTCACATCTATTTGCCATATCTCATAATCATAATGAGCTGCTATGGCCAGGAGCATCCGAATGGATTTAAGCATAATTACCTTCCATGTCGGTTTTCTTCTTGAAAACCCACTTGCACCCTATGGGCTTAATCCCTTCAGGTGGGTTAACCAAGTCCCATACTTGGTTTTCATACATGGAATCCATTTCCGACTTCATGGCTTCAAGCCATTTGTCCCTTTCTGAACTTTTCAGAACATCTTCATAACTGATAGGTTCGTCATCGCTTATGAGTAACACGTCGTTCGATTCACTTATGAGAAATCCGTATCTCTCTGGAATATTGCGTGTCCTATCAGATCTACGAAGAGGTGGTGTTGTTTTAGGTTCAACTGATAGCTCATCATTATGAGGTATTGGTTGTGGGTCTAGACTAGGTGTCTCTGTAATGTCTATTGGAGTTTCTTGAACTTCATCAAGTTCAATGCCACTCCCACTGTTTTCTTGTAAAAGTAATTCCTTTTCCAGAAATACAGCATGCCTTGAAACAAACACCTTTTGTTCCAAGGGATGATAGAATTGGTAACCCTTCGTTTCCTTAGGGTATCCAATAAATAGACATTTATCAGACTTAGCATCCAATTTGTCTGATATAGTCCGCTTCACATAAGCGGGACAATCCCATATCTTAAGATGAGTTAAGTGGGGTTACTTACTATTCCATGTCTCATATGGAGTAGTAGAGACTACCTTGGTCGGGATCTGTTTAGCAAGTAAACAGCTGTCTTAAGTGCATAGCCCCAAAAGGATTTTGGAAGAGTTGCATGATTCATCATCGACCTAACCATGTCCATCAAGGTTCGGTTGCGCCTCTCAGATACACCATTATGCTCTGGTGTATACGGCGGAGTCCATTGGGACAATATCCCATTGTCCCTAAGATAATCTTGAAACTCTTGACTTAAGTATTCACCACCCCGATCGGATCGAAGTATCTTAATACTTTTGCCAAGCTGTTTCTCTATTCATTTCTGAACTCTTTGAATTTCTCAAAAGCTTTAGATTTGTGTTTCATCAAGAACACATACCCGAATCGTGAGTGATCATCGATAAAGGTGATGAAGTAGCTACAGCCTCCTTGTGCAAGAGTTGACATTGGTCCACATACATCAGTATGTATGAGACCAAGCAATTCTCCCACTGGATTACCTTTTCCGGAAAAGGGTAATTTGGTCATCTTGCCTTTTAAGCATGATTCGCATGTATCAAATGAACCGGGTTCAAATGATTCCAAAATTCCACATCGGTGTAATTCGGTCATGCGTTTCTTACTTATATGGCCAAAACGACAATGCCAAGTGTAGGAGTCTATTCGATTATCTATTCGAGCACGTTTGTTGCTAACTTCGATATTGAAAACGTCACTGGATAAATCTAACGTGTAGATGTCATTGCACAAGATTCCATTCCCATAAAGAACGCCATTTAAAGTTATGTAACAACAATTGTTACTAAAAGTTAAATGATAACCCTTTTCATTCAAGCATGAAATAGATACAATGTTCTTTATTAACGAGGGAACGAAATAACAATTATCCAATTCTAAGACACGTCCAGTGGGGAGCTTTAGCAAATATGTTCCGATGGCAACAGCAGCAATCTTTGCTCCGTTTCCAACTCGCAAATTCGCTTCTCCTTTGACGAGTCTTCTTCTATTCCTTAGCCCCTGTATGTCATTACATATATGTGAGCTACACCCAGTATCAAGTACCCAGGTATTTGAGGAAATAGAGTGACATTCAATAACGAAGATACCTGAAGAGGATGGGGCATCGGATGCCTTCTTCTTCAAGGACTCAAGATAAACCTTGCAGTTTCTTCGCCAGTGACCCTCCTTGCCACAATGATGGCAAGTTCCTTTTGGTTTCTTTTCAGTCTTTTTGGCCTTTTTCTTCTTCCCTTTATTCTGTTCTTTGGCCTTCCTCTTAGAACCTTTCTTCGAGGAATCAACTAACAGTACCGTCTTTTGATCCGGCTTTACAGAAGGCTCCACAGTCTTCAGCAGGTTGAGTCACTCAATGTACCCCAACATCTTTAACACAAACTGCGAGGCAGAAGTGCCTTCCTGCATCTTTGTGGTGAAGAGGAGTCTGGAGACTTCGAACCTTTCGGATCTCGCCTGCTCTTCAAACAACTCATGAAGATGGAAGATGATGGTATAAGCATCCATATGCTCATGCTGCTTTTGTAGCTCAGGTACCATAGAGGCTAGCATAATGCAACTCGCAAGTTCAGAATCGGTCACATGTTTCTGATGGGCCAACAATTGGTCCGGAGTTGCATTTTCTGGAGGATGGTCGGGAAGTTGATTTTCAATGACATAAGCAAGCTTTTCCGCCTTGAGGACTATCCTCAGGTTTCGAAGCCAGTCTATGAAGTTCGGCCCAGTCAGTTTATTGGTGTCCAAAATGGAACGCAAGTTTAGAGAAGACATGATCGAGTGATTATCCTAGAAATACAAATTGAGTTTATGTGAGAAGAATGATTAAAGAATGTATCAACATACATAAATAAAATCCTATTTATTTTTCAAATTGAATAACCCTTTTTATCAATTCGGGAGATTGTAGGAACATCTCCAAATAGGTTGATATCCAACCATAGATAAGAATAACCATGGCTGTGGCCATCAAGTTTTTCTTAGCTATGAAGGTAGGTAATTACACCGATTACATATCACATATATGTAACTATCACTTTATGCTATCAACTAATTGAATGTTTGCATAAATCATTGGGTTGTTAACTCATTAACAAGTATGTAACATTTTACATAGCACCCAACTGCACCTCTCTTTACATCGACCTTGGCTGTGGCACAACAAATCGATGCTCCAAGCTTAAGGCTGACCCATTAATCAAGAAATAGTTTTAATATGGTTGGAGCTCATTCAACCGTTTAGTTAGGCTTGGATGTGTCCAACAACCAAAACTAAGGATTAACCTCTGACTCCAACTATATTATTCATAAACTAATTCCATGGTTTGAACATGTTGAGGTTCAAGCTGGGCATGGATGTGTCCATCAACCCAAACGAGAAACAAAACTCCGGTTCTAACCATATTAATGGAAGGTGTTAGCCTTAATATTTTGTAAGGGGTTTTGGGTCTCATCTTTTCCTTTTTAATGCACATTCATGACATATGTCATGACTAACGATTTCCTTAATAAAGTATGTATGTGACTTAAGTTATCAAGTCTCATTAATTGAATTAGGAACCGGATTTCCTCATTCTAATTTCATACTTTATTAAAGGAATTGTTTTGGGAAACAATTTCCTAAATTGTCATAATCAATTTCGGAAATAATATGTTTAAGACTTTGATTTCTCTAAATCAAATCTTATTAAATTAAGAGGCAATTCCCTTAATTCAACGACATATTATTTTCATGAAAATCTCATTTAAGAAAACTCTATAGGAAACCATTTCCTAATTAATTTTGGAGACAACAATATGTAAGAGCATCACCTCTTAAATCATATTTTATTCATGGATTTAATTAATTACAACAAATCGTTTTCTAAGGGTGGCTCCCCGAGGCTCAGATACCCAAAGAAAAATAATTTGTTGTAAATCCAATTGGACGGCTCCCCGAGGCTCAATCCAAATCAAACATGACAATTTCAATTAAAAATTGGGAAATTAAATTACAACAACTAGCTTTAAATTGGACGGCTCCCCGAGGCTCAATCCAAAATAAAGAATTTTGTTGTCAATTTAAAGACCAATTCAAATTTAATTGTCAATTAACTGTCCATGAATTTGTCTAGACTTTCTTAAAAGAAAGTGCCCAAAATTGCGAGATTTCATAAATTGGTTTTCAGAATAATTGTAAGTTTCTGGTACAAAGAAAACTTACATATTTCCAAAGTTGGAAAATTTCTAAAATTAGAAAAATTTCCAAAATTGGAAAGTTTCCAAAGATGGGAAGTTTTCACAATTATTATAAAATTTCAGAAACTAGAAAATTTCAAAAGTTTGCGAAATTTCATGAGGATTTCCAAACTTTGAAATTCCTAAATCTAAAATTTATTATAATTGGAAAGTTTCCATAATTGAAAAATTTTCCAAAATTGAGATCATGACAAAGTGTTCCGCAAAACAATTATATGATTATGTCGAACACTAACCGGCTCTGATACCACTGTTGGGACCGGGTGCATGTCGACAGGGATACGGGTTCGTAAAATTCAAAATTTTTACGTGCAGCGGAAGAATTAGCATAAAATAATTTCCTAAATTATTTTGACCACGTATCTAGCATGCAGCCTTATAGTGTGTTGACATAATCATAAAATAAAACTTTGCAGAAAAGTAAACTAATTTACATTATACCTCTCGTAACTCGAAGTAAGGGACGAGATCCAACCGAAGCGTCCCTTGGAAGCTCCGCCTCTATTCGCGTCCACGCCGAGTTCTCTTCGGTATGACTTCGCAAAGTCACGAGTTTTGTGCCGACGAGAACTACTAGATTCTCTATAGGCACAACAAGAAAGATCAAGAGAGGAAAGGGAAACTAACCACCAAGAAAACGGAATCGAATTCCGGGAAGAGAGGAGTCGCTATCCGCTTCTTCTTCTTCTTGTTTCGTTTCTCCTTCTTCTTGAAGCTCACGGCAACCTTTCTTGGTGTTGATAGGGTGCGCCGGCCCTAGCAAGGAAGGTGGGAGCCGGCCCTAATTCTCCAAGAAGGGCGCCGGCCCTAAGGGAAAGGAGAGGGAGAAGAGAATAAGAGAGAGGGAGAGAGGAAGTTACTAATCTCCATTAGTAATGCGTAATAAGGGCTTGCCTTTGGTTCCTTTATATAGTAGCAACTCCTTTGCTAAGTCTCCCTCTTAACGGAATTAACGGAATTAGTTATAAGAAATTTATCTTATAAATTCTTTTATTAATTGTTCCGTTTAAGCCGAGTCTTATTATAACTAATTTATAATAAAACAAATTCTTCTTCTCTTTAAATTATGGAATAAATTTTATAAGGAATTTATAAACTTTCTTATTATGGAAAAATCAATTCATAATTGATTTTATAAAATTAAAATAAACCAATTCATGGATTATTTTAACTTCCATAAAAGAATAAATTTCTACAAATTTATTTATATAAATTTCTTTATACAAATTTATTTATCCATAATTTATAAAATAAATCGCACTAGATTCATTTTATTAATTAAACCAATTAAATTGGTTTTTCTCCCTTTTAATGGCCGGCCAACCAAGGAGGGTTGGCACCCTCTTTGGCCGGCCCAAATCGAGCCGAACCAACGCGAATTAAACTCATTTAATTCGCCCAAAAAGCCTTCAAAAGACTTAGCCATTTTTAGCTTCCATTGCGCCTCTGATTAACTCAGATTCGACTTATTTCTCTTGATCGGAAAATCCAATTTTCAACTCGTTTTAAATCCCTCGGATTACCCGTAGTGCGTGTGACTAAATAGGCTTTCGATTTATGTTGGCCGTCTATAATTAACCAATTATAGAACGGTCATGAGTGGCACCTAGTAGTACATCATGACCCCCAATTAATCGAAAGATCAACGGTTTGATCTCAGAAGAAATTATTCTGAAACCCTTCAGCAGCTCTACTAAATCGTGCCCCATTCCCTTCACCATCTTATACCCACTTGGTTCAGGACACGGTCTATTTGTGTCAGTCCCCACTAGGCTGACTACGTCACACCTAGCCCAAGTAATGTCTTTCTCGTCCTTTGGATTTCTAATTACTCTCATGTATTTAAGAGACTTGCACTCTTAACATGATATACTCTGGCCAGAGGTTTTGAGTAACAATCCGACGATAGGCCTGGGTATACATCTCCTCGCAAGGAGTGGTGAATCCTTTGTAGGCTGTTCAAACATCTTCGGGCACTTCGGCTCATACCCAATCATCCTGGGTCCACACCTCCTTGGAGATGCTTGCTTAAGATGTTAAAGTATAAGTCTCCATGACCAAGATGACTTGAACACCGCAAGTCAAAGGAACATCGCACTTAAGCTGCAGTAAGAACTTCATTGACATATCTTTATAGATAACCATATGAAGTTTTACAGCTAGTCACTCCAATGAACTAGTTCCCTTAACTAGCATCCATGTTTATCTCCGGACATCCCAATATCACCAGCCAGTGAAAATCAGCTGATTAGAGATCTCAACAGAATTGATAGTGTCCGTTTTTATCAATTCATCGACTAGGGATAATTTCAATACTTCACAATTGTACATTAGAGATAATCACTAGTTGTGATCCCATCACAAGTTCTCTTATGCTGTGAGTTGTATTGCGGACATTCAGTAGATGAGTTTAAGATCCCAATCAAATACACAAAACATGTATACTCAAATAATGAATTATCATTTATTAATATAAATGTTTACATCATAAGGCGATTGCCTTAGGACACTTCTCTCATATCACTAACAATAGATGTCTCGACCACTGGGGTCATCTCGTGGAGACGACAGGGAGCTCCACTGCAGGATGATTCTGAGGACGACGGGGACGAGGATTTCACTGCTGAGAACTTCGCTGCCAAGCTCGAGGTAGAGTTGGAGCACATATCGACATCTCCTCCTCCTTTGACTATGAACCAGCGTCTTACACGGCTGGAGTAGGAGGTTCATAGTCTTCGGGAGGAGATGGAGGCCCATCATGTGGAGAGGAAGGACGCAGATTAGGCCGGCCATGCAGAGCTGATGGCTATGTTTCGATCGTGGCATCTGAGCTCATCTTCTTCGTAGTCTTGATTTGTATTTTGATTATAGGTGGATCTGGACTTGAATTGGCTGTTGACCTATCTTCTTATATGACTCAGTTGATTCTAGTTGACCTCTATTGACTGGTCCTTTTTATTGTGTTTAGTATAATAGATTTATTTATTTACTTGTTTTTGATTAATTAATATCATTTTTTTAAAAAATTATTTTTTAAAAATCATTTTCTTTACCTATTTTTGAAATTGTCCTTTTTTACTTCTTTCCAATTTTTTTTTAAAAATGTTTTACTTATTTTTGACTTAGTTTTCAAAAAATTACCCTCTCAAAACTAGGGGTTTTTTTGTTATAGACTTAACTTAAAACTTGACCCTAGTATGCATGCTCCTATAGACATAAAAGCCAACATCTCACAAACAAATTAGGGATACTTTGATTGACAACCTAGACTGGGTTGAGATGCTTAGATCTATGCCTTAACTCAAGTTGTTTTAAGTCAGTTCATTAAAAGTAGTTGAGGCAATAAATACAATTGAACATCAATCATGTTAAGTAATTAAGCTTAGAAAGTCTAACTTGATCAGACTACTTAACTTGACTAACCCAAGTGAAAATTATTGTTTAATAACAGTTAGTAAGTAACAAATTGGGTTAAATAGGGGCCCAAGGATTTGTATTTTGTTTGTTTTCAAATTACTTTTCAAAATTATTGAATGATTTACTTTTGAATGCTTAGACTCAAATCATGCTTGCACTCAAATGGGTATATTAACTTGGTTCAAATTTTGTTGCTTATCTATCTGTTACTTAGAACCTGTTATTTATTTCCTTAGAAAGTAATTTTTGACTTTAGTCATGTTTTTGTTTCTTTTCATTATTTTTTAAAAAAATTGTTCTTATGTTTTCAAAATTCAAGGGCTTTGATACCTAATTATTTTAAGTTTTTTTTCCTCTCCTTAATCAAATATTTTTTTATATGGAAAATGGGGAGAGTAGGGAAAAGTAAAATTTTTTCAAAGAATATTTTCTTGCAATTTTTTTTTGATATATGACAAAGGGGGAGAGTAGGAAAAGTGAAGTTAAAGAATTTTCAAATTTTTTACTTTAAGTGGTTTTTTTTTCAAAACTTTGTTTTTCAGGTTTTTAAAAAGGATGTTTTTTTACTCTATTTTTCAAAGGGAAAAAAATTTCAACTTAACTCAGAATTTTTTCAAGGTACTTTTTCAAAATAATACTTGGAATTTTTTAAAGTAATGAACTATTTTAAAGTGATACTTAGAATTTTTCAAAGAAATTAGAAAAATCATTCAAATTTAAAATTACATATTTTTCAAAAACTTCAAGGGGAATTTTAAATCAAGGGGGAGCTTTATGCATTCTTTTAATTTTGCAAGATTTGACTCAAATTGCAAATGTTTTAAAAATAAGGGGGCGATTACTTATCAAGGGGGTATGTTAAAAGTGTTTTTCAAATGTTTCTAACATTGAAAAAATTGCTTTAATATTGAAAATATGTTTTAACTCTGTTTCTTTATTTTCTTATATGTTTTAACTTAACTTTTGAACTGGGTTGACATAAATCAAAAAGGGGGGAGATTGTTGGTGCTGAAATTACCAGATCGAACCTGATTTTGATAATGGCAAAGGGTTCAATGTTAAGTATGTTTTGTGATCTAATATATTTGTTAAGTATGCAGGAATGTCCTAGTTTAGCTAGGTACGAAGTCTTGACCTCCAGAGTTGAGCACAAAGTCTTGACCTGCAGAGTTGAGCAGGAAGTCCTGGTTGAGGACTTGGCATGAAGTCCTAGCCGAGGGCTGGGCACCGAAAACCTGACCGAGGGTTGTGTTAGATCGTTGTTGTCTTGCCAGAGGGGGGGTGAATAGCAACTTTCGATTTCTACCTACGATGTTAGCGTGCGCAAGCAGAAACAATAACAATAAAAACAATCAAACGCTAACACGTTACTGTTTACGTGGTTTGGAGATGATGCTCCTACTCCATGACAGTCCATAAAGTTGACGATCCCTCGATCCTTCGGCGGATCACTCCCCGGATGCCCTCCTGCTAGCTCGTATAGCTCCTTGTGGGTGGAGAAACCTCGCCACAAACTCGAACACACTTCTGAGCACTTAGACTACTATTTGGCTCCTAACCAAAGCCAAATTCGTCAAAAGTTCCCAGCCAAACTGAGCCTCTTCAAATAGAACCCAAGACTAGAAAACACCCTACCAGTTGACTGCTCCCAGGGCAATCAACTGGTCCCACTGAAAATCGACCGTTGCAGCTCAACGTTCGAATTTTCAGCCAACACCACCAGTCACTACCAGTCGACTGCTCCCAGAGCAGTCGACTAGTCCAGGGTCGACTACCTTCTGTGAGTTTCTGTGAGTTTGATTCTTCTGCTGGCAGTTGACTGGTTCATTCCCAGTCGACTGCCCAGCTTACAAAAATACTCCTCCTCACTCCGAAGACCCTCCTTCACGTGTGCCTTCAAGGACACTCCCTTGGCTTGCCCCTTGAAGTCCTCTTCCATCGGCTATCGTCCCTCGGATGCGCACGTAAACCCTCAGCTTGCCTCCATGCCACCCTTCACGTGTGCCCTTTGAAGTTAACTTCCCGGCTAGCCCTTGGAGTCCTCTTCCCTCGGCTCTCGTCCCTTCATGACTCAGCTGACTCTTCACTAGCAGCCTCAACTGTTACCTTCATGCCCTCTTCGTCTTCGGCCCTCGTCCCTCAGATGCGCACACAAGCCTCCAGCTTGCCTCCATGCCATCCTTCACGTACGCCTCGAAGTCCTCGTCCCTTGGCTCATCATCCCTGCTATACCATGGTCCCTCAGGTACGCACACAAGCCTACGGCTTGCCTCCATGCCACCCTTCACCGTCCAGCTAAGTCAATATATGTAAACCTGCAAACATGTACACTCACATACACATATCAAATACACAAGGGTAAAACTAACTTAAACCCTTTGCCCAAACATCAAAACACATAGTCACTCCGGACCATAGATTGACCCAACAATCTCCCCCTTTTTGATGTTTGGCAATCCATTTAAGTTAGGGAAAACAAATAACAATAAATAGCAACAACAATGCTAAACAATCATTTGGACTTACGTTGCCAAGACTCCACCTTGGACTTACACCGCCAATGCATATACAATGCAAATAATCATGGATCCTATCCCAAGGCATCCCACACCTAACCCTCCCAAAAGTTAAGACTTTTACCAAAATGAGTTTTTTAAAACCTATCCTAAGGCGCCCCTACATTGAACTTACAAGGCTTTTAAGAACCTCTCCAAGGTTTCCCTTACGCCAAGGATGAAGCAACAATGCTCCTCCTTTACCTAAGCTCCCCCTAGACTTAGGATTTCATGCAAAGGTGTGTTTAGTTTCCCAAATTAAACTCAACACTTCTCCCCCTTTGCCTAACATCAAAAAGACTCCAACAATTTCCCCCTATTGGATCTTTTAACCCCTAATGATTATAAACACAGTGTACTAGCCCCCCATACACTTGTTTTACATCATTTGGACACTTTCCACCTATTGAAACCCAATTCAGCCCAGATCAGTTGACTGCCCCCAGGGGCAGTCGACTGGCACGCTGAAACACCCAATTTCAGCTTTCTGAATCCAAATTCAGAAATGTGCCAGAAATTTCACAAATCTCCAAAAATTCTCAAATTTTGTGGAGAAGTTTGTGGTACCCATACTTACTTGGGATACATTCAAAAATGTATCTATCACCATTCCCAAGTTTGACACAAAACCCAAAATTACCTAATTAGTTCAATGAAACACCTCCATGGTCCCATTTTAGACCTCTAGGTGAACATCTCCCAAGATACATTCACCATATATCCCAAAGGCTCCTAGAGCTCCCCCTTGAGCTCTTAGCCCTAGCCACCTCCCTAGGTGACTCAACAACCACTAGGCCACACCGGTGTACCTCCGATGACTCTTGGCCTACAAAATTAACCTTCTTAACCTTAGACACTTTGTCCTTGGTTAAGTCCTTCTTTTTCCCTTTAAATGATACCCCCTTGTCATTTTTGGACTTCCCCTCCTTGCCATAATCATATGCTACCCTAGCATATTTCTTCCCATTGGCATTGGAGACCTTAGATCGATATCCCAACCCCGATCTATCATTGTTGGGTTTTAGACTACCCAACACCATATCTAAACCCTTAGATCCAACCGTGAATCTTTTTAGGGTCTTTTCCAATTTATCAAGCCTTGCCCTCAAGGCTTGATTTTCCCTTTCTAGGCTTTTAACCCTAGAATCCACATGCCCATCTTCCTAGGCATGTGTCTCCCCTTCTTGGGATTTTTACCTTGATCCTTAGGTCCTAAGGTATTAGATTTGTTATGATACATGATTTTCCTAGTATTTTGATCTACAATATCAACTCTACTCCTATCATGATATTTAAATCCATGATTATGTACAAGCAAGCATTGTTTATTATTTCTAGCATACATAGATGAATTTGAAACATGCTTAAGATTAGGAATTACCTCCCTTACCTTTGGAGCTCTCCCTTGATGTGAGCTTCTTTTCTTTTCCTTCTTCTCCCATCTTCTCAAGTGCTCCATTTTCTTGAGCTCTCCACTCCTTGGGCATTTCGTGTGGTAGTGTCCTAACTCACCACATGTGAAGCATCTAATTTTCTCCCTTTTTCTTTGGCGTTCCTCATTCCTACAACCCATGTTAGATTTAGAAGAAATTGAAATGGGTTTAGGGTTTACCTCCTTTTTCTTACCCTTTGGACACTTGTCCTTGTAGTGTCCCTTTTCATTGTACCCAAAGCAAATGATATAGTCTTTGGTCCTTGCTTTGGCGGAGGTAGGAGTCTCTTCTTGCTCCGGTATTGATGAGGGTCTCTCCTCCCCCTCAATCCTTGAATTTGACACCTCTTCTTCTTCTATTGATGAAGTGGATAACCTTTCACTTGATTGTGCCACTTCACTTGATGATGTTGACAATTCTTTTTCTTTTTTCCTTTTCTTGGACCATTAGGCTTATCTTCTTTGGCTCTTCCACCATTTGAGCTCCGGTAGGGTTTTTATGAAATGTTTCCATTTTATTTCACAACTCATACGCATTCTTATATTTACCTACATCACTCAACACATTTTTAAGCAAAATATCAATTAATATACTTACCTTCTCATTTCCCTAGAATGTGCTTGTTACTCCCTAGTCCAATATCTCGGTCGAAGCTTCTTTCCGTGCTTGTCTCCTAGAATTTCAAAGGGCTCTTCTATTACCACGCTACACTCCCAATCCATTCCAAGCCAAGTCTCTATCCTTGTCTTCCAATAACCAAAATCTTCATGATCATAGGATGGTGGAGTGTTGATATCATCCCCCAACTTGTCTTCCATCATTCTTCTCCTCTAGCTTGTGCTCTTTTGGCGGTTATTCCAACGAGAGCGGACCTTCGCTCTGATACCACTTGTTAGATCGTTATTGTCTTGCTAGAGGGGGTGAATAGCAACTTTCGATTTCTACCTACGATGTTAGTGTGCGCAAGCAGAAACAATAACAATAAAAACAATAAAACGCTAACACGCTACCGTTTATGTGGTTCAGAGATGACGCTCCTACTCCACGACAATCCGTAAGGTGGACGATCCCTCGATCCCTCTGCGGATCACTCCCCGGATGCCCTCTGGCTAGCTCATGTAGCTCCATGTGGGTGGAGAAACCTCGCCACAAACTCGAACACACTTCTGAGCACTTAGACTACTATTTGGCTTCTAACCAAAGCCAAATTCGTCAAAAGTTCCCAGCCAAAACTGAGCCTCTTTAAATAGAGCCCAAGGCTGGAAAACACCCTACCAGTCGACTGCTCCCAGGGCAGTCGACTGGTCCCACTGAAAATCGACCATTGCAACTCAACGTTCGAATGTTCAGCCAACACCACCAGTCACTACCAATCGACTGGTCCAGGGTCGACTACCTTCTGTGAGTTTGATTCTTCTGCTGGCAGTCGACTGATCCATTCCCAGTCGACTGCCCAACTTACAAAAACACTCCTCCTCACTCCGAAGACCCTCCTTCACGTGTGCCTTCAAGTTCACTCCCTTGGCTTGCCCCTTGAAGTCCTCTTCCACCGGCTATCGTCCCTCGGATGCGCACGCAAACCCTCGGCTTGCCTCCATGCCACCCTTCACATGTGCCCTTTGAAGTTAACTTCCCGGCTTGCCCGTGGAGTCCTCTTCCCTCGCCTCTCGTCCCTTCATGACTCAGCTGACTCTTCACTAGCAGCCTTGACTATTGCCTTCACGCCCTCTTCGTCTTCGACCCTCGCCCCTCAGATGCGCACACAAGCCTCCAGCTTGCCTCCATGTCATCCTTCATGTACGCCTCGAAGTCCTCGTCCCTTGGCTCATCGTCGCTGCTATTCCATGGTCCCTCAGGTGCGCACACAAGCCTACGGCTTGCCTCCATGCCACCCTTCACCATCTAGCTAAGTCAATATGTGTAAACCTGCAAACCTGCACACTCACATACACATATCAAATGCACAAGGGTAAAAAACCTAACTTAAACCCTTTGCCCAAACATCAAAACACATGGTCACTCCGGACCATAGATTGACCCAACAGGTTGGGCACAAAGACCTAGTTAGGGACTGAGCACCGAAGACCTGATCCGAAAGATCGAGTAGAAGACTTAGCCGAGCGAGGACCATGGACAGAAGTAGAGTCAGGACGAGGAGCAGACGTCTCAAGATCCGGGAGCTTCAGAAGCCGAGAAAAAGTCCAACCGGAGATGCCAATTGGTAAAAGGTAACTTCTCCATAGTAGAGTAGGTGAGAACGCGCTCCTCGAAAGAGGGAACAGTAGGCGTCAGTCCGACCTAGGATTTCATTTGAAATCCAAAGTTAGAATCAGATAGCTCCAGCTATTGTACATGCATATATTTCATATATTATTTATTGCACTTGGACTAGCCTATTTTGTAGCCCAAGAAGATGACCCAGCTGCTTTGAGGGCGCTAAGAGGACCTAGGCGCTTGACTATACAGGCGCCCGAGAGGTCTCGGGTGTCCGAGTATACAGGCGCCTAAGAGGTCTCGGGCACCGCAGTTGGATTTTCTCAACATTGGTGAAGCTGAGTTAACGACTGCTGATTGGACTCGCCACATCAGCACTCAGGTGCCCCACAACACTTAGGTGCCCGAGAGAGGATAAACTTTGGCCGAGTCAGCGGATGACGACGAGGCCGAAGCGGCGACGTGGAGCCGCCCCTATGCGCATTCGGGCGCCCGAGTGCCAATATAAAAGGGGTTTCACTCCCTAAGTCTCAGACATCAATCATAATCACTAGAATCAAGTTTTCAGCCATTCGTGCCCAAGTTCGTTGCGCCAAAATAGTCCAAGATCGATGACACGCTACTTCGACGACGAAACACCCTCGATCTTCTTTAAGAAAGTGTTGTAGGTATAGTTTACATTTTTATTTGTACTTAAACTTACATATTATTGTAGGATCGAGATAGAGCGATAGAGGGGGGGTGAATATCGCTTTAAAATAACTTTGGATTTTAGAACGATCAAGTACGCAGCGGAAAACAAAACACAACACACTAATACTGATAGATCGAGTGCATTGCTAGAGGGGGGTGAATAGCACTTTGTCGAATTCTCTACAAAATTGTTAGCACAATACAAGCAATATTATTGAAAATATGAGATCCAATGCTAACTCATAGATTTTACTTGGTATCCACCCCGAAAGGTGACTAATCCAAGGATTCACACGGTTGCACACTCTCCACTATGAAACCCTCCTTCAAGGTGGAGAAACCTTTACAAAAGTCATCTTCTTCCTCTTTACAAGATGTGATGAAGAGTGAGAGGAAGATCTGATCAATCGGGGCACTAGCAGCACTTTGGTACAGTAAGAAACCATTCCGTTTACGTGCCAAAAAGTCTCCTTTTTATAAGAGAACAAGACAACTTCGCAAGCTGTCCAGCCCCGCACCAGTCGACTACCCCTGGGGCAGTCGACTGGCCTAGCTTTAAATGCTAGCCAACGGCTAGTTTTTGGGGATGACCAGTCGACTGCTCCTGGGACAGTCGACTAGTCTGAGGCTGAAAATTTTCTGCGAGTTTTGGCAGTCGACTGCCTTTCTATCAGTCGACTGCCCAACCTCTCCACTCACTTACATTCACTCTAAATACTCTCCTTCACGTGTGCCTTCAGGTATGCTCCCTTGGCTTGCCCCTTGAAGTCTTCTTCCTTTGGCTATCGTCCCTCGGATGCGCACACAAGCCTTCCCTTGGCTTGCCTCCATGCCACCCTTCACGTGTGCCCTTGAAGTCCACTTCCCGGCTTGCCCTTGGAGTCCTCCTCCCTCGGCTCTCGTCCCTCGGATATGTTCTCCATGTGTGGTTCTCCATGTCCTGTAAACTCAATCACACATATCAAATACAACACAACACCCTAACCTTAAACATATTAGCACACACACATCAAAACCATGATCTTCCCGATCATTCTTGGGTCGATTGCCTCAACAATCTCCCCCTTTTTGATGTGTGACAATATGTTTAAGTTAGGGAACAAATAATAACCAACAACAGAAAATAACAGTAGCAATTGAAAAACAAGACATAGTAAAACCAAGAGAGACCTCCCCCTTAACTCATATCTTCTCTCATTTTCAATTCTTATCATAAACCACAATTAAACCATAAGTTAAGTTGCAAACCTAACTTAACAACAAGCAGCAACAGTTGAAAATACAAGACATAGTAAAACCAAGAGGAACCTCCCCCTTAACCCATGTCTTCTTTCCATTTTCAATCTTCATCATGATCCAAGATTAAATCAATTTTTTTTGCTAAAAATCTAACTTAAACCACCCATTCTCTCCCTTTGACACCATCAAAACGATTGCCTACAGCAATACTAACCCATGGCATCAAACGAGAGAATTTTGAATTTCTAAAAAAAATCAGACTGCTGAAAACAGTCGTGCTAGATGGGGGCAGTCGACTGATACTCTGTCAGTCTGATTTTTCAACTTCTGAGCCAAATTTCAGAAAATCCCCAAAAATTCCAGAAAATTTCAAAAATTATAAAACTTTGCAGGCATGTTTAATATAATATACTCTATCAAGGAAAAATATCAGTTCATAAAAAATTTCAAACATGCTTGACTTTTGACTAAAGTTCAAAATTCGTGAAAACCACTAAGTTTGTATCAATCTTTCAACCCAATTTTGCATTCATATATCTTCTAAGCTTATGGCAAAATATATAAGACATAAAATGATTTTCACATGTTTAAAATGTCTAACCATGATCTTTGGACAAAATGTCCATTAATTAAACACATGCTTTCCCCATGGTTAGTCTATTTTCAATAATTTTGATACATTTAATGATTCAACACTATGCCACAAGCACAAGTGAACCAATTATATCATCCTAATAGATCAAGCACCTTCATCCTATTGTATTACTCCAAGGTTCATCCTATACCTCTACAAAACACATACCAAGTCCTCTTCTTAAGGATGTAAACTCCGATTCGGGAAGAGGCTTGGTAAAAATGTCGGCAAGGTTTGACATTGACTCAACATAGTGTAATTCTATGTCTTCCCTTGCCACATGGTCTCTAATGAAGTGATGTTTCACTTCAATGTATTTTGTTCTAGAATGGTGAACCGGATTCTTAATTCGTCAAATTGATTGTACTTACATTATCACACAAAACTTTGACCTTGGAATAATGTAACTCATAATCCTCTAAAGTGTGCATGATTCAAAGTAGTTGGGATACACAACCATCCATTGCCACATATTTGGCCTCCGTTGTTGATAGGGCAACAAATGGTTATTTCTACTACTCCAACTCACTAAAGAAGACCCAAGGAATTGACATCCTCTACTAGTACTCTTCCTATCTAGTTTACACCCCGCATAGTCCGAGTCGGTGTATCCAATAAGATCAACATTTAGGGTTCTAGGATACCAAAGATCAACATTGAGAGTACCTTTAACATACCTTAGGATCCTCTTTACTACCACCAAATGGGACTCTTTGGCACATGATTAGTACCTTGCACACATACCTACCGCAAAAAGTATATCGGATCTACTAGCGGTTAGGTACAATAGACTCTCAATCATGCTCCTATATTGTTTTGTGTCTACCATTTTCCCTTCAACATCACTATCCATTTTCACATTTGTTCCTATAGGGGTATATGCTACCTTAGCATTTTCTAGATCAAATTCCTTTAGCATTTCCTAGCATACATAGTTTGAAATACATGTGTCCCTTCATTTGTTTGCTTAACTTGAAGTCCTAAAAAGAAAGTTAACTCTCCTACAAGGCTCATCTCAAATTCATCTTCCATACACTTGATGAATTCATGTAGAAAGTCACTATTTGTTGACCCAAAGATAATATCATCTACATACACTTGGGTGACAAATATGTCCTTATCCTTAGATTTTAGGAACAAAGTTGGGTAAATTGTTCCTCTCCTAAAATCCTTAGACACTAGAAATGAAGAAAGCCTTTCATACCAAGCCCAGGGAGCTTGTTTCAATCCATACAAGGCTTTTCTCAATTTGTATACATGCCTAGGATAGTTTGGGTCTTCAAACCTGGGGGGTTGTTCTACATAGACCTCTTGCTTAATGACCCCATTAAGGAATGTCGACTTCACATCTATTTGGTGAAGTGTGAAACTCATGTGAGCGGCATAGGCTAGTAGAATTCTAATGGACTCTAATCTAGCTACGGGGGCATAGGTCTCATCATAGTCTAGTCCCTCAACTTGATTAAACCCCCTAGCTGTTGAGACAATCGACCCAAGAATGATCGGGAAGATCATGATTTTGATGTGTGTGTCAATAAGTTTAAGGTTAGGGTGTTATGTTGTATTTAATATATGTGTGATTGAGTTTGCCGGACTTGGAGAATCACACATGGAGAACACATCCGAAGGATGAGAGCCGAGGGAGGAGGACTCCAAGGGCAAGCCGGGAAGTGGACTTCAAGGGCACACGTGAAGGGTGGCATGGAGGCAAGCCAAGGGAAGGCTTGTCTGCGCATCCGAGGGACGAGAGGCAGAGGAAGATGACTTCAAGGGGAGAGCCAAGGGAGTGAACCTGAAGGCACATGTGAAGGAGAGTGTTAAGAGTTGTTGTAAGTGAGTGGGCAGTCGACTGCCAAAACTCACAGAAGGTTTTCAACCTTCTACCAGTCGACTGGCCCAGGGGCAGTCGACTGGTAAACCCCCAAAACTAGTCGTTGGATATTAATTAATGCTAGGCCAGTCGACTGCCCCAGGGGCAGTCAACTGGTGCAGGGTTGGACAGCCTACGAGGCTGTTCTATTCTCTTATAAAAGGAGGACTTTTCCACAGGTGAACGGTACGGTTTCGTACTGTAACCAAGAGTTGTTCATGCATAGATTCTTCGTACCTTCCTCTCTCTCTAATCATTGCATTCTGTAAAGAGGAAGACAACGCCTTTGTAAAGGTTTCTCCACCTGAAGGAGGCTTTTCATAGTAGAGGTGGAGTACGTGCGTGGATCCTTGGATTAGTCACCCGTTCGGGTGGATACCAAATAAAATCCTCTGAGTTAGCATTGCTTTATTGCTTTCATATATTTTTGTTTGTATTCCACTAATAATTTTGTAGATAAATTCGAGAAAGTGTTATTCACCCCCCCCCCCTCTAGCAACGTCTTCGATCTATCAATTGGTATCAGAGCCGGGTCGCTTCGGAAGAATTAGCCGTCGACCGGAGCAAAGTGAAATGGCGTTTCAAGAGGGATACAGCACTGCACGACCACCATTCTTCGACGAGAACGACTTCGCGTACTGGAAAGGTAGAATGCATACTATTTAATGAATCACATTGAAAACTGGATTAGTATTGTAGATGGTTTCGATGCACCCGTCGACGAAAGAGGAGAGCCAACACCGATGAGATCGTGATCGAAGGATGTCATGAAGAGGGCGCAGTCAAATTCCAAGGCCACCACCACACTACAATGCAGGCTCTCAAAGGAGCAACTCAACAAGGTGGGGTCATTTAAGAGCGCCAAAGAGTTGTGGGACAAACTGGTTGAACTAAATGAAGGATCCAACGAGTCCAGAAGAGCAAAGAAGGACTTGCTCGTTGCCCAACTCCAATCCTTGTCCATGAAAAGCAACAAAACTATCAGCCAGCTGCATGGAAGGGTGAAGGAGATCATCAACGAACGCCATGTGATTGGAGAAAAGATTGAAAACCGGGATCTCGTCAGATACGCCCTACAGTCTTTCCCAAGAACAACTTTGTGGGCATCAATGGTTGATGCTTACAAAGTATCAAAGGATTTGTTTATAGTTAAATTAGATGATTTATTTTATGAATTTGAACTGCACGAACAAGCTAATGTTTCGGCCAAAGAGAAATGTATAGCTTTTATTGCAGAAAAGGAGAAGAAGAAGAGGAAGGAGAAGAAGAAGGTGGTCTACTCCTCCTCATCCAACTCAAAGGAGTCCAGTGCCTCTATGGATAGCGACCAAGAGGCTTTCATGGAAAGAAAAATGCGTAGGGCTTTCAAAAATTTTTCTAACAAGTCTTATGCTAGGAAAGGATCCAAAGGCAAGGGTAAGGCAAAGGACATCATCTGCTACAACTGCCACCAAGAGGGACACATAAAGAACGAGTGCCCTCAACTAAAGAGAAGAGATGAAAAGAAGGAGGAGAAGAAGAAAGGTGACAAGAAGAGGTCGAAGGGAAAGCAGAAGAGTGCCACCAACCTCAAAGCGACCTGGGATGATCCATCACCCTCGGAGGAAGAAGAGGAGCAAGTGTCTCACTTTGCTCTCATGGCAGTAGACCACTCAGAGTCATCAGATGATGAAAGAAGCTCGAGCAGTGAAGATGAAAGCGCTTCATCATCATCATCCGAGTCAGAAGCATCGGTAAGTGAGGTAGAAGTAAGATTATTTCTAGCACCAACATGGATTTAGCTAAGGCTAGAAGTAAGATTAAGGACTTGAAAGATGAAATTGCCATGTTTAGAGTAGAGTCTACAAAGCTTAAGGAAGATTTACATGCATGTTCTCTTACATCACATGATTCGTGTTTTGAAATTGAAAATAGGGAACTAAGGAAAAAGTTAGAGGATCTCACAAAGGCACTTAGAAAATTTTAAGTGGGCTCTAGCAACTTAGATATGATAATTAACAGTCAAAGAGTCATCTATAACAAGGCCAGATTAGGATATAGGCCAAAGACCAAGGAAGTGGCCTTTGTCTCACTCATGGGTAGGATTGGTGCATCTAGGAGACAAGGGACTAAGAGAAACATCAAGAAGGTGTGGGTACCTAAGAAATTTTTAAATGATGCTTGTGGATCAAAAATCTGGGTACCAAAAGAGTATGCTTTCCATATTGTATAGGTGAAGGTGAAGGAGGCCTCAACCATGTGGATAGTAGATAGTGGGTGCTCAAGACATATGACCGGAGATGTGAGCAAGTTCACTACTATTAGCTACTTAAGAGAAGGGACGGTGTCCTTTGGAAATAGTGAAAAACTGAAAATAATTGGTAGGGACACCATTGAGGTATCTCCTACAATCTCTATCCATAAGGTACTTTTAATTAAAGACATGAAATTTAATTTACTTAGTGTAAGTCAGTTATGTGATGTGGAGTATAGGGTTGAATTCCATGCTAGGAAGTGTCTAATAAAACAAAATGAATCCGATAATGTCATACTAGAAGGGTATAGAGAGGCTAACTTGTATTATCTTGATCTTGCTTATGCTACTAACAATTTGCCTAAGTGTTTTATGTCTAAAGAAGAAGAAGGATGGTTGTGGCACCGAAGACTTGGGCACGTGAACATGAGAAGCATTGCAAGAGTGGCCAAGGAGGCGTTGGTGAAGGGGCTACCTATGATCAAGTATAAGAAGACCAAATTGTGTGATGCATGCCAAGAGGGTAAGCAATCAAAATCATCACATAAAGGTAAAACCCTAACCACTACTACTTTACCTTTAGAGCTTTTACACCTTGACTTGTTTGATTGCCATAGTACTCCCTCACTAGTAGGGAGTAAATATTGTTTAGTTATTGTAGATGATTTTTCTAGGTTTACATGGGAGTTCTTTATGAAACATAAGGACGATACCTTAGAAATTTTTATAGGGTTCAGTAAAAGGGTAGAAAAAGAAAAACACCTCAAAATTAATCGAATTAGGAGTGACCACGGTGAGGAGTTTCAAAATTCAAGTTTCTCGTAATTTTGTGTAGAAAATGGGTATAAGCATGAATTTTCATGCCCAAGGACTCCTCAACAAAATGGGGTAGTTGAGAGGAGAAACAGAGCCCTATAAGAAGCTGCTAGGACTATACTTAATGCATACTCCCTTCCTAGCTACTTTTGGGCCGAAGCGGTTAATACCGCTTGTTACATTCAGAATCGGGTCTTGGTACATAGGTTCCTAGGCAAAATACCCTTTGAGTTGTGGAATGGGAGAATTCCACAAGTCCACTACTTTAGGGTCTTTGGATGTAAGGTCTATATTCTAAATACCAAAGATGACCTAAGGAAGTTTGAGTCAAAAGCCGATGAAGGAATTCTAGTTGGTTATTCATCCACTAGTAGGGGTTATAAAGTCTACAACAAAAGGACAAAGGTGATTAAGGAATCCTCTAATGTTGACTTTGATGAATCGACAAACACTTACCCTAGGAAAACCTCAATTGATAAGGACATAGAGGAATGTCAACCCCTTTCCCAAAGAATCCAAGACCTACATTTGGAGGGCAACGATCAAGGTGGGGGGGGGGGGGGGGGTAAGAAGTGCCCTAGAGGATGAGGAAGAAGTAGTCAATGAACACACAACCTCTAGGCCCTTGAGACATCACCAAGATCACCCTATTGACCAAATAGTGGATGATGTCACTCAAGGTGTAAGGACTAGGTCCTATTTTAGAGACCAAACTAGTCAAATCGCCTTAATCTCTCAATTAGAACCCAAGTATATTGATGAAGCATTGGAAGATGTAGATTGGGTCTTAGCAATGCAAGAAGAGCTAAATCAATTTGAGAGGAGTGAGGTTTGGGAATTGGTTCCTAGGCCCAATGTTTGCACTATTATAACCACAAGATGAGTCTTTAGGAACAAATTAGATGACCAAGGCAGAATCACTAGGAATAAGGCTAGGTTGGTAGCTAGGGGGTTTAACCAAGTTGAGGGATTAGACTATGATGAGACTTATACCCCCGTAGCTAGATTAGAGTCCATTAGAATTCTACTAGTCTATGCTGCTCACATGAGTTTCACACTTCAGCAAATGGATGTGAAGTCGACATGTCTCAATATTAAGGAAGAGGTCTATGCAGAACAACCCCCCGGGTTTGAGGACCCTAACTATCCAAGACACATTTACAAATTGAGAAAAGCCTTATATGGATTGAAACAAGCTCCCCGGGCTTGGTATGAAAGACTTTCTTCATTTCTAGTGTCTAAGGGGTTTAGGAGAGGAACAATTGACCCTACTTTGTTCCTAAAATCTAATGATAAGGACATATTTGTTGCCCAAGTGTATGCAGATGATATCATTTTTGGGTCAACAAATAATGACTTCCTACAAGAATTCATCAAATGTATGGAAAATGAATTTGAGATGAGTCTTGTAAGAGAGCTAACTTTCTTTTTAGGACTTCAAGTTAAGCAAACTAATAAAGGAACACATGTATTTCAAACTAAATATGCTAAGAAAATGCTAAAGAAATTTGGCTTAGAAAATGCTAAGGTAGCATCTACCCCCATAGGAACAAATGTGAAAATGGATAGTGACCTTGAAGGGAAAATGGTAGACTCTAAGCAATATAGGAGCATGATTGGTAGCCTACTATACCTAACCGCTAGTAGACCCGATATACTTTTTGCGGTAGGTATGTGTGCAAGGTACCAATCTTGTGCCAAAGAGTCTCATTTGGTTGTAGTTAAGAGGATCTTAAGGTATGTTAAAAGTACCCTCAATGTCGGGCTTTGGTATCCTAGAACCCCTAATGTTGATCTTATTGGATACACCAACTCGGACTATGCAAGATGTAAGCTAGATAGGAAGAGTACTAGTGGAGGGTGTCAATTCCTTGGGTCTTCCTTAGTTAGTTGGAGTAGTAGGAAACAACCATGCGTTGCCCTATCAACAACGGAGGCAGAATATGTGGCAATGGGTGGTTGTGTTTCCCAACTCTTTTGGATCATGCACACTTTAGAAGATTATGAGTTACATTATTCTAAGGTCAAAATCTTGTGTGATAATGTAAGTACAATCAATTTGACCAAAAATCCGGTTCACCACTCTAGAACGAAACACATTGAAGTGAAACATCACTTCATTAGAGACCATGTGGCAAGGGGAGACATAGAATTACACTATGTTGAGTCCAAGTCAAACCTTGCCGACATTTTTACCAAGCCTTTTCCCGAATTGGAATTTACATCTCTAAGAAGAGGCCTTGGAATGTGTTTTATAGATGTATAGGATGAACCTTGGGGTAATAGATTGGGAAAAGTGTGCTTGATCCATTAGGGTGATACAATTGGTTCACTTGTGCTTGTGGCATAGTGTTGAATCATTCAAAGTATCAAAATATCAAAAATAAACCAACTATGGGGAAGGCAAGTGTTTAATCAATGGACACCTTGCCCAAAGATCATAGTTGGATATTTTAAACCTTTGAGAACCATTTTATGTTTTATATGCTTTGTCATACTTTTAAAAGATATATGATTACAAAATTGAGTTGTGATTTTGATACAAAACTTAGTGGTTTTCAAGGATTTTGAGATTTTGTCAAAAGTCAAGCATGTTTGAAATTTTATATGGACTGATATTTTTCCTTGATAGAGTATACTATCTCAAACATGTCTGCAAATTTTTAAAATTTTTGGAATTTTTTGGAATTTCTAGAAGGTTTCTGAAATTCGGCTCAGAGGCTAAAATTGAGACTGAAAGAGTATCAGTCGACTACCCCTTGGGCCAGTCGACTGGCACGCCTAATTTCAGCTTCTGTGGTATTTTTCAAAAATAAAACTTTCTCTCATTTGATGCCATGGGTTAAGGTTGCTTGAGGCAAGTGTTTTGATGGTGTCAAAGGGGGAGAATGGATGGTTTAAGTTAGAATTTTGACTTAAAATGAGTTGTTTAAGTTAGTTGTTTAAATAAATCCTAGATGATTAAAAATGGATGAAGACATGGATTAAGGAGGAGGTTACCTCTTAGGTTTTGATATGTCTTACATTTTTAATTAATGTTGCTTAGTGTTAAGTTGGGCTTGAAACTTAACTTGGATCATGAGTAGAATTGAAAGTGGGAGAAGACATGGATTAAGGGGGAGGTTACCTCTTGGGTTTTTGATATGTCTTATGCTTTTCAATTGCTACTGTTATTCACCTTGTTGACTGGTATATTTATCCCTAAACTTAAACATATTGTCACACATCAAAAAGGGGGAGATTGTTGAGGCAATCGGCCCAAGAATGATCGGGAAGATCATGATTTTGATGTGTGTGTCAATAAGTTTAAGGTTAGGGTGTTATGTTGTATTTGATATATGTGTGATTGAGTTTGTAGGACTTGGAGAATCACACATGGAGAACACATCCGAGGGACGAGAGCCGAGGGAGGAGGACTCCAAGGGCAAGTCGGGAAGTGGACTTCAAGGGCACACGTGAAGGGTGGCATGGAGGCAAGCCAAGGGAAGGCTTGTGTGCACATCCGAGGGACGAGAGGCAGAGGAAGATGACTTCAAGGGGCGAGCCAAGGGAGTGAACCTGAAGGCACACGTGAAGGAGAGTGTTAAGAGTGGTTGTAAGTGAGTGGACAGTCGACTGGCCAGAGGGCAGTCAACTACCAAAACTCACAGAAGGTTTTCAGCCTTCTACCAGTCGACTGGCCCAGGGGCAGTCGACTGGTAAACCCCCAAAACTAGCCGTTGGCTAGCAATTAATACTAGGCCAGTCGACTGCCCCTAGGGCAGTCAACTGGTGCGGGGTTGGACAGCCTGCAAGGCTGTTCTGTTCTCTTATAAAAGGAGGACTTTTCCACACGTGAACGGTACGGTTTCGTACTGTAACAAAGTGTTGTTCATGCATAGAGTCTTCGTACCTTCCTCTCTCTAATCATTGCATACTGTAAAGAGGAAGACAACGCCTTTGTAAAGGTTTCTCCACCTGAAGGAGACTTTTCATATTGGAGGTGGAGTACGTGCGTGGATCCTTGGATTAGTCACCCATTCGGGTGGATACCAAGTAAAATTCTCTGAGTTAGCATTGCTTTATTGCTTTCATATATTTTTGTTTGTATTCCGCTAACAATTTTGTAGAGAAATTCGAGAAAGTGCTATTCACCCCCCCCTCTAGCAACGTCTTCGATCTATCACTAGTTACCAACCTAGCCATGTTCCTAGTAATCTTACCTTGATCATCTAGTTTGTTCCTAAAGACCCATCTAGTTGTGACAATGGTGCAATCATTGGGCCTAGGAACCAACTCTCATACCTCACTTCTTTCAAATTGATTTAGCTCCTCTTGCATTGCTAGAACCCAATCTACATACCAAGTAAATTAAGTTGGTTAAATCTTCTATTTAATGAGTCTTGTGTGTCTTTTAAAAAGTCTATGCTTCTTCTTAAATCATTTATTAATTGTGATTGTTGAGTCATAGTGGCAGATATTTGTTCTAATATATGATAAGTTGGGTTTTGTTGAGATGCTAGAGAACTTCCTAGGTTAATGACTAAGTCCATGAGAGTGTTTAAGTTAGGGTTTTCACTGTGTAGACAGTGTTGAATGTTTTGGATCTAATATAGCAGTTATGTTTAAAATGATCTGCCGTGATGATTATTCTAGCTGGGGTTTGTAGTGCTAAATCTAAATAGTCTAGTTTTAGAAAGTCCTAAAGCATGTTATGTTAGGAGTCATTCATTTATGGTCCACACACTCTTAGGACTCTAATACCAATTTTGAGATTATGGTAGTGGATTTGGAAAAATATTTATTAGATGATCAGTAACTAATGAATAGTGACCGATGAACAGTAATTATTAATAGTAATCGATGAATAGTATTTGTAAATTTTGAAATGGATCTAGGCACTTTGAAAGGATATGTTCCTCATATTTTTTTCATCTCCTTAGTTTCCAAAAGCTTCGGGCTTATCTTATGGTTTAAGCTTGTAAAATTTGTGCCGACTAAGTTGGGCAACAAAAGCTACTGAAATCTAGTTACAAGACCAATTTTGAGATTATAGTAGTGGATTTGGGGTTTTTTTGGGTGAACAGTAACTGATGAACAGTAATTATAAACAGTAACTGGTAAACAATAATTATGAACAGTAATTGTAAATTTTGAAATGAATCTAGGCACTTTGGATGGATATGTTCCTCATATTGTTCACATCCTCCAGTTTTGTCTTGTCATTCAAGCTTTACTCCGACTCTCGTAGATCTTATAATGATTTTTTTTTTATTTACAAGGGGTATCCAGACTTGCCCCCCGACTAATCCGCTTGACTGAACAACCCTGCCCCACAGCCTTCAACGAGAGCCCCCACCAGTCAACGAGGGTAAATCGCGGGACGGAGACACGTGGCGACTTCACCACTGATGATATCGGTACCCGATTGCCCGACCACACAGAAGCCTGTGGCGATTTCTTCCGTCAGCATACTGCGCGCTCTACTAGGGAGGAATCAAACTTGGGAAGTGAGGGATCACCCAAGTGAGTCATTACCAATCGTATCATGCCCGCGGGGGCAAAAACAGTCCGAGTACTTTTTATAGTGATCGGTCCCACCGTCGAAGCGGCTCCATATTCAGAAACCCCCTAAGAAATTTTTGGAGGCACAATTCCACTAGTTGATAAGAGCGTTCACTGTCAAGTCTGTACCTCAGTCAACAAACCCCTCAAAGAGAGGACTTTTTTATTTTTGTTGCTAAGAGGACTCGAACCCAGAACCTCAGACAACACATGTCTCCATGTTTACCACTTGGGATAAGTCACTTTGACTTGTAGATCTTATAATGAGCTTTTAGTAGTTGTTGTTGCCCAACTTAGTCAGCACAAATTTTACAAGCTTTAACCAAAAACAAGCTCGAAGGTTTTGGAAACAAAGGAGATGAAAAGAGAGTCTTTCCTCATGCCTAGAAATTTTAAATTAAATTTCCATAAAATTTTTTACTGGGGAATTATTTCGACTAGAAAATTGAGAAACGTACAAACTAATTTAGCTAGGATAAGCTTACATAAGGGACTTAAAAAGAATTTACAGGAGCATAATTACAAAAAGACTAGAAAGTATAGTTGGAAACACACTTGCACACACTCTGAACACACTTGCACGGACAAGATAAAGAGCCAAATATTCATGGGGCTAAAGCAATTGATCATGACCAAAAGTGTATATCTTGGCTAAAGCAATTGATCATGACCAAAAGTGTATTTGTATGAAAATGTGTATATATATATATATATATATATATATATATATATATATATATATATATATATATATATATATATATATATATATATAGTGAACAATAATTAAAAATCATAACTAATGATCAGTAATTAAAATAAAAAACTAAAAATAATAATTACGAATAATTATCATTAAATAGTAATTATGAACAGTAATCTCAAATAGTGATTATGAGTAGTAATCTCAAATAATAATTGTGAAGGAATCTCAAAAATAACCAGTGATTCTTTTTTAGGATGGATTTAGACTTTTTGGAAGGATATTTTTTCCATATTTACTTTTTATCAATGTCTTGTTGCTTAAGCTTTACGCCAATGTTTATAGGTCTTATAATGAGCTTTCAGAAGTTATTGTTGCCCAACTGATGCAGGACAGGATTTTTATACAAGCTATTAAATCTATTGATCCAAGTATGAATATCGAAAATAATCTTCTAGAACCTATTGATTTATAAAAAAAATACTAAGAAATAGGAAAATAAACGACACTATCAAAAATATTATTAATAAAAAACTTCCCCCTTACAAGAGCCCTAATTTGTGTTTAAATAGTCTACGAAATAAGAAAAAGTCACAATAAAAAAACTATAACAGAAAAAAAAATAAAAAGAACTTTTCTAATAAAAAGATAAAATCTAAATTAACTTTTAGAATATGAAATTAATTCTAAAAATTTTAAATGGATTAAAAATCTTAAAATTGTAAAAATAAAAATATCAAAATATCAAAAAATTCAAAAATTATAAGAAAAAGACTAATTTATTAAAATTAAAAAAATCTATAGAATGTTCCTACATCACCAACTTAGTCTGCACATGTTTTACAAGTGTAAACTACTAGACAGTTCCTAATTTGACAAATGAGATGAAAATAAAGTATTTTTTTAGGCCAAAATTTTTTTATTAAACTGCCATAGAAATTTACAAGAAGATTTAAAATATATGCATACAGTGGTTGAATGTACAAGTACTTATATATTTAGTAAGCTAGGAAGATTTCACTGTATACGTATATATTTAGTAAGCTAGGAAGATTTCACTGTGTATGCAGTGGTTGAATGTTTAAGTGTGTATATATACCCACACAACACACACGAGATAGAGAGCCAAATATTTATGGGGCTAAAGCAATTGATGCCAAAAGTATGCTCAAGGTCTTGATGGAATCTGTATATAGATATATATACGACGAGATAGTGAGCTAAATATTCATGGGGCAAAAGCAATTAATGATCAAAAGTGTAATCATAATAATAAAAGATGATTCGCTCATCTTCAGTGATGGGGTTGAATAGTTCGTGACAGACATGTGGGCTGAAAAAGCTGTTGGGACCAGGTGCATGTTGACATGGATACGGGTTCGTAATTTTAAAATTTAACTACGTGCAACGGAAGGTTTAGCATAAATAATTTCTCAAATTATTTTAACCACGTATCTAGCATGCAACCTTATGTTGTGGAGACATGATCATACATTTAAAATTTTGCAGAAAGTAAACTAATTTACTTAATACCTCGCGTAACTCGTAGAAAGGGACGAGATCCAACCGTAGCGTCCCTTGGAAGCTCCACATCTATTCGCGTCCACGCCGAGTTTTCTTCGGGATGACTTCGCAAAGCCACGAGTTTCATGCCAACAAGAACTACTAGATTCTCCAAAGGCACGACAAGAATATCAAGAGAGAATGAAAAACTAACCACCAAACGAAAACGGAATCAAGATTCCGGGAGGAATGAAGGAGTCGCGCCCGCTTCTTCTTCTTCTTCGACGGCTTCTTGGTGGAGGAAGCTCACGGCAACCAAAGGGAGCCCCTCTAGGGCCGGCGCCACTAGAAGAGGGAGAGGGAGAGAAGGAGAGGGAGAGAGGCTAGGCAAGAATCTTTGATCTCTTGAATTGATTTCCAAGCCTTGCCTTGGTACCTTTATATAGTAGCCTCTTAATCGCCAAGTCACCTTTTAACGGAATAAATTTTCATAAGAAATTTATCTTATAAATTTTTCTATGAATTATTCCGTTATGCCAAGTTTTTATTATAACTTTATTTATAATAAAAACAATCATGTCTCCCCTTTTATTATGGAAAGAAATTTCTTTATATAAATTTCTTTATCATGGTAAATCAATCCATTATTGATTTTATAAAATAAAATAAACCAATCCAAGGTTTATTTTAATTTCCATGAAAATAAATCTCTTTATATAAATTTCTTTATATAAATTTCTTTATCCATAATTTCATAAAACAAACCGCGCGCGGTTTATTTTATAATTTGAACCAAAAATTCGGTTCTCCTCCTTTTAATTTGGCCGGCCAAACAAAGAGGGTGGGGACCCTCTTTGGCCGGGCAAACCCAAGCTACGACCTCACGAATTAAACTTATTTAATTCGTTCAATAAGTCTTCAAAAGACTTAGTCATTTTATGCTTCCGATGCGTCTCTGAAAAATTCAGATTCGACTTATCTCTCTTGATCGGAAAATCCAATTTTCAACTCGTTTTAAATCCCTCGGATTACTCGTAGTGCGTGTGACTAAATAGGCTTTCGATTTATGTTGGACGTCTATAATTAACCAATTATAGAACGATCATGAGTGGCATCTAGTAGTACATCATGATCCCCAATTAATCGAAAGATCAACGGTTGACCTCAAAAATAATTCTGAAACCCTTCAGCAGCTATAATGAGTCGTGCCTCATTCCCTTCACCATCTTATACCCACTTGGTTCAGGACACGGTCTATTTGTGTCAGTCCCCACTAGGCTGACTACGTTACACCTAGCCCAAGTAATGTCTTTCTCGTCCAACGGATTCTAGTTACTCTCATGTTTCTGAGAGATTCATACTCTGAATATGTGATGCTCTGGCCAGAGGCTTCGAGTAACAATCCGACGATAGGCCTTGGGTATACATCTCCTCGCAAGGAGTGGTGAATCCTTTGTAAGCTGTTCAAACATCTTCGGGCACTTCGGCTTATACCCAACCATCCTGGGTCCACACCTCCTTAGAGATGCTTGCTTAAGATGTCAAAGTATAAGTCTCCATGACCAAGATGACTTGAACACCACAAGTCTAAGGAACATCGTACTTAAGCTGCAGTAAGAACTTCATTGACATATCTATATGTAGATTACCATATGAAGTCTTACAGCTAGTCACTCCAATGAACTAGTTCCCTTAACTAGTATTCATGTTTATCTCCGGACATCCCAATGTCACCAGCCAGTGAGAATCAGCTGATTAGAGAATAACCCATGCTAGTCTCCACAGAATTGATGGTGTCCGTATTTATCAATTCATCTACTAGGGACAATTTCAATACTTCCCAATTGCACATGTAGAGATAATCACTAGTTGTGAATTCATCACAAATTCTCTCATGCTGTGAATTGTATTGCGGACATTCAGTAAATGAGTTTAAGATCTCAATCAAATACATGAACATGTATACTCAAATAGTGAATATTCATTTATTAAAGTAAATGATTACAATCATAAGGCGATTGCCTTAGGACACTTCTCTCATATTACTAACAAACTCTCACTTGGCCTAATGCCAATCGCTACGGTATCCAATACCACAGGCTCTAACATGACCCTCAAACTTACTTTGAGGCAAGGCCTTAGTTAAAGGATCCGCTAAATTCCTTTCAGTGGGAATTTTTTCAATTTGTATATCATTCCTACTTATAATCTCTCTGATCAGATGATAGCGGCAAAGCACGTGTTTGGATCGCTGATGAGACCTTGGTTCCTTTGCTTGTGCAATAGCTCCATTGTTGTCGCAATAAACCGGTATTGCTTCATCAATGGTTGGAACCTCACCAAGTTTTGAGACAAACTTCTTGATCCAGACTGCTTCCGTGGTAGAATACGCTACGGTGTCTTGTTTGGAACTCTTCCAACTTATTGCGCCTCTATTCAAGATAAATACGTATCCAGACTACGATTTGGAGTCATCCTTATCTGTCTAGAAACTGGTATCTGTATACTCACGTATCACCATATCATCTTCTCCATATATTAGGAACACACCCTTAGTTCTTCTTAAGTACTTAAGGATTGTCTTGATAGCCGCCCAATGATCCATTCCTGGATCCGACTGGTATCTGCTCGTGACGCTTAGAGTATACGATACATCGGGCCTAGTACATAACATAGCATACATGATAGATCCTATCGTAGATGCATAAGGAATCTTATTCATGCTGTAACGCCCGCCCTTATATCTACTCTCGGGGCGGGGTTACGTACAACTCAATCATATAGTAATATATATTTTTTCTTTTTTTTTTTCTATTTCTATCTTCTAGCATGACATTAAAACAACAAGGCAAGGACTTAAGGGAACTAGGTACTAAGCATGCTTGCAAAAATTATCAAATGTCATTCTATAACCTGATAACATCACTAGTAATGTAACTCATAACATAATCAAGTATAAGAGACCTCCAAGGTAAACACTATCATGCCATGTCAATCCTAATCACTAATACTTATTGTCAAGGAGCATAACATAAGCATAAATATGTAGATATAGAAATCTTTCTTCCCGAGCCACCACCCCACACATCTTCAGCCTCCTGCCTCTTCCTTCCATTTAAGTGTTATCTGCAGCATAAGACAACACATAAACTAGTAAGCAAAACGCTTAGTAAGGATCCTGTCCTACTCGCAAAATCCGTGCGAAAGAATATAACATGTACACATAATCAATCATAAGTATAAGTTCATCAAAGCATATCAACCATCTAAGTTTCTAAGCATGCAGTATCAAGTACCATAAGCATACTCTTCACATATAACAAATGCTTTCAATGAATGTTTTCAAAACAATTCCATAATGGTATTACTTAAAAATACATCCATATCATATTGGGCCCTGTTGTGTACCAACTATCGCGCGGAAACTATTGCGTGTTCCCTAATGAATTGGGGTAGCGAGCCACCAATTCATTAGAGCAGGACCCTTCCGTCCTACCGGAGCCACGTTAGAATGCACCCCGGATTTATTTAACGACCCCCTTACGAGTCGGGTACACAACTTAAAAGTAAAATACTTATCATGCTTTTACATATATGCTAAGGAATACTCCATATTCACTCTTATGGGACACACCACTCTTCAAGGGTGCTCATGATCCCGTAGGGACACACCACACAACATACGGGGTGCTCTTGATCCCATACTTATTTGAGTATCCCTTCAAGCATTTTAACATATCACATGCAATTTCATAAAGGTACCCCCCAGGGGCTATAAGGCATGCTCATAAATACATCATATTTCATGCATGTCCATACATACATCATAGTTCACACATGTTCATATATACATCATATTTCATACTTGTTCATACATGCATCATATTTCATACATGTTCATACGTACGTCATATTTCATACTTGTTCATACATGCATCATATTTCATACATGTTCATACGTACATAATATTTCATACATGTTCATACATATATCATATTCCATACATGCTCATACATATTATTTTGCTAAACATAATCATGTCCCGTAGGGTAGTTTAGCCTTCACATATTATTCATGCAACTTATTAAACATAAAGCATATCATGAGATAATTATACAACCCTAAACCTTAGTCCTTCTAGGGTTGGCCGAAACTTAAGTATAGGGACAATTAGGGTTTGAACTAAATATTCACTCATACATTCATTCAAACACCTCATACATAAACATATCATAGCATGCTAACAATTAAGGTTTACATATCAACCCTTCCATTTAACACCACATACATATACATATGATCATCCCCAACCATAAACATATATCATAGGGTAGTTTGACCTTTACAAACCCTAGTCCTAGTGGGTTGGCCGAAACATCAAGAGTAGGGAAATATTAGGACTTTTGCATTAATCATTCACACAACAATGATACAAACATCTTGTATACAATATCACACCATACACTAAGCATGAATATTTTCTAGGATAATTCAACTCTCCTTGACCCTAATTCATTGCCTTGGCCGAAACTTGTAGGGTAGGGTAGGCTAGGTTTTTGACATCCAATCTTTACACAAACATTTACACAAATACTTTATCTACAATACTAATCATGGGAACACAATAGGATAGCAACCAACCCAAAAGCCCTTGCTTATTCCCTCTTGGCCGAAACATGTAGGGTACCAAACCCTAATTTTTGTCCTCTCAAAAATTTGGAAAACAACATACATCCATACCCTAAGTTCCTAGGGATATCCTCATGCATCAAGAATCAACCAAAACCTATTTCATGGTGGTGGCCGAAAGTCTTATAAGGGAGAACTCCCATTTTCCAAAACAAGAACACAAGGAAATCATGCATAAACCATTATACTGCAGGCGAGAGGATACTTACATCCTAGCGCTGGAATTTAATCTTTTTTAAATCGTAGGGTACCCTACACTTGAAGGGTATGTGAAAGCCTTTTTCTTCAAATTTTCCTCTAAGACTCCTTGGTCTTGGTAGAAGGCAAAGACACTTGGCTTCCCTCCTTGCAATTGCCCTAGGGTTAGAACCCTTGGATGAGGTTTTCGAAAATGGAAGAAGAGAAGGGGAAGAAGGAGGTTTCGGTGGGAAGAAGTGAGAAAGAAGAAGAGAAGAAAAAGGAAGTTATTCCAACTTCCCTTATTTATACTTCTCTCATGAAAAGACATGTCTCTTCATTCCTACTCACTTAACAAGCATGTTCCTATTCTCTCCACAAGAAGCATGGCTTGGTGCATTGGTTATGACATGGCTAGTGCAACTAGGAGGTTCAAGGTTCAATCCCTGCTTCCTCCCTTCTATATTTCCTTTTTATCACATTTTGCACTAATCCAAGCCCATTAAGCCAAGCCCATCATAATATTTCATAATATTTCATGGTACTATTTCCTGAATTCCATAATATTTCATATTTATGAATTCATAATATTTCATAATATTTCATGATACTATTTCATGAATTCCATAATACTTCATATTTATGAATTCATAATATTTCATGATACTATTTCATGAATTCCATAATATTTCATATTTATGAATTCATAATATTTCATAATATTTCATGATACTATTTCATGAATTCCATAATACTTCATATTTATGAATTCATAATATTTCATGATACTATTTCATGAATTCCATAATATTTCATATTTATGAATTCATAATATTTCATAATATTTCATGATACTATTTCATGAATTCCATAATACTTCATATTTATGAATTCATAATATTTCATAATATTTCATGATACTATTTCATGAATTCCATAATATTTCATATTTACGAATTCATAATATTTCATAATATTTCATGATACTATTTCATGAATTTCACCATATTTCATATTCATGAATTTATATATTTCCTAATATTTCATATGGGAAATTTCGGGGCGTTACACATGCAAATCCTCTCGTCTTCTGTGCGCGGACACATAGACTTTGAAAGGTTGATCCCATGCCTGATGGGAAGGTAACCTTTCTTGGATTCCGACATGCTAAACCTTTTTAGCACTCGGTCTATATATGTAGACTGCGAAAGACCAAGCAACCGTTTT